>CM060969.1:134715721-135315721 GCA_030765045.1 Tenodera sinensis
TTTTGATATGATGTTACCTTTTCTTTCTTATTTTTATTTATTGGGAGAGCACCGTCCTAGAGTCCTTCATTGCCAGTCGCCACTGCAGGCGGTTACTCCATTTTCAGATTAAAACAAAGCTGTAGTTATTTACATCTATTCTTCTCTTCATTCTTACTTCCTCTGCTAAATGGTGTTCCTTTCTGACTGCGTTTTATAGTTGATTAATTTGTATAGCCCCCTTTAACTTATTTGGTCATGTCAGGAGCTTTGAGTTGAGAAACTACTGTTGTTGCAGTAACAACAATAAGTTTGTTTGCATAAATAAATGATAATTACCATCTGAAAGTTATTTAATCCCAGAACATAAGTACTTACAATAGTAAGTCCATTGAGGTAATTGTCTCTGATGTCAGACTGCCTTTGTGGTTTACCAGGAGAAATACGTACTGGTTTGAGAATTCAATGTCATTCTGGCACATTGTCACAGTAGCTTAATGGTTGGAGCACCCACCTAGTAAGTGGAGGGTCTGTGGTTCAAATCCCAGCTGTAGCATTGAATGTTTACGTTCCAGTTTTTGTTTAAAAACACCAACAATAAGTTTGTTGGCATAAATAAATAATAATCCACAAAGTTCTTTCTGCTATAGATTGTGGAGCTTAGGAAATCTTTCATGTTTTATAGAGGTGTAGAAATCGGATGCTTTTTCTATTTTGGTATTTATCTTTTAACTTAATATCATTTTTCAAATCTGTAACTTTCAACTGCAGTTGAACAGGAGTATCGAGGGATATCCACTGAAAATGGTGTTGCAAATAACTTAAATTGTTTCTCAAGTGGTATAATGTCCTGGAATCTAGGTTCGAATTCTTTGCGCAATTGTCCCAGTCATTGTAAGTAGGACACGCAATACTAATATGTAGCGTTACACCCCCACTGCACTGATATAGTGGACTGTGTAGCTGTAAGGCCCGCAGTGAGTGTAATGTTCAACCCTGTGCGCCCTCAAGCAACCTTTACTCGACTTGGAGATCCCTGCTATAGGGGATAATGAACGATTCTAGTTAAAGAAAAATTCCCAACCCCAGTTGGGAACTGATGCTGAGGCCTCTGGCGTGAGAGGCCAAAATGCTGACCCTTACCACAGAAGGAATCTCTGATTTCTCTCTTCCTCTCCACCTCTTCCTGTCTCTTAATTGTCTATACCTTAACTACTTTAGTGCTATCAAACAGTTTTCTATTCCTTTAGCTAGATTTAGCAGCTGATTTTAGCATATAAGTACTTATCCTAATGACCACAGTTGCTTCCATTTTATTTTTACAATAGGTTACCTGATGATATTTGGCTTGTGGATCTGGATTCAAACAAAATAACACCACCAAGTGGATATCCAGAAGAACTTCCTAACCTTCCAGAACCAGAAGGAACTATTCTAAAAAATCACCTCAAACAGGTATGGTAACTTTAAACTGTATTATTGTTCAGTATACATTGATACTAATGCTTCTAGTTCAGTGCAGAGAGGGAATTACTGTTTTACTGTGATAAAAAAAGGTCAGGGTCATAACAAAACTATTTGGAGCTTTATCGTGACTATATTTGATTTTGTATCAATCGTATAAACATATTAGTTTAAATGAGATCATGGGCATCCTAAAGGGCGGGGCAAAGGTGGGTCGCAGCCTCCCCTTGTAAATTAGTAAATGTAATGTGCAATCAATTACTATTAGATTATAGCTTTGTTGTTGACGTAAAGAAGAGTTTTTATTTAGTATAAATTAATACAAATACTATAACTCACCTTTTACAGCTTTTGGCAACAGAATAATGAATTAATATTGTTTAATTGTAAACTTCCAACATGCAGCCCCCTCCTGAAAAAAGTCTGCCAATGCTCATGAATGAGATGTACTTAAAACTACAAGAAACTTTTTAAAATAAATGTCAAGTTGTACCCATAAATGCATCAATTACTAGCAGGATCCAGATGTTTATGTTAGAAATATGCAAGCATTTATGACCGAAGAATGAAAAAGTATGACAATAAATGTGACCTAACATTTTTTGGCCATATTTTCAAAATCTTCAAAATGTTAATGCTGTTTCAACTAACATTATATTGAAAATCTATTTTAGAAATCTAGATCACTCAATAATAAATAAATAATAATATTAATTTTATTATTATATGTTTAATTTATGTAATTTCTCAGTTCAGAGCTAATCCTGAGGTCTGCATAGAGTGAAATAAATGTCACATTTTGAAGAGTAATCAGAAATAATTACAATAACAAATTACATACATTTTAAAATTAAAAAAAATCAACAATGTTTGCCACAAATCTCCCATCACCATCGATTGTTTCATCCATAGAAACCCAGATGTTGTTATCAGCAACACAATAGCATATTCTATTTAAAACATCTTCATAACAGACAGTCAGTAGTTCTTGCAAAGTCTTGTTGCATTGGGAGTGAGCTGATTAGTGTATTTTATTGAACTGTTAGTTTTAGGCATCATGAACTGAGAGTATTTGCGATCATACATATACAATGAAATCTGTCTGATAAATGAGTACTGGTTATATACCTGCCATCTGGTATCTTAGAGACTGAACCATTAGATTTCTGAGAATTTTAATTACTGAAATAATTGACCTTGGCAGAAAACCTGACCACAGCCATACTAAACTGTCCATGCTTTCTTTGCATCTGTCACTTCTTACGCATCTGTCTCTTTCTATAAAGCTTACCCCCCAAATTCACAGAAGGGAAGTCATTACATTCCTTCTAATATGTGCTTCATAGAAGCATTACAAACAAAAAATTCGAATGGCATTTTGTTCTTTGATCAGCCGATTTCGAAAAAATAAATGGCTTTGGCCCAAATTGGATGTGTAATTCCATAAGAATGTATAAGAATTACAGTTTGTTACCTGTAGAGCAACTTATTTCTGACATAGCCTCATGGGAAATCAAACAGGGTTTCAAAATAATTAATCACTTAAAAGAATTGAAGGAATACTCCGAGCAATTATTTCAGACATGCAGTAAGTCGAAAACATTGTGTTGAGCTTGGTCAAGGAATTGACCTGGTTTGCGGATGTGTACAGGTCAGGCATTTTTGCTTTCGAGTAATGTTCTGGGAGCTAATGCTTGTGATTGTCCTACACTAGCACAGTAAACACGGAAGGACATTGTTTGTTTATGTACTGAGCTAGGGAAATTGACACCCACACAATCTGCAGTGCTGCCAGCTTGTTTTTAACAAAACTAAAATATCTCCGTAGGAAATGGTCAGAGACAAAAATGTAAGATACAAAATGTGTTCCAAATATCGAGATCTTCCATTGGTTTAAATTAATATAATGACTTCCCTTCAACCTGGTATTTCTAGGAAAGATAATTGTTAGAAATATTACAGACAAGAATTAGGTGTGACAAAAAACGATGTATGAGACATATGTCAAACTGTAATAGAAATATAAAAATATGACAAAAATACAGAAATTTAAGAGAAAATATGATTATAATATGAAAAATTACAACAAAATGACAAAAAAACATTAAAAAAGCCAAAATATGTCTTTATATGACCCATGAGAATTGCATAACTTTAATCACCATAGATAAAATCATGCTTCACTTATATTTTCCATGGAAAAACCATAAAGAACAACTATAACATTTCATAAACATCTGGGCTCTGATTACTAGTAATATTGGGGTGAGAAGATGAGAAGAAAAGGTGTTGTCTCAGCTTTGTTTGAATCTATTTACTGCTTTAGACAAAACAAATAATTATTAACTGCCTATTAAAAGAAGCCTGTCAACAGGAATTAGATCATTAATTAAATGGTGCTTTATAACTATAAAAAGAGAGGAATGGTTTGATGAAAAACAGGCCAGAATCAATTTTTAGTTGCATTATTTATTTATGCCAACAAACTTACTGTTGGTGTTTTTAAACACACAAGCCGTGTGTGGGCAAAGTTTGAGAGGTAGAACTGGAACTTAAAAATTCAATGCCACAACTGGGATTTTTAAGTTCCAGTTTTACTTTTAGTTGCATATTTGTATGTAACTTCTAAAATATGACATTTTCATGCAAGATAACATACATACTTATGTGTTCAATGAAATAGTGTTTAATAGTATGTTTATAAAAGCTCCTGATTCATAATAGTAATTTCTGCAAGAAATGGATCATCTTGGTGATTTCAGTATGATAAATGTTTATCTCACTGTTTTTGTGTGACATCCACAAGTCTGATACACCATTTTATGCAATCTTAACTTTATAAACTGTAGGAAATAAATAATGAAGTTATTTAGCATCCAAAGCTGAATAAGTGAAAGTATGTTCATATGTTTGTAAATGAACTTCCCTTCTTGTATTTCATTTGTTGTTATCTGATGTATTGAAGCAATAAACAAGACAGCCATTTGCATGCTTCCCTTTCTGGGAGAGAAGCAGGCAGGTGTTAGGAACTGTGATGTAGCTTATTATCAGCACAGCATAGTAAGTAATTGAAATTGGTTTATTGAGTACTGAGTATACATTTTATATTATTAGCCATCTGTGAGCTTGGATCCTAGTCCATATTGTCACCGGGCAGCCAAATACTCACTTAATATTTAGATATTTGCTAGACAAGTGCTAGTTGCTTATTTCTTATATTTCCCTGCTGTTTTCAATGTTTGTTTCCATGGTCATTTTCCAATTTTTGCCTTTCCCTCTCTTCTCCTTTCCTTCTAACTCCTCCCCTCATATATTTTAGGCCTACCTGCTTTTATCACATTTTTTTATACCCTTCTATGTCCACTCTTCCCCTAATTCATTTCACTTTTACTTTCTTCCTTCCTAATTGGCTCTATTTTTTCCCCTTTCCTCCCTTCTTTCCTTCTTTGACTTTTCTAATCATTTACTAAGCCTAGTTTCACGTCACAGTGCAAGTACCATTTCCTAATTTCCTTTTCAGTTTATTTTCCCTTTTCCCTCAAGCATATAAATTGTCTCCTTATCTTTTATCTGCATAAAAACTATCTCCCGATCCAATTCTTCAGCCTCGCTCAGGACTCATTCATGTGCTATCTTAAGAATTGCTCCCTTATTTCTCCCACTGACTCCTTCACTGACCAAATTTTTCCCTTCCCCCACTACTCCACATTCACTTATCCCCTGCCCCTCTTCTTGCCTCAGTGGCTCCCCCTGCTTTTACCTGGTTGTCTGCATCTGTAATGGCTTTTGTTGTCATATTCACTTTTGGTACCTTGAAGTTTGATGCACCAGATCCATTCACCCTGTTAGGACCCTTTCCAGTTTTGTCCATTTCTGCTCGATGTATTCACAGCAAGAAATTACAGATTATGCTCTTGTTCCTTAATTACCTCATGTTTTCTTTGTTTAATTAGCTGCCTCATTATTTCTCTCTGATAATATGATACATTCATGTTCATATTGTGACAAAAACAATAACAAAATACAAAGATCAGTTTCTTTATCTGTCACTTTATTTTTCTTGAAAAACTGAAGCACAAAGCACAGTTATCTTTATTCACCATTAACACAATCTACAGCTCTTTATGATTTTACACTCGTGGCTCTTCTGTTTTCTTGTAACGTTGACACACACTTCTAAAATAAGAAATTTAGAGGCTAAAAGCTTCACTTATCTTAGTAATTGCTGCAAGTTCTTGAAATGCTACTGACATGTTTCATGATACCTTCATCATATTTTCAAAGCTCTAGTTAAAACAGTTACCATAGTTACAGATGCTCAACCACCTAATACATCTGTGTGTCACCAACCTCTGAAAACAAAAATAAATAAAAAAGTACAAAAATTAAGTACATCAATCATGTGTCAGCAAGACATTATTAAATTAAACTACATATGTACATATTGTGCAGCATGGGATACACTTGGCTTAATTCTCTTCACTTAAGCACCTTGTGATATTCAACATTTTTTGTTTTTTTTATCAGGCGCAAGAACAAATAAAGCAAATGATTTGCTGACATGTGAACAACTGACCATGAGAAAAACATGGATTTTCTAAGTTGAGCCCACAGTCAAGGATTAGCCTTGCGATTTGTTAATCGTCATGGCGAAGGCAAGACGAATTGGGAACTGAATTTGTTTAAACTCAAAGGGCACATCCGTTGGGATCATTGGAATCCTCGGATTGAGAACTAACCCATCTTTAAATTTTCCTTTGAGTATCAGCGCGTGAATTACATTACTCATCAGTTTTCTTATCATCAAGTGCATTCCATTGGATACTTTTGGTTCGTTTAGATTTCAAAGCACGATGACTACCGAGCCTGCCATCAGTTGTAAATTGTGCAGGGTAAACCAGGCACATTTAAGGAGTTTAAAAATTCAGTTGGATAATTAGTGGCTTCCTCTTTGTTTGTTACACAGTCAATAGATTTGAATGAATGCAGAGTACCGACAATTTGATTCTGAATTATAAAGTTTAAGTCATTCACATCTTTATTCTTAGCCTCCAAAATTGCTCACTCGCTTAACCATTTGTTATTTTTGTGGTTATCAATGATGTTCGGGAATACTTTGCTGATTTTTAATTAAGTAATTTGTTCTATATTTAAGTAGCTTGATATATTTTCCTTAGTTTACACAAAATAAATTTCTGAACGCATGCATAAATATTTGACAACCAATATATATGTCAATCCTTTTTCATTACTGACATTATTCTACATTTTTAAAATCTAAAATAGGCTATTATCCGAATATTGTGGATATATCTTGTAGATTCGAAACCTTTATTTAAATACATTCTTTAATTTGAGGAAAGAGTTTACCGTATCAACGGGATGAACATTAAATGTTTGACAGTTACGAAACCCATGAACATTTTGTATGGGAAAATGTTTCTTTTTCTTTTTTTTCGTTAATTTTCCAATGTTTTTGACAGTTACTCTGCTATTCGGGACGAAGACAAATACAACAAATCAAACAAATGAAAATCGGTCCAGCTGTTCTCGAGTTGTAAGTGTTCAAATAAACCCAACTTTGTTTTATATATTAAGATTTCTTTCCAGAGTTCTTGTACCTCTTGTCTTGCATCAATTCTATTTCTTTCTTTGATCCCTGAAATTGCTATATTGAATCTTCTGTAACTGTCTCTCAATTTCATCACTGATGTCTGCCTCTGATGTCTTGAATCTCCTGTCTACCTCTAATTTCTTGTATATTTCTTCTTCTTTGCTTCATTCCCATTATTCTCTTACTAATTCTTCTCTTTCAGTCAGCATTTCTTCCAAGTCCTTCAATTTTTCATTGCTATCCTATTGTCACCTTGATTGCCATTTTCTCTTAGTTGCTTTCCCTGTCTATTCCCTTTCACTGTTCACTTAGCACTTCAGTAAGTAATTATAAATCCAGGTCTTAATTGTTGTGTTTTTAATGATGTAAGCAGATTTTTATATCTTTGTTTTCAGAGAAAGGGTTATTACAAAATGGTTTCATGTTCTCTATATACGAGTAGGTTGAAATACTGTATCATACCATTGCTATTAATGGCAGGTACCATAGTGAGCCATTTATGCATGGCATTGAATACAGTAACATAACCTCTTTATAATGATAAGATTGCATAAACTGTGTTCAACATACATAAAATAAATTGATAAAAGGAATCCCAAAGTATTGTTTCTGATCTCTCCTTCACACTCTGTCACTCTGTGGGTTTACAAGGACTTCTTTTTATAAGCTTAAAACAGGTATGAGGAACAGTACTGCAAAGGTGTGAACAGAATGGTCCCATCCTCTTTACCTGCAGTAGCTACGAGCACATACACATACACATACACATACACTACATTACATAGAACTGGTTTTCCGTTTTGCTGGTCACAAAGGGAGGGGAAGTAGGGGAATGTCTTCACACCTTGGGAGTACTGTTCCCCAGGCCTCTTTATAACCAAGAAAGACATAAATTGAGATTATGAAATAAAATCCCATAGAACCTGTAATTTCAGCTTTCTAACTGTCTTCAGCTCTGAGATATTCTAAACTTATTCATGTATAACCACATATAATAATGGTTTCAGTTCTGATATTGAAGGTAAGATTAGTAATGCATTCTATATTTTTAGATATGGTATAAAACCTACCTCTTATCCCAAAATGTATCTACCATATAAATATCTAAACACAACATGTTTTGAATAACATTGCACAGATTTTATTGACTGTGAGAGAGTATTAGACAAATACTTAAAGAGCTAAAATTTCTATGGTAGTTTTGCATTCTAAATAATTTGCCACATTAAATGGCATGAAAAGGGTAACTCAAAAGTTTAAAAAATCTCTTTGGTATAATGGTCAGGTTACTAGTTTAGGATAACAAAATCAAAGAGTGCTTTGAGTTCAATAGAAATGCAAACTCTTTTTATACTATATACAGCTAAGTGCCCTTTCCTGTTGTTACAAGATAACTTCACTATTGTACTTTCAAATTTAATATTTAACAAGGTTGCATGCCTACATTGCATACTTACAAGGGTCACTATGAAAGTTTTGAAATGTGAGAAAATGAAAGTTGATCCATTTGAATTGAATGCAGGATGGGATAAGCCCATCCTTTGTGAGTAAACTGGTATCAGGTAGTGAGTCTTCCACTCCAGAAATTCCAGCAGTGCAGGAATGAACAACCTGCAGTGCGTACGTAGCCAGGAGCTTGGAAGAGAACATTTTTGTTCTTTCCAGGCACATAATTTTTTATCATCGGGAACCAAAAAGGTCACATAGGGCCAGATTGTGACCTTATGGTGGATGAATCATAAGTTTGACCTCTGTAGACTCCAGAAGCTGAACACTAATGTTGGCCGTGTGTGCGGACATGTTGTTGCAATAGATAAGGATCGCTTGCAGTCCCAAGCATGGCCCTGTTCTTGAAGCTTGACAAAAACTTTTAGCAAACAAATTGTGGTGTACCAATTAGCAGTAACTGTGCTTTACTTCTTTAGGAACAATAAGGCCACCATTTTCTTGTGGACACTTTGGTGACACTCCACTTTTGTCTACGGATGTCGTCCAAAAAGACCCACACCGCTAATTGCCACCTGGTCTCCAGATCAAACTAACAAATCCAGGTTCCATCATCTGTGACAATGTCAGAAACCCATCTGGAGCCCCCTCCTTTGGATCTTGTCAGCAATTCCTCACACCATTCAAAACAGGTGCACTTTTTTTCTTCCATCTAATTGTGAGGCACTCATCAGGACATGACCTTCCTAACACAAAGGAATTCATGGAGGATTTTTAAAACTGCTGGTGAACCAATCTGCAATGTTGCCTCAATTTCTTTAAATGTTAAGCAATTATTTTCATGAAGCAGTTTTTTCAACGCTATGATATTTTCCCCAGTCACTGCTATAGCCAGATGCATGCTTCTCTCCTCATCTTTTAAATATATTCAGCACCTTTTAAATTCCTGAAACCACTGGAAAGCTGTGGCATGGGAAGGAGTAATGCTCCCAAAAGCCTATGGCAATGTTGAAGACTTTTGCAGGGACTGGCTGCCTGCACACCACGTGTTGTTCATCTTTGTGCTGCTGGAATTGCTGGAGTGGCAGAGTCACTATCTGATACCAGTTTACCCATAAAGAATGGAGCTACCCCATCCTGCATCCACACAAATGACCTAGTTGTCGACGGGCCCCTAAACTCCATCCATCCATCCATCCTGCATCCAATTTGAGTGGATTAACTTTCATTTTCTCATATCTTAAGACTTTCTTAGTGACCATCACATAAGTATGTTGCACTTATTTGCAGTGATAAAAGTACAGTGATCTAAGAGGTAGAACTGGAACTTAAAAATTCAATGCCACAACTGGGATTTGAACCACAGACCTTCCGCTTGCCGGGCGGACACTCTAACCACTGAGCTATTGTGACAAACTGCCAGAATGGCATTAAATTCTCAAGCCAGTTCGTATTTCTACCTCTTAAACTTTGCCCACACACGGCTTGTGTGTTTAAATCTACCTCTTAAACTTTGCCCACACACGGCTTGTGTGTTTAAAAACACCAACAGTAAGTTTGTTGGCATAAATAAATAATAAGTACAGTGATCTGTTTTAAGATATGTAACTACAATGACACAAAAAATGATACAGCTTATATTTGTTGAAGCATTAGCAGAATACCCTTTCACCTAAATTGCTGCAATCAATAACTATTACTCCAGAATACTCAGAAGCATCTGTACTCCAGTTTGAAACATTGCTTTTGGAACAGTTGAATGTGAGTTGGCAATATTTGCACTGTTTTTAAAAGCACAGATATAGTCTGTCCCAACTTGCTTGTCTAACTCACTTTCATAGTCAGTAAAATTACTGTTATAAATGCTAATGGCTTCATTGCCAGATGCAAGGCACTAGAAAACAACAAATTACTGTTATTCAATACATATATAGTGTGTTTCAACATCAAATCATTTTTTCTCAGACATTACATATCATGCTAAAATGACTAAATCTTTATTTATATATTTCTTATCGAAGTTTTTCGCTTCTTTGCTGTGTTTTGATAGAAATGAATTTATCTACAAATACTGAAGGAAAAAAAAAATTGCAAACTTTTTATGTATAGAAAGGTTTTATCTCATCACATCACATAATGTCCAATTGTTTGGGGTTACATGCGGGCCACTGTTCAACTCCTGGTGGGCCAAGTTGCTTGGTTATGGCTTCTTTAAATCTCCTTCACTCTGGAAATATGAAAGTCAAGTAGCTTTCTGCTACAAGTACTCCTGTATTATCTATGCCTTCATTTATCACAACTTTAATATATCGCCTATGAATCTTGGTGGGCACTTAAAATACAAAATATAGATACTTTATTCATGGCATCCCAGTATTACTTTGATCTGTTTCTTCTATTTCTTTTCTCTCCTTTTTCTTGCATAGGCGATGCAACTAATGGATCAGGTTGGCACAGGAGTAAATATCTCTCTCACTTTACTATTTGTTTCTTCTATTTGCGCTGTTATTAGTATAATTTTGTGCTTATTAAGTAGTGCACAAAGCTGTAGCAGTAGCCACGTTAACTAGGATTGTGCTATTATAAGGATTGTTCAATATATAATGTCCCACATTTGTTTAAAAATCCATTAATATATATATATAGACAAACGTCCTTGCAGGTCTTTCACATTTGATGTTTCTTCTGTGTGCTGGTTGAGTTTTGAACCGTTCCAGCAGCTGGCAGAGCCGTAGTACAGCATCAAAATGGCATCTACACATGACTCACATTACAAGCAGCGTGCTGTTATTGAATTCTTGTGTGCAGAAAAAGAAACCGTGCTGAACATCCATAAATGTTTGTGTGCAGTGTATGGCAATGCTGCAGTTGATAGGAGTACTGTTGGGCGATGGGTAAAGAAAGTTAAAGTGTCAGGAAATGCAGAAACAGAGCTCCATGATCAGCCACGCTCGGGATATAGGAGTACTGTTGGGCGATGGGTAAAGAAAGTTAAAGTGTCAGGAAATGCAGAAACAGGGCTCCATGATCAGCCACACTCGGGATATAGGAGTACTGTTGGGCGATGGGTAAAGAAAGTTAAAGTGTCAGGAAATGCAGAAACAGGGCTCCATGATCAGCCACACTCGGGATATAGGAGTACTGTTGGGCGATGGGTAAAGAAAGTTAAAGTGTCAGGAAATGCAGAAACAGGGCTCCATGATCAGCCACACTCGGGATATAGGAGTACTGTTGGGCGATGGGTAAAGAAAGTTAAAGTGTCAGGAAATGCAGAAACAGGGCTCCATGATCAGCCACACTCGGGATATAGGAGTACTGTTGGGCGATGGGTAAAGAAAGTTAAAGTGTCAGGAAATGCAGAAACAGAGCTCCATGATCAGCCACACTCGGGATATAGGAGTACTGTTGGGCGATGGGTAAAGAAAGTTAAAGTGTCAGGAAATGCAGAAACAGAGCTCCATGATCAGCCACACTCGGGATATAGGAGTACTGTTGGGCGATGGGTAAAGAAAGTTAAAGTGTCAGGAAATGCAGAAACAGAGCTCCATGATCAGCCACACTCGGGATATAGGAGTACTGTTGGGCGATGGGTAAAGAAAGTTAAAGTGTCAGGAAATGCAGAAACAGGGCTCCATGATCAGCCACACTCGGGATATAGGAGTACTGTTGGGCGATGGGTAAAGAAAGTTGAAGTGTCAGGAAATGCAGAAACAGAGCTCCATGATCAGCCACACTCGGGATATAGGAGTACTGTTGGGCGATGGGTAAAGAAAGTTGAAGTGTCAGGAAATGCAGAAACAGAGCTCCATGATCAGCCACACTCGGGATATAGGAGTACTGTTGGGCGATGGGTAAAGAAAGTTAAAGTGTCAGGAAATGCAGAAACAGAGCTCCATGATCAGCCACACTCGGGATATAGGAGTACTGTTGGGCGATGGGTAAAGAAAGTTAAAGTGTCAAGAAATGCAGAAACAGAGCTCCATGATCAGCCACACTCGGGATATAGGAGTACTGTTGGGCGATGGGTAAAGAAAGTTAAAGTGTCAGGAAATGCAGAAACAGAGCTCCATGATCAGCCACACTCGGGATATAGGAGTACTGTTGGGCGATGGGTAAAGAAAGTTAAAGTGTCAGGAAATGCAGAAACAGAGCTCCATGATCAGCCACACTCGGGATATAGGAGTACTGTTGGGCGATGGGTAAAGAAAGTTGAAGTGTCAGGAAATGCAGAAACAGAGCTCCATGATCAGTCACACTCGGGATATAGGAGTACTGTTGGGCGATGGGTAAAGAAAGTTAAAGTGTCAAGAAATGCAGAAACAGAGCTCCATGATCAGCCACACTCGGGATATAGGAGTACTGTTGGGCGATGGGTAAAGAAAGTTGAAGTGTCAGGAAATGCAGAAACAGAGCTCCATGATCAGTCACACTCGGGATATAGGAGTACTGTTGGGCGATGGGTAAAGAAAGTTAAAGTGTCAAGAAATGCAGAAACAGAGCTCCATGATCAGCCACGCTCAGGATATAGGAGTACTGTTGGGCAGGGCTCCATGATCAGCCACACTCGGGATATAGGAGTACTGTTGGGTGATGGGTAAAGAAAGTTAAAGTGTCAGGAAATGCAGAAACAGGGCTCCATGATCAGCCAAGCTCGGGATATAGGAGTACTGTTGGGCGATGGGTAAAGAAAGTTAAAGTGTCAAGAAATGCAGAAACAGAGCTCCATGATCAGCCACGCTCAGGACGTCCTGTCACAGCCACTGCTCCAGACATGCTGAATCATGCGGATGCCATTATTCATGCCGACCGGTGCATCACAACTCAACAGTTGACTCTACAGTTGTCGGTCACATTGGAAGTGCGTCTGCAATGATTGAGGCTCTCGGATATTCAAAGACATACTCATGATGGGTTCCACAAATGCTCACAGCAGACCACAAGATTCAAAGAAAGGCCATTTCATCTGAATTGTTGGAGCATTTTGAGACTGATGGAGAAGCCTTTCTGTCTCAGATCATTACAGGGGACAACAGCTGGGTGCACGACTTTGCGCCAGAAACAAAAAGGCAGTCCATGGAGTGGCGTCATCCTCATTCACCATAAAAGAAGAAATTCAAGACAACGCCCTCTGCCAGAAAAGTCATGGTGACAGTCTTCTGGGATTGTGATGGCATCATTCTTGTGGATGTGATGCCAAGAGGGTCAACCATTAATTCAGAGACATACATGAAGACTGAATAAACTCAAGAAACGTTTCTGACATGTTCGATCTGACAAGAATCCAGCAGAAATCTTACTCCAACATGATAATGCACGCCCACACACAAGTCTTAGAACCCTGGAACACATTGCCAATTTGGGTTGGACATCATTGCCTCATCCACTCTACAGTCCAGACCTGGCACCCTCGGACTTCCATCTCTTTGGGCCACTTAAACATTCTCTACGAGGGACACACTTTGCAGATGACAAGAGTGTCATTCATGCAGTGACAACATGGCTACGCCTACAGGACAAGAACTTTTACCAGCAGGGAATACATGCCCTCACACAACATTGGCGTAAGGCCATAGAACGTGATGGAGTATACGTAGAAAAATAGGACATGGACAAGACATTGTGGTATATCGTCACCAAATTCTGACTCTTAACAATAAATATGTTCAGAGAAAAAAATGTGGGGCATTATACACTGAACAACCCTCGTATATCTACTTATTAGTTATTCATACTCTAGCTAAGGATGTTGTAGATTTTTATTCCTTTTACTTGGGCTACAGATATGTGTATGTGCATATTTATTTTTCTGGGAAGAAACAACTTTCCCACTTACTTCAATATTTTTGTACTGTGTGTTATAAATGCTATTCATATTTTTTAGGGGTACACATCAAAGGAAGGGTATTTACTCTAACTTAATAAAATAAATCCTAGCAATATTTGAATGTACAGTCATTTAGAAAATTATTGAGCTCATTAGAATAGTAGAATATTTCTAAGTCCGACATCGTGTTGCAGCGCAGTTTACACAAGTCAGTATTTCCAAAATGCATCCTGAATTTATTGATAATCTGTTCCATATGTTATGTGTTGGACACACAAATAGGCAGTTTGCTACACTGCCCCTTTCTTTATCAGGAACAAATACAAATGCAAGTGGTGATTCAAGACAGTCTATTTGTGCCCAAGAGACACTCAGGCTGCATGTGGGAAATCACAACTTGTGTAAGCCGTGCTGCAACATGATAGCTGCTCCCTAATGCACTCAATCAGTTTTTCCATGGCTGTAATTGTATAAGGCATGTATGGATGCATAACCTTATATAAATAATTGTATTTAGGGATGTTTTACATTCATGGTATGTTAGTGTACTTGGTTCAGGCAACACTGGTAACTTATTTCAAGTGGAAAACTGTTGAGAGCTGTCACTCATTTTTGAGAACTATAGATGCACAAAGGCTTTTGCTATTTTTCTCATGTTTAATAATTTGAAGGTATCCCAGAATAGATGCACGGATACTGACTCTAATTTATAATAAAACATATTGTAATTAGAATGTCCTAAAGCATCACCCAGTCCTGCTAGTGTAATTCCCAGCCAGGAAAAGTTGTACAAAACTGATGCTCTTCATTACAAAACACGTTTCCACTAAGGAAATTTACAAAAAAGAGATGGAACTAACTTAAGAAGTCTGGAAATGAATCAAATATGGAGAAAAGTAGCAGCCTACTCTAGACTCAGACTGAAATGATTTAAGGCAGCTGGGAGGAAAAAGGTGGAGAAATAAGACTTTGGATTGAGATATATCGGCATCTATCATAAGGGAAGCTGTGGCTAAACACAAAGTGCCAAAGGATGATGATTTTTTTCGTATAGTGTTTAACACCCACTTTTACACTGATGATACATGCGATTGCCTGGGATTGAACACAGGCTGCTTTGGTGGATGATGATGACGATGACGATGACAATGACAATGACGATGATGAGCTGTTGTGGATTTCCTGGCCCTGGGTAAACTTTGATCTGCAATCCTGCCCCTGATATCTTGTGTTCCTCTCAGGTCCTCTCTCTGGGCATCTACGTCTTTCAATATTTTCAAACGATTTAATGCCTTTGTCCAGTGCAACTTGTGTGTTGTAAACTACGAGCTGTTGTAGGTGTCTTTGGCCCTGGTTGAACTCCAGTCTGCAATCCTTCCCATGGGGTCTCATGTTCCTCTCGAGTCCTCTCTACAGGCATCTCTGTCATCCCATATATATATATATATTTATTTATTTAATTACAGCAATTTTCAAGGTGCATGTAGAAAAGTACCTTAGCAACATCTATGATATATATAGTTGTACTATTTTATATAAATTTTGTAGTCATCTGTTTTATCCTGACAATCCTGGTCAGGGCATTAGGACAAAGTCGTATTATTATATTGTCATTGGCCCTTGACGTGTGTGTAAATTTTCAAGTCAATTGGACGACTCTAAGTTGATGAAAATTACATCAAAAGATCCCATTACATGCATACATACAGGTGAAGATAATAAAAGCATGTTAAAAAGTGATAATTGTGTTGCAATACACATCCACTGCACACTGCACACTGTCTGGTACTACGGTGGAGCTGGAACCTCAGTCAAAGCAGTGGTCTTAAAAAGAAGTAACTGTAACAATCCTGTTTTACTGTTGAAAATACTCATATGCACTACAGTACTGCTTGTTATAGCTGCAAATTCGTGCTAGTTGAGCCCTAGCCTTGGCACTCAGGCAATCATATGGTCTGTGTATGCCATTTGGTGTGTAATAGCAAGGGAGTTGCTATCCTCAATCTAGTAGTGAACATGAGCGATACCAGAAGGGAAAATACTTCTACAAATATCACATGAATAGGCATATTACCATTATACTTAGGGGCACTTGCACACAGATCCAAATGTTTTGTAGTTGTTTATTGTGTCATCAAATAATTATGTATTGGAAATAATGGGTCTTCAGATTTATTGAGCCTTTACCACTACTCAGTTTAAATGAATGACATCATTATTAGTTTGGCGAGTCCCTTGCCAAAAAGGAATGGTGAGGAATTTAGCCTCGGACTGTATGTATTTCTGATCCCATACTGCAGTGATGGAGAATGGTTTTTACTAGGACATTTTGTATCTTCTTTACATGCCAATGGAAGTGACCACTGAACACAGAATTTGCATGGTTGAATGCTGCTTCCAAACTGGAAGAATACAAAGGGAAGTCTATTGTTGCAATATTGGCTGTTGTTGAATTACTTTCTCCACACTTGCCCAGAATTTCAACGAGTTCCAAGACAAAACACAATAAAAAAGAATTAAAAAATTAGACATATCTAAGATTACTAATCTGACATTGTTAGATATTTATGTATTCTTATAGTGCTATAATATTTTGTAGTTTCCATTATAATATCATTATTTTGCTTTTGTGTGCTTTTTTCTTAATTTATTTTATGTCAGTCAGTTTTTGTTTATTGCTGTAAAGAGTATGAACAAGCTTTTTTGTAATGGAAAAGTTGTGCCATTAAAACTGAAACACACTGTTACAAAAACCTTGCAATTATTTGAGTTATCTATCAGTATACATGCTAAGACTACAAGTCCCAAATGTACATACTGGAAAGTTGTGATGCACGTTCCAGTTCACTAAGGTGACTTGGAAACTATTAACATCCACCCCTTCCACTCATCTTTTGCTAGTTCTCTGCCAGAGACACTGTGATAAAGTTACTTCAAGATACTGATAAGCAGACAATTGACTGATGAGAAAAGTAGAATAAATCTGAAGACCCCATATTTGCATTTATATCATTCCCAGCTTGCATATATATATTGCATTCCATTACAATTTACTCAGCATATGATTATCTTTATAATATTGCACATATTTAGCAGTTATCTATGCATGCTTTAGCATTTTAGTTTTCTTTCTTTAACCCACAGAATATTTTTGATGCTTCAATCGGACATCTAAGTGCTAAAACCTGCATGTGCATATTACCAGTGATATATAAAAAGTATTGTTTTGCGGTACTGCATTCAATGACAGTATTCAAGGCTAGTTAACATTACTTTTTCATAAACATGTCTGTAATAGAAAAGGAAATAAATAAATAAATGATACAAGAAATGGCTGAGTTGAAAATAGTACATTCTATCTGCTTGCTTACACTCTTTTAAGAACATGTTTTGTAGATTGTTACCCACATCTTCAGGTGTGTTTTGATTGCAAGATAAAATTCATGAGGTAAAGATATTCTAAAACGTTGAGCTAGATATGAAGGGTTTAACTTCAGCTCACCCATTTCTAATAAATGCTATTAACTTCCTTCTTTATGAATAATAACCTAGAAAAAATTAAAATTTGGACTGAAAGAGTTGAAGGTAGCATATTAAAAATAGCATTTGCTCACAACATTCTGAAGAACACTTTACCTAAATGATGGCTGACCTACAAAATATGGTCTTAAAGTTATTTAAATGTTAAACTTCTACTTTTCATGTTAGGCTCTCAGCAGTATGTCTGTACCAGCTGGCGGAATGACGTCTCAGGGTGGTGCCGGACCATTTGTGCCAACATCAGGAATGTCAAGTCCTGCTGTATCTGTAGAATCCATGCCAGCCACATTTCCAGGAGCCACTCGAAGGGAAAGTCTAATTTTATCATCTCCACAATTTCGAGGTTATCAGCAGCAGTCACTTACTCCAACTCGGAGAGAATCCATTCCACATCAAGTAAGTATCATTCTGTTCTTAATGTGCATTGTTTGTCGATCCATTGGAGTATAATAATCGTAGACAGTGTTAAGGTTTTAATGAAAAGATTTTACATTCAGGCTTATGGGTATTCAGCAATATTGCGCCATGTTATGAACCATTCTGTCAACAGAGAAAGAGAATTCTAAAGAAGGTTGAGTGCAATTTTTAATCACTAATTCAATGAGGAAACTTTTAGTCTGAGTGAGATAATCTGGCAGCATATTCTGTACAATTTTACTATATAGTTTCATTTAGGATACTCAGTAAAGGTTTGTGCCATAATCTATAAAAGTTCGGCAGGAATGCATTGCTCTCTTTTGAAACTGTAATCCATTGCAGTTGATGAGTTGTAGAATATGGAGGACAGAAGTCAAATTGAAAAGTATATATAACATTGATGTGATATAAAGGATTATAGATGCTTATGAGTACCTTTTCTTAAATAGTTTGATGAGGTAGGAGGTAGACTTAAGTGAATAATAGGTGAGGAACAAGTGTTTAGGTTTGTGCAGTTTGTACAACAATTTCTAACTGAGGAAGTATTTGATTCTAAGTTTCTTTAACACTATATCGAGAATAAGTTTTGGTTTTGGATGAAGTGGAAAAGGCTTTGTAACAAAGATGACAAAATCAGTCTGGTTACTTTTCTATCACTTCATTGTCTTCTAAAATGTTACCACAAATACACAGCTCTTCTTGTTGTTGACACAGTCTACAGTCTTTTGGGCTCTCTCAACTCACAGTTTGCACTTCTCATAACCTTACTCGGTCGTTTTAGTGTCTTTCTTCACTTCCTCTCACTGTAACGTCATTATTAGGGTATGAAAGACACTCAGATGGTGCAATAGCCGAGCGGTTAGACCATTTGCCTATCACAAAGGTGGCCTGACTTCGATCTCAGGGAGCCACATATGGTATTCGTGGTGGATGAAGCAGCATCTGTGTGGATTTTCTCTGGGTTCTCCAGTTTCCCCTGCCGCTCATTCCACCAATTACTCCATAATCACCTTTCCAATCATTAATTTTGCCTGCAATTCATATTGTCCTCTTCCTCACTATCATACCTGGTGCTTGGTCTATCACCCGCTTCCAGGTCTTCACTCTGTTCGGTCCATAGGTTCCTGTACTCCCCAACAGGTGTCTGACCCTAGGCACTGGCTTTTAAGTCCTACATAAGGGGAGATAAACTAGAAGCAGAAGAAGAGAGATACACACAACATACCAACACGACAGATGCACACACTAGTGTCTCACACTCACTGCCACACTGATCAATTCATGTCCATAACTCAACTCTAAAAACTTACTCCCCTGGCCTCCATATATACTGCAGATGACATTACACAGACCTTTCTCGATTTCTAGGTACATATGCACTGGAAATTACTCAGCTAAAAATTTCATGAACAGCATTATTATAGCTATTTGTTTTTAAGATCACTTCTTTGACTGAGGTCCCAGTTTCACTGTATCCTCTCCAGCTATCCTGTATAGATATCTTGAATTTTGTGTAAAGAACCACTTGAACTGCAAATTAATTACATGCCTAACATAACTGTGTTTCACAGATGGAGCAACAATCTCCAGGAAGTGCCATGCAACAAGCACAGCTTCAGCTGCAATATCAGCAGCAACAGCAGCACCAGCAGCAGCAACTGCAACAACAGCAACAGCAGCATCATCATCAACAGCAGCATACAGCAACTACTGGCTTTAATCCATTCATTTATGGAAATGATGTGGATTCAGTTGATGTGGCAACACGTGTAGCAATGGTAAGTTTCAACTTGAGAAATGGCTTCAAAAATTCCAGTTTTGTTTAATGCTTTTATAATAGCCTATAATGAGTGATACACATGCTTAGGCTTTCACGGCCAGCGTTAATCCAATAGATAGTAGTTTGCGGGCTTGTAGGCCGTGTTCCAGTTGCTGAATTGTCTGACGTTTCGTCCAAGACTGCGTTGGGCATCTTCAGAGAGTGACCCCTGGCTGGTTAACAACTAGAGGGCAAGTTCAAGTTCAAGTTATTTATTAGAAAAGTGTTGGCCTGGTGCCGGTACAATGGGCCCGGCTTACAGGCTATATTTAACATTTTTTTACATTTGGCTTTGTTTATATATACACTTTTTCGGTGTCTACAAAAAACCCATACGGTGACCATCTGTAGGTCACGAAGAATAGTTTTCTTTTGTCTTTTGTCTGTTTCGTCTTTGGGTTATATATACATATGTACATATTTACAATTATATACAGACACATACACGCACGCATTCACCCACACACACACTCGTACACACATACACACACATCTTCACTGGGCACACCAGAAATATGCGTCCCAGCGCACTACACTATTTACACTATGTACACTGTCCCGCGGTGGCAGCTCCTGAATATTTTCTGAGGCGAGGGCCTCTGCCGGAACATGTATGTGGCTTAGGGACGAGGTTGCGTGGACGCGCATTAGTCGGCGAGCCAAGCCGCTTCTAGAACATTTTTATCCTAGTATGTTTGCGGTGCTTCGGCTTGCCTTTGCCGATGTTAGCGATCACGTCATTTTCGTGGTTCCTAATGCGTGTCCATGCCGCCATTGCTCTTTTGTCTATTGCCTCCGGGATGAACGGGATATGAGTTTCGAGGTGAAGAGTTTGGGTGGTGGTGAGGAGTGGAGCAGAGAGGATTTTTCTGAGGGAGAGGTTTTGGAGGGTTTGGAGTTGTTTGAGGGCAGTTTTGGAGGCATTAGCCCAGGCCACACATGCATACAGGACCACCGAGAGAATAAATGACCTATATAGTATAAGTTTTGACTTTAGTCGCAACTGTTTACTACGGAAGATGGGGGCGCACAACTTTAGCCGCTGTCTGCCTTTATTGGCGCTATTTTTTATGTGGGTGGACCAACACATTGTGCGGTCCAAGGTGACACGTAAGTATTTAACTTGCTGACGGCAGTGCAATACTTGACCACCGACCGTTAGGTCCGTTGCCAAAGTGTGACGCCGCTTAGAGAAATGAATCAGCTGGCATTTGTCGGGATTAATTTTGATTTTCCAGTCATGTTGCCATGAGAGGAAGTTGTTCACATAACGTTGCATTTCTGCAAGGCCGAAACGTGGATTTCTATGGTGGTTGTATATTGCAGTGTCGTCAGCATACATGGCGACCTTGCATCTGGCGTCCACTGGGAAATCATTGGTGAATAATATATACAGAAAAGGGGACATTATTGCCCCTTGTGGGACGCCAGCCCGCATCACTCGCTCCCATGAGGAGGAGTGGCCCACTTGGACGTAAAACTGCCGGTTTTCTAGAAAACTGTGCAGCAAGTATAGATAATTTTGAAGAGCCGGGAAATTGTGGTGCAGTTTATAAATAAGGCCGTTGTGCCAGCACCGGTCAAATGCAGCTTCTACGTCCAGAAATAGCGCCAACGTTGAAGCCCCATTGTTAAATTGCTCTGTTACGTCATCAGTTAGTCTGAGGAGCTGTAGTTCAGTGGAATGTCCTTTTCTAAAGCCAAACTGTGAATTTGAGAGTTCATGTGTTGCCGAGACTTGTTTTTGAAGTCGAGAAAGGATACATTTTTCGAGCAGTTTACCAATAGTAGACAAAAGACTAATGGGACGGTAGTTTTGCGGTTGTCTGGTGCTTTTCCCTTGCTTTGGGAGCATGATAACCTTAGCTCGTTTCCAAGTAGAGGGGAAATAGCCTTGCTGCAAACAGGCGTTAAATATCTTTGTTAGTTGCACCAGAGCTTTTCTCGGGAGATGCTTAAGTTCCTCATTAGTCACTTTGTCTGGACCGGCAGCTTTCCCATTAGGCAATTTCCTAATGAGCTTGTAAATTTCCTGCGGTGTTATGGTGGGTAGTTGTTGCTCTTGCTTCTGCGCCACCCAGGTTTGTACCCATGTCTGGACCTCCCGTTCTATTTCACAGTTGGTCACTGGGTTTTCGGTGAATCTGTCTTGGAGACAGTCAGCGAAGACCTCGGCTTTCTCCTCTGCGGAGAAGTGCAAGCCGCTTTGAGTGTGCGGCGCCTCAGTTGCGGAGTTGACGCTCGTGGAAACTTTGAAAGCCTTGAGTAATTTCCACAAAGAAGAGTCCGAATGTGTGGTACTCAGCATTTTATTTTCCCATTGATGGAGCACCTGACTTATGTATAGGTGAGAGGGACAGCCTCTCATCTCCTATTGGTTGTCCGTATGCCAATCACTACTATGTGGTTGTGGGAACTGCCACAATTGGTTTTGTTGGCATTTTGGGGCTTCAGTTTTGTATTGTCTAGCACCAGCACCCAGGCTGTGTGTATACATGTTGTTTCTTCTTTTCTGTTGAAATTGTTTTTATGTTTATGGATCTCAATGGCTTCTTGGTACAGCGAACTGTATGTCATCGAACTTGATGTGATAGCCGCTAAAGGTGCATGCTCTGCTGCTGCCAATTTCTCCATGTGTCCTAACTAGCAGTTGCTTTTGTGTTCCATGTTCATGTTGGCACTACCAAACGCAATATAAAAACTCGCTTAAAGGAACACAAAAGCAACTGCTGGTTAGGACACATGGAGAAATTGGCAGTAGCAGAGCATGCGTTTTAATGGGCCATGACATCAGGTTCAATGAGACTGAAGTTCTGGACAACACAGCATACTACTACGTACGGCTGTACTGAGAAGCCATTGAGATCCATAAACGTAAAAACAATTTCAACAGAAAAGAAGAAACAACACGTATACACACAGCCTGGGTGCTGGTGCTAGACAATACAAAACTGAAGCCCCAAAATGCCAACAGAACCAATCATGTAGCAGTTCTCACAACCACATAGCAGTGATTGGCGTATAAACAACCAATAGGAAATGAGAGGTAGTCCCTCTCACCTATATATAAGTTGGGTGCTCCATCAATCGCCCTCTAGTTGTCAACCAGCCAGTAATAACTCTCTGAAGATACACAACACAGTCTTGGGCGAAATGTCAGATAATTCATCAACTGGACCACAGCCTACAAGCCTGCAAACTATCTATTGGATTCCCTGGGTGATGTTTAGATGATATGTCCTGGATCTGGAAGGGCAGACTCCAGGTGCATTTGTTGGGCAATTGCTTTGCATTCACAAGGTTTCCTGGCTGTTTTGTTTTCTTCTGTATAGAATCTGCATATGTTCACCTCAATTTTGTAGAGATGATCTTTATGGGAACAATGCCCAGTGAGGAGCCATCTAGAATCCTCAACTCCTGTTTGTTGGATGTGAGCAACATTTTTGCTGACAGTTCAATGAACTGTTTTGCATGACCTAACTTGGAACTCATTCTCAGTAGGGTGTGCTGTGGCTGAGTGCTTAGATCATTTGCCTCTTGGCAAAGCGGCCTGAGTTCAATCCCAGGCAACCATGTGAGGGATTTGTGGCACACGGGTTTGTTTCCTCTGGGTTCTCCGGTTTCCCCCACAATCTCATTCCACCAGTACTCCATTTTCACTCCAAGTATCATCAATGTCACCACCTATGGTGCCATATGTAGTTAAACAGGTCCTAAACACTACCAAAAAGAAAAAAAGAAATGATCCTAGTAGTGACTTACTTTTTTTATATTCCCAGGTATTTATCTTTCCTTTAATGTAACATTCTGGTACCCCAAAGAATGGTTCTGTGCCAATGTAAAACTTTGGTGAAC
Source organism: Tenodera sinensis (assembly GCA_030765045.1). NCBI lineage: Eukaryota > Metazoa > Arthropoda > Insecta > Mantodea > Mantidae > Tenodera > Tenodera sinensis. The sequence goes on from CM060969.1 coordinate 134,739,680, forward strand.
ATCATTGTTCATTTTTTTATATGTTAAGTGTGCAAAGAGAATGGAATCTCAAAGCTTTAAAACATTTGACTATCGCTCAAAGCCTCTAATATTCTACTTACACCTACAATGAAATAAGCAATAAGATAAGTTGTACAAATGTTTGTCTCAACTAACACGAAGAAGATATAGGAATAAGAGTTTGTAAGAATGGTTAGTACAAGAGTAGAGAAAGTCATGTGAGTGCAACACATCAGATTTTTAAAATTTAATTTAGACAAAAACCGTTGAATCTATTGAAATACACCAAAGGAAAAAGTTGTAGTTTTTTCAATTTACTATGAATATAGCCATAAATCAAGAACTTTCAATCTATAATAACTCAGCCAGGTGATGATACATTTTTTTAATAAAAATATTTTTTCCTAGAAAACTATAAACTTTTCAACATTTTGGTACTAGACTTTCTTGTTATTCACAACATGAGAAATTTGCTGTTAAAGTCTGACGGATCATTAATTCACTTCCATTCTGTATAAATTAAGTTGAGCAGGAGTGTAGGCCTCACGGTATCGTACTGAAGCCATCACATTGTTAGCTCCTTCTTTGGCCAGGCAATTAGCAATTTCATTGCTTTCAATTCCTTGGCAAGCAAGCTTAAAATGGAATCCAAGTTTGTCTGGTAAATACCCACACTGGAAAGTTAAAATCTGTGTATTCTATAAGAGAAGAGAACAACTGGTCTGTTAATATTACTCCTTTATCTCTATTTACTGTAATTAATACAGATGTATACCCTTTTGATTTCAAGACTTTAATGTCTTTCGAACAAATTTCTCACCAGATTTACAATAGAATTTTGAAACTGCATAAATGAATCCGTAGCAATATTAAAGACTATTTCATTCACTATAAGATAAAACTGTAAAACTTCAATTCAAATAGTTTATCCTGTCCAGAAATTCAGAAACGTGTTAAAAGCTACTGATTTAAATTCTCATTATTATACCACCTATAGTCATTCACAATGAAGCAAACAAGGTTTTGTGTGTGCATGCCTGTTTCCATGCATGCATGTGTATAGGTAATCACTTTAAATACCTATATCTTTGTAATGCAAAATACTTATGCAATACATTTTTCTTTTTATGAAATTCCAGGTGAGATTTTTCAACTCTCAGAATTTGCTGGCCAACTTCACTGAGCACACACGCACTCTTCGCCTTTATCCAAGACCTGTGGTAGCATTTCAAATAAACAGCTTCCTCCGTTCTCGCCCGCGTACTTCACAGTTTCTAAATAAATTTGCCAGAACTCAGGTAAGTCATGTTCTTATAACTTTTAGACAAATATATGTTAAAAAAGATGTGTGTGTGTATATGGTTTTCCTGATTGCCATCCACTTTGTTCAAATAGGCAAATGACAACATTAGGGATGGCAAAATATCTCTGGCTGCACTGTGGCTGAGTTATTAGACCATTCATCTCTCGCTAAAGCATCCTGGGTTCGATCCCAGCGGACCACATGTGGGATTTGTGGTGCATGAAGTGGTGCAGGGGCAGGTTTCCTCCGGGTTTTCTGGTTTCTCCATCATCTCATTCCATCAGTGCTCCATCTTCATTCCATGTATCATTAGTGTCACTAATACCCATAATACCCCATTTAATAAAAGTGGGGGTTAAACACTACCAAAGTATATACTGTGACATGGCTTCTCCATGTCATTAAGACTCTTTGATTTTCAAGGAGGTTGCCATAGAGACAGTTTGAGTTGTTGAAGATGAAGAGACAGAAACTAGTATGGTGTGAGAGTTTGGAAAGATTAAGAGACAGAAACTAGTAGTGTGGCTGTACTTGAAGCTTGAGAAAAAAAAAAGATTTGCTAAATTTGTTACATTTGGTGTCAGAAGTGGGATGGAGGGAGATTCGGAAACCAAGATGATGGCAATGATGAAAGAATTATTTGCCAAAATGGAAACGAGAAACGACAACCTCGCTGCCGAGCTGAAAGAGATGAAGACGGAGCTATCGGCGAAAATTGACGGGCAACTGGCTGGCGTGACGGAAGGCGTGGAAGAACTCGGCGAAAAGGTGGAAGACCTCTGCCAGCACGTGGACGTCGTGGAGGACGACGGGGAACGTCTTGGCGCCCTGGTAGTAAGAGTTGACGAGAGCGTCAAAGTACTGGATGCCAGGGGCAGACGGAATAGCGCGGAGCCGGGGAGGGAGCACCTAGTGGCCGAGGCGACAGTTGCGCCCGTTTCGGATGATATGAGGGAAAACGTGGAACAACTCGGCGAACGGATTGGCGTGACGGAAGACGTGGAACAACTCGGCGAACGGATTGGCGTGACGGAAGACGTAGAACAACTCGGCGAACGGATTGGCGTGACGGAAGACGTGGAACAACTCGGCGAAAAGGTGGAAGACCTCTGCCAGCACGTGGACGTCGTGGAGGACGACGGGGAACGTCTTGGCGCCCTGGTAGTAAGAGTTGACGAGAGCGTCAAAGTACTGGATGCCAGGGGCAGACGGAATAGCGCGGAGCCGGGGAGGGAGCACCTAGTGGCCGAGGCGACAGTTGCGCCCGTTTCGGACGATCAGCAGGGAAGCGCACAAGCAAACGAGCAACACGCGAGAACCGACTTGGCGTGTGACATGGGGGGACCGTCGGGGCCATCCAATCACCTGACGCATAGTGCCGTGAACGGAAGAATGGTGGACATCATCGTGGACGGCAGGATACAGGAGAGGCCGTGCCGAGCACGAGTGAACACGAGTGCAGCGGTGGACGCGACTCGCGCGGATGTGGTGGGGTTTGTTGCCGGACCCATCGGAAGCAAGGTGGCTGCGAAGGTGCGCCAGAGAGGTCGGCGGACATGGTACCCAGTGAGCCGTTTCAAAGTGCGCAGGATGGCCCGTCAACACACCAGGAAGAAGGGCAACTGGACGAGGGACCGTCAAGACCGGCGGTACTGTTGCAGAATTTCGAAGCAGGATGGCATACATCGTCCTACCTGGACCAAGGGACACTATCCAACAGCGATACCTAGGATCGTGCCCCCTGGAGAGCGAGGTCCTACTGGCCCTCAGGGTCTGGTAGGCTTGCCTGGAATGAAGGGTGAACGTGGATTCCCAGGAATGAAAGGTGAACAGGGCAATCCAGGACCTCCAGGACAAGCTGGTGCACCAGGACCTGAAGGACCTAAGGGTGACTCAGGCTCTCAAGGACAACATGGAGCTCCAGGACAACCTGGTCCACAGGGCCCTCCAGGAGACAGAGGACTTCCAGGATTACCCGGCCCAACAGGACCTGCTGGCCTCAGAGGTCAGAGAGGTGCACAAGGTGAGACAGGTCCACCAGGGAAGCCAGGCAGTGAAGGACCTCCAGGACCACAAGGTATTGCAGGACCTCTAGGACCACCGGGACCAATTGGAGAACAGGGACCAGAGGGAGCACCAGGTAAAGCAGGAACACCTGGTATTGCAGGAAGACCGGGAGATAAGGGACCTGTAGGACCTTCAGGACCTCCGGGAACTCCAGGGGCACCAGGTCTTCCAGGGCCACCTGGTCCAAATGGACCTCCAGGACCAGCAGGAGAACGGGGTCTTCGAGGAGAAACTGGACCACAGGGTGTAGAAGGGCCACAGGGAGCTAGAGGAAAGCCAGGACCTCCAGGGCCAGAGGGAGGTAAGGGTGATAGAGGAGAAGAAGGTCCAAAGGGTGCAAAAGGACACCGTGGTCTCATTGGTCTACAAGGGTTACCTGGACCTCAGGGACCTCCAGGAGACAAAGGCATGACTGGACCTCCAGGATTGTCGGGAAAAGATGGTGAACCTGGAACTAAAGGTATGCCTGGAAGAGATGGAAACCCAGGACCTCAAGGTATACCAGGACCACCAGGCCCTCGTGGACCACCAGGAGAAGAGGTTCGATGGGTTAATCCACCGGGGCGCAAGGGAGATGCCGCAGTGATAGTGCTGGTCGGGACGACCAGCTCTGAGGAGGGAGCAGTGTGACATGGCTTCTCCATGTCATTAAGACTCTTTGATTTTCAAGGAGGTTGCCATAGAGACAGTTTGAGTTGTTGAAGATGAAGAGACAGAAACTAGTATGGTGTGAGAGTTTGGAAAGATTAAGAGACAGAAACTAGTAGTGTGGCTGTACTTGAAGCTTGAGAAAATAAAAAGAGTTGTTAAATCTGTTACAATACATATATATGGGCTATCAAAAAGCACAAGGAAATAACTTGAAACACAAATAATTCAAAGTCTTATAACTGTTTCATATATGGGTAAGTTTCTGTATACCTATGCAATTAATTCTTCTTCCATACAATAGCCATGAGTAAGACAAGTTTGGAAAGGGTAGAGTGAGACTGACAATTTCATGTCTTTTGGATGAATTGCATATATAAAGAACTCTTTAGAAACACTGTCGATTCCAATCATACAGAGATACCGTTTCTATAGTGATGGTTGTTTTTCAGGTTAGGTTAGATTAGACTGGATTGCGCTCAGTGAGTTCACAAGTATCCATGGAGGGTGGTGAACATTAAACATGGCAATTGAAATGTACAGTCATGTCAATAAATACACAGAAACACATATAAAACACATTATATATAGGCACCAAAAAAAAAACAAAAAAAAAAAAAAAAAAAAAAAACATTGTGTTTCTTTGATGTACTATTAAGCGCATTGATATAGGTCATGTTTCTATGCAATTAACATCATTTTAAAATTTATTGTTCTCTTTGGTTGGAGACATTTGGAAAACAATCAAATATATGGCAATAAACAAAATTAATACAAATAACATTTCTCAGTGAACATAATATCAATATCAATCATATAAACAATAAACATTAATAAGTATCAAAATATGTTTTGCTTCATAAATCAAGACAGCATTTTGGGGTTATGTATATACAGTCACATATTACAGATATATTTGTAACAAACTTAAAAGTTGCAAAAAATGTATACAGGTATATGTGATTTGACAGGCTGTGGAGTTCCTGGCAGAATGGTCTCTCACTCCAAGCAACGTGGCCTTTCTGCGAGTTCATACAGGGGTTTTTGATCCCACCTTAATAGGGGATAAACCCAAGTGGTATGCACATACACTGGATCCAATTCGTTTTGTAGTATGGGACCAATCAAGTTCATTGAATGGAGCGTTACGTTCATTGAAACAGCAAGAACAACCAACAGGTATGTAGTTTATATTAGAATTACATTACTTGCTAGAATGTGTCTCCTTGATTTGCAGGCATTCGGAAATTATTTACAGTAATAGTTTTTTATAACTTATTTATTTATAAAAATGTTCAACATACATGGGATATCTCAATATACTACTCCTGAACCAATGTCAGTACACTGCTACCATCTTCCTGTGAACTTCATTTTTGCCTGCAATTCCTTATTGTTGCTGAAATTTTACCTTGCAGTACATCCTTCATATTATGAGACAAAGACTTTCTTCTCAGATGTATAATAGTGATTTGTCACCAGTTTCTAGATCTTCATTCTCCATTTCCAATAGTCGACAACTCTGCTCTGCTTCTGGGCCTGTGTCAAGTCCTGTGGAAAGCAATATTGTTGTTGTTAGCTAATGCTGGATTCCTGACAATGAAGTCATTAATCCTCTTTCTCTCCAATATTTTTCACTGATGGATGGGAAGGGCACCAGAAGTGGCTGGGAATATTTGAAGGTGGTCTTGGTCCATTTCCTCTTGCAGATCACATAGAGGACAAAGTGGTGAAGAATATATCCAAATTCTGTTCAGACAATCATGTCCTGTAATCAACCTGAAGGTTGCAACTGCTGTTTTTCGAGGATACTCAGGAATTACTGTTTGATTGTTTGGTAGTTCCCATCTTTTATTTTTTGATTTTTCATAGTAATATTTTGCAATATTTTTTTGAATTCAGAGTTGACTAATCTTTTAGCTGCATAAAATGGTAGATTAACTATAGATTTCTGTACACTCCTGGTACCGTTTTTTCAAGAAAATCAGCTTTTCTCATTACCACTCAGTCCACAGTGAGCTGGTATCCATTGGAAGATTAGGTGTTTTTGAAGTGCTGTTAGGTGGGTAAGGATTTTCCAACATTCTATAATAGTTTGGTTTTTTGGTGACAACTTGGAAGTAATTGCTATAATTGCTGCTCTGAAATCCGAGAGAATAACTCTTGATGAAAATGTGAAATCCTATACAAAAGATTTTGTAGGGCCATTCAAATTGCTTCAATTTCTGCATCAAAGTTAGTAGTTCCATAACTTAAAGATTTGTAATAGGAAAAGAGGTGACATGTGACTCCAGCACCTGCTCCATCTTGGTTTGATATCAGTGATCCATCAGTATAAATATGGAGCCATTCGTGTTCTGGAAATCTAGTATGGATTGTCTCTAATGCCAATAATTTTAGAACAGTTGAAGTATCACTTTTCGTAACTTCTTCTGTCAGGTGTAAATAATATGTGATGTCTAATGTTTGTGTCAGATTGACTTTATATATTAAGTTTTTCTTTGAATTAGGAAGGTGTACATTCTTCTTGATGTCTTGAATTTTGGAAAAAGGCACTCCTGAGTCTTTAGTGTATGTGTAAAATTTCTCTTGATCCATGTGTTGGAATGTAATGTGCACACACCATTTTCATACCTGTTTTGATTCCTTCCTTCTGCAAAAACCATGCAATCCGTCTTTGTCCATGATAGTCGCCTTCCATCGTGTCCATGGCTTGCTCTAGTTAACAACAAACAAGTGCTGTTATTTCACTATACACTCTCTTCACAACTACCACCTAGTGTCCGTGTGGTATACTAGGATCAGTTCATCGTCCTATCAGAGGACGTGCCTTTAGATGGAATGTTATGTTTTAAACAACGCAATTTTAAATAATTTCTGAATGCCCCTAGTATATTAGATTGCCAGTTAGGTATGTTCATATGACCCAGGAAAATTACACCTTTTAAACCTACATGAGTGTGGACAAATGTGGAGTGCAGCAAGAATCTCATGAGTTAGAATCTGCAATACTATCATAATATTTTTTTTATTTGTGCTTTTTCATTTATTTACTTATTTATTTATTTATTCATTCATTCATTCATTCATTCATTCATTCATTCATTTACTTATTTATTTATTTATTTATTTATTTACTTATTTATTTATGTATGTATGTGTGTGTTTGTTTGTGTTTGTTTGTTTGTTTGTTTGTTTGTGTTTGTTTGTCTGTCTGTCTGTCTGTCTGTCTGTCTGTCTGCCTGCCTGTCTGTCTGTCTGTCTGTCTGTCTGTCTGTCTGTCTGTCTGTTTATCTATTAGAAAAGCTTTATATTTACATTGGTTAAAATTTCATGAATTTTAGGGTAAAGAATTAGCATATTAAGCAGATGTGCCTATGTACTAGACAAAAACAGTATGTGCATACTAAAAAATAATTTTACAAATAGAATGCTGAGCTCCAGTACAAAATATTTCTGAGATCTCACAAATAAACAATGTAAGATAAATGATTACAAACACAACATTTTCCACTTGACATGGCTAAAAGATGTAGATAATACAGTACATTTATTACAAAATTTGGCTGGCAGTCACACAGCCCGTCTCTCGGTTACATATGTGTGGATGTCAAACAAATCTCAAATCACATCAACAGTTATCAGGATAAACACAAAACATACCTTACCACAGGAGATGTTGGAAATGTCATCCATCCGCATCTACACATCTATGGCATCTTCTCAGGAAATTTTCATCCAAATGCATTAGTTCAACTTACGTTATAGCATTAATTTTTCTCCTGATATTTTGTTTTAATTTTGTATTGTGCAAGGCACCTAAGAGATTTTCAGGGTAAGTGTTGAACCTTTCTTTGATTTCATCTAATTTCTGTCCCCTAAGTCATTTTACCATTCTTTTCCTATCACAAATGGATGCCGTCTCACTCAATTTGTTTACAAGCAAACAGATAGTGTCCCTACTTGGAACACCACACCAGGAAATTTAGTTTCAAATAATTTGATATCCTTTTTTATACATTACTGAGTGGAACAGAAATTATGAGCTACGGCTGATTTGTAAATTTGTTTAACTTTTATGTTCCTGATGTGTTCCTTCAGTCTTGTTTCCTGGTTCTGCTTAGTTTGGCTAATGTATATTTTTGGACAATTTCCACATTTTATTTGATACACAACAGATTTCAAAGTGGCTGGTGTTGTGTCTTTTAAAGATGGTGTAGTAACTATTATTTATTTATGCCAAAAAACTTACTGTTGGTATTTTTTGGCATAAACAAATAATTACCATCTGAAGGTTATTTAATCCCGGGACATAAAGTAATTACAATAGTAGGTCACCATTGGGGTAATTGTCTGATGTGAGACTGCCTTTGTGGTTTACTGGCAGAAATATGAATCGGTTGGAGAATTCAATGTCATTCTGGCAGGTTGTCACAGTAGCTTAATGGTTAGAGCATATGTCTGGTAAGCAGAGGGTCTGTGGTTCAAATCCCAGCTGTGGCATTGAATTTTTCAGTTTTGATTCTGCCTCTCAAATGGTTTAGTAAGTTTCTCAGGTTGGATTTATTTCTCCCTCTTCAAATACCAGTCGAGAAACCATTGATAATGAAGATGATGGTCTTTGAAAAAGTGAGCAGCAAGTGAAATTAAGTGTAATAGGTCGACTCAAGTACTTCTACAAATAATTTGAGAAGTTTCACTGTTTACATCACTATTTATATGTTAAGTAGAATCTTGAATCACCCGTTTTAATATAAATCATTAAATTTACAAGTTCAAGGAAAAGTAAATGTGAACCTGAGCAGTATTTCTAAAGCAACTTCATTAAAATGTTTTATCTTGCATATACATGCATATAGGATGCAATTCTTTGTCTATGTTTTGTTTTCAGATGAGAGTGGCTCTGACTCAGAAGGAGCAGAAAGCACCAGTTCTTCATACTCCTCGTTAAGTGATTTTGTTTCAGAAATGGTATCGTCGGATCTTTCGCCAAGTAAGTTAGTACATTATCTTTAAGAGAGTTTCTTAAACTAAGGCCAGTAGCATTAGGAGGCGCTCTCTGACAGTCCTTGAATGAAAAAAGAAATATTGAGCTATAATTAATGCAAGGGATATGATAACATAACTTTATTTCATTGTATGTAATAAGTAAATTATCCAGCAGTGGTCCTTTGCCATATCACCCACTCTGCTTTACCACAGAAAGAGTTGTGTATATACCAACATACTGGATTGTATTAATGAAATGTAGAATAGCTTCAAAGCATGTGTCTTTTATGTGGGAACTTAGGCTATAGCCTATACAGAAGTTCAGGCTATGAGCGATACAAACCAGAAGTAGCAGGTAGGGTAAGGGGATGGTGTGGATGAGAGGGGAATAGGTGCATCAATGTCAGGTTTAGACATGAAAGATTGTTTCAGTTGAGTGCATAGACTTCCACAGCCTGTGTCTTGGTCAGTGCTCTTGGCTTCCGGTGAAGGCCACATCATTTTTCTTGAGATTGCCAACGTTTTGCTCATCCTGTTGTGAGCTTCTTCTGAGATATAGAGATTTTCAAAGAAAAGAACATCATCAATAGAGACATTGGAAAACAGCTGCATAAGATGTGGAAAACTAAAGTAAAAACAAATTAGAAACTAAAAGCTTCACTTATCATAGTAATATTCCAAGTTGTTTGGTGCTAACAAGTTTCAAGTTAACTCCAACTCATTCTCAAAGCTATACCAAGTTGGAGTCAACTTGAAACTTGTTAGCACCAAACAACTTGGAATATTACTAAGATAAGTGAATCTTTTAGTTTCTAATTTGTTTTTACTTTAGATTCTTGTTGCTTCGCTGTTAATAGCTTCATTATTTCCTTATGTGGAAAACTGTTCTCACCAGCACAGCCAATGGAAGGCAAGGGGTGGGGCCAAGAGACCAATTAGAGACAGGGGATGGGAGTGCCAGAGAATCACATTGGGTATATGAGCGAGAACATCAGAGGAAAGACTGGACAACAGCCAAAAGAAGCTCACAACAAGATGAGCAAAACGTTGATGCAGCCTTCACCGGATGCCAAGAGCACTGATTGTTTCAGTTCTTTATTTTAAATGTTAAACAAATGTAGTATCAAATGATATGACTAAGAGTACAAGCAGTTCTGTATGTAATACTGGAAACAAACGCTTCATTTATTTTCACACTTTTCACTAAAGTTTCAATTAGTTTGCAGCTGCTAAAGCACAATGTGGCAACTGCATATGGAGCACATGGTTGCCACATCTCCATTATGTTATGTTTCATGTTCATCTTGCCCACAAGCAAATAGTTGGAGGTTAAAGTGTGACTAAGTGTGTTAACTGATGATTACTCTTTCACATTAGTGTGCTGTATTAATAGCAAAAATGCAACATCACCAGAGTGTTATAATATGAAAAGGGTTCATAAAGCCTGCCACATTGTTGCAACACTACATGCCCAAACATGTGATGCAAAGTACATCTGGTTTGTATTGCTCATAGCCTGAATTGTACGAGTATAATATAGTAAATTCCTTTCTGCATGCATAACAAATGCTCCTTTCACATGGCCTGACCTGGTCCTGTTCAGCCACCACAGTTGGACTACATATGCTAATACCAGGAGAGAAAAGAGCCTCAGAACAGACCGCAGTGTGTTTTGCGAGTAGGCATCTGGCCGCTAGTTGTGGTCTGCCGCTATCATAGAGAAACACAGATAAAACCATACAACATTTCTAAAACTACTTTTAAAGGCTTTACTGACCAACTTTATAACATAAGATGCTGAAACTGGCCACCGTCGTTATCCATACATTTTTGACGTTTCTTTAGGAAACTATCCATCACTTGCTGTAGTTCACGTTCAGAAATGCTGGCAATTTCCTGGCGGATATTCTGTGTTACTTCTTCCAGGGTGTGTGGGTTTGTCTTTTATACTTTGTTTTAAGTTACTCCAGAGATAGAAATTACTTATTGAAGCTCTCAGAAACCTTTCTTCGCTAATAGCGCACCATACACCAAATTTTGCATCATGAAGGGGTACTTCATGAGCAATATTAGGTTCTGAGTTTTAGGCCCAATTTTTTTTGAGTTAGCATTTGATGCCTATATATATGTGAAAACAATTTTGCCCCCCTTTTTCTGGAGAATTAACAGACAGGGAGTGTGATTTTCCTTTTTTCAACAAGACTCTGCAACAGTTTATATGGCCAATCGTTCGAATGAACAATTGAAAGTGTGTTTCAGAATAGAATTATTAGTAGTTTGTGGTCCCCCAAGCTCACCCCCTGCAATTTCTATCTCTGGGGTAATTTCAATCGTAAAGTGTACAAGACAAACCTAGGCACCCTGGAAGAATTAAAATAAAATATCCACCAGGAAATTGCCAGCATTTCTCAACATGAACTATGGCGAGTGATGGATAGTTTCCTAAAGAAATAGTAAAACTGTATGGCCAACGACGTTTCATAAAGTTGTAAGTAAAGCCTTTAAAAGTAGTTATAAAATGTATGGTTTCAACCACGCCTTTCTATGATAGTGGCAGACAGCAACAAATGCCAAGGAAGTGCACAGGCAAAACACAGTGCAACGTGTTTGGAGGCATTTTGCTCTCCTGGTATGTACTGGTAAGCATTGCAAGTAAGCATGTCCTAATGTTAACTCCCAGGTAATAGCCACGGCCACCATGCTGAATACTACCCAGGCAGCTAAGTGTGTACTAAATAGTACAGAAGTATATAGTTTCCTACATTTGCCCTGACACAAGTGACTATCTTGTCCATATAGTGTGTTGCTTTTCTTAACGCAACTTACTTTAGTCTCAGAACCTCTTACTTGAGGTTAGTTGAGTTTCTTCCACATGATGGGTTAGGTCGTCGTGCTATCAAAGTTGACACACACTGCTCTGCCACAACTAGAATGGAAATTTGTAGCTGCTCATCTTCTGTGAAAGCTTCAACACTCATTGCTTGGAATATTCTGGTTGGAAAATTTAGTTATCAAATATGGATGGATACAACAGCAAAAGCTCCAGCTCCTTGAATGGGGATGTAGTAGTATCAGGTGTTTTAGCAATTAATGAAGAGGGAAAGAAAAAGAGGAAGAAAGAGTGGATTCACAGCATAAACTGGAAAAGAAATCAGTATGGTGAAATTATTAGTAGTCATCCAAACTGGTGAGAAGATCCTATGAAAGTTTTTCACAATGTGATTGTGACAGTTGGCATCTGCAGCATCATACTAGTTTTTAATGATAATATGAATTGCACACAATGTGCAAAGAAGATTGTTCTTAGTCTCTACAGAATTGCACCAATGACTCTGATCTCATCTTACAGTGTAGCACACACTGGTCATCGCATCTTATATACGCACAATCTGGGCCAGGTTTGTTGAATCTCTGGATGCTGCATAGCTTGTGATGGAATCCATGCACAGAAAGTCTTGGCACTGTATGACGTAGTTTGTATCCTCTCTGTGTCCATTCACAGCTTATCACAGCATCAGTACCATAGAATTCATCCCATATTTTCGTGTAGTTCACGCTGCAGGCCCTGATAGGCTGGAGTCGTTGGCAGTAGGGGCTTCAGTCGCAGGTCTTCTATGTAGAAAGGCTCTCTGGCTAGCTCATATACGAGCCATGAGGGCGTGTATTTGGAGAGACAAAACACTCTTTTCAAGTATGTGGCCTTTAACTTCTCTATTTTCTCCAGGCTTTTCTTCTGTAGATATACCCATATGTTTTCTAGCCCATATGTTGCAATGGGATCAATTTTGAGTTGAAACAGTTGTAAGGCGGTTTCCAAGGAGAGTTTGCCTATTGACTTTATGTCACTTATGGCTCTTGTAGCAGCATTTACTCTGTCATTTATATGGCGTGTGGATATGTTTCCCTGTGTCTGGAGAGTAACTCCTAGGTACGTATTACTGGTTTTTATAATTTTTTACAGCCAATAACTCAACATTGCTGTCACGGATGCCTGACTTCTGTTTATGTGCATGTGATAATGATAAGCAGCATATTGAGGGTGCCAAATGCATATGTAATCTAACAAGCATTCATGAAGGCCATCCGACAACAGCAGAAACTTTCAATTTGATCATTAAATAACAGGAATCCGACCCTTGCAGAAGTTTTCTGCTTCATTTCATTCCAGTTGTGATGGACTAGTGTGTGTTAACCTTAAGGCAATGTATCGATGAAGTTTGGTTAAAATTGCCGAAAATTTTTATTCTTACTAGAAACAATATATTCCAGGCTTATGGGCCATGGTCTACTGGGCTTCTTCTTCTTCCCAAAACTGTTGCTGTTGAAATCTCCACCAGCATACTTCAACCTCACCGCCACTGATGTGATGTCTGCTGTAGTCGCAGATGAAATGTCTGGGAAGAAGAAGAAGAAGCCCAGTAGACCACACCCATAAGTCCAGAATATATTGTTTCTAGTATTAACACCAGCCGTGAAAGCCTTAGAATCTCAATTTATTCTTACTTTTTGCATTTTTTATTATGCTTATACTTTTTACTTTAACAGCACAATTTAGTTTTCCTTAATAGTGATGTTCCCCAGGAAGAATGTTCCCAGGATGTGAAGCTTACATTAGTTGTAGTTACAGGTTTACCTGCTTGTCTAATTGTAGACTGCTTTAATGCTGGTTATAGATCTGACTACACAAATAAGCAGCAAACCCATTATAACATTGCAGCACACAGGAAGACCTTTGTCTCTCAGCCATCTTGGCTTTGTAGCACAAGGTCTCTGAAGCCTACTGTGTGCACTGTATAAACGTTCATGTGCTATCTATCTTATTAGGTTATGTTACATTAGCTTATCTAAGTAGTCTTATACCTTGCCTTCTGTTGCTTAAGTTTCTGTGATAGATAATGTTCTTTTTTTATCAGTATTGTTCTAGTTTTTGTGGAATAATTAAGTGTTCAGCTTTTGTTGTTGAATAACCTAAATGTTATGAATTGCAGGTTTTCCCTCTACAGCTCCTCATCAAGACAGAGTTTCAGACATGTTTGCTCCGCAGCCATCAGTTTTATCCAGTGGCTTAGATCTACGGTCTGTGTATCATCCACCGTCTGTGCTTCAGATCCCAGGAGAAGCAACAGAAGAGGCAGTAACAACCGTTAGTCGTCCTGATTCACCACATTCAACCTCTTCCAGCCACAGTGATCTCAGCTCACCAAGCTTCAACAGGGACTCAGAATTGGAATTTACAGCTAAACTGAAAGCTGAAATGCAAGATATAGGGAGCTTATCGGCTAAACCAGACTCAGTGGTAAGTAAAAACTATATTACATTGGCACTTTAATACAGAGCCTCTCAAAGCGTTAGGACACTTGGTAGTGTCAATAAGAATTTCCATGCAGAATCTCAAAGCAATGTTGTTGTTAACTAATGCTGGATTTCTGACAATGAAGTCATTAATCCTCTTGCTCTCCAATATTTTTCACTGATGGATGGGAAGGATGCTAGAGGTGGCTGGGCATATTTGAAGGTGGTCTCGATCCATTTCCTCTTGCAGATCACATAGAGGACAGAGTGGTGAAGAATATATCCCAATTCTGTTCACATGGTTTGCCAGACAATCATGTCCTGTAATCAACCTGAAGGTTGATGTTTTTCAAGGAACTGCTGTTTTTCGAGGATACTCAGGAATTACTGTTTGAATGTTTGGTAGTTCCCATATTTGATTTTTTCTTTTTCATGGTAGTATATTGCAATAATTTTTTGAATTCAGAGTTGACTAATCTTTTAGCTGCATAAAATGGTAGATTAACTATAGATTTCTGTACACTGCTGGTACCCTTTTTAGCAAGAAAATCAGCTTTGTCATTACCACTCAGTTCACAGTGAGCTGGTATCCATTGGAAGACTAGGTGTTTTTGAAGTGCGCTTAGATGGGTAAGGATTTTCCAACATTCTGTAATTGTGAAAATTGTGAAATAGAAGACAACAACACATTATCTTTCCTGGACTTCAAAATTACGAGAGATATAGATGGTATAAAATTTTGAATATATAGAAAGCCCACACATGTGGATAATTACATACAGAAAAATAGTTGCAACCCAGTTTCAACCAACTGGCAGCATTTAGAAACTTAATTCACTGATTATACAATGTCCCTTTAAGTAAAGAGGAATTTCTGAACGAGCAACATCATATACAAGAAACAGCAGTACTAAATGGATTCAACACAGCCACCACTAGGAACATGTCAAAAAATGCAGAAATGTTCAAGATAATTTCACAAACCACTACATTAGCACCACTCACAAATAACAACTGAAAATTTAGAAAATTCAGCTACCATCCCTGGGCCTTCAGGAGATTTGAAAGAACCTTCAAAAAACTAAACATAAAACTGGCACCACAAAACAAATACAGTTTAAAAAATCTGCTGAGCAAGTCACTTAACAATACCATCACTGACAATCTAAAATCTGGAATTTACCAAATCAATTGCAATAGTTGCAAAAAAAGGTATATAGGAAAAACAAAGGAATTTAGATATCAGACTAAAGGAACATCAGAGGAACATAAAATGAAAACAAACGAAAAAGTCTGCTGTGGCACACCACTTTTGGAATGAAAATTACAACATTGGTCTCAATATAAAACTGTTAAAATCTCTAAATTCTCCAATAGAACTGCACATTTGGGAAAAAAATTTACATAATCAGAAACAACAATAAAGTGATTAACTTCGGAATCTCAGCTTTAAATGAAGTGTTAAAGCTCTGTGCCCCTAACGCCAGATGGCAGCAGGACCATGGTAAGAGAGAGAGGGAACAGAAGGATAGCGTCAGTCACCCAACACCTGATGATGGGACCGAACGGTCTTGAAATAGTTTCCTGTTTTTAAAACAATTTCAAGTGAAGGTGAGTGTAAAAAACTGGCTCAAAATGACCTCAAACATTCTATAATTGTTTGGTTTTTTGGTGACAACTTGGAAGTAATTGCTATAATTGCTGCCCTGGAATCTGAGAGAATAACTGCTTGATGAAAATGTGAAATTCTATACAAAAGATTTTGTAGCGCCATTCGAATTGCTTCAATTTCTCCATCAAAGTTTGTAGTTCCATAACTTAAAGATTTGTAATAGGAAAAGAGCTTTTCATGTTGAATAAGAGCTGCTTTTTACTTTCTCTACTGGTAAGTAGGGGAAGTATTGTATTTCACCCAAAAATTCAATGTCGAGATTTCACCGGAAATATATGTTTTGAGACCCCCTGAATCCAAAAGAAGCATTTTTAGAAAAAGGTCCATGTGTGTGTGTTAGTTGTCAGTCTGTGGACAGGGGCTATAGCCAGAAAATTCAAGATATACATTTCATTTGTCATAAAAATATCTCAAACATATGGCATTTTAGTCAAAATCGTTAGAGCCATTTTCAAGAAAATCAATATTTTCGAAAAATCTTCCATGTAAAGGGTAGTTTAGGGTGGGGCTATTTTCTTCAAAATCTTCATGTCGCATCCTTGAAAGACATTAAATTTAAATAGCAAATTTGGTTTTTAACTGACTTTTCGTTTTTGAGTTATGCTGTCCACAGACACAGACACACACACAGACACACACACGGACCTTTTTCTAAAAATGCTTTTTTTGGATTCAGGGGTCCTCAAAACATATATTTCCAGTGAAATCTCGACATCAAATTTTTGGGTGGAATACAATACTTCCCCTACTTACCAGTAGAGAAAGTAAAAAAGCAAGTTACAGTAAATGGCAAAAGAAGGTAATGTTGTGATGTGTAAAAGGAGCATGACAGCCTGGCCACCATATTTAAAACTCAATTTAAATCACTACTTAAATGCATTTAATTGCTGTAAACACATGAAAACCTTATGTGGGTATGTTCTGCAAACTATATAGATTCATCTTCTTTCTTGGAAGTTTGAAAACAGTGTTGTAATAGTCAATTTAAACCATAAAGGTGAATCGATTAATAATACTACACAACTCTTACTTATAATTTACCGGAACATGTTTTGAAGACTTGACTTTCCTTCATTATCAACCAGACATTGACTGTTTCTCCCTGGTGTGGATGGCGATGTCTCCTCTGGTGCTGGTTCAAGGAACTTGCTGAAGATATCTTCAGCATCACCATCCACACCAGAGAGAAACAGTCGATGTCCAGTTGATAATGAAGATATCTTCAGCAAGTTCAACCACCACCAGAGGAGACCTCAGAGGAAACACTGCCATCCACACCAGGGAGAACCAGTTGATGTCCGGTTGATAAATGAAGGAAAAGCAGCCTCCGAAACATGTTCCAGCAAATTATAAATGTTGTGTAGTGTTATTAATTAACTCACCTTTTTGGTTTAAATTTATGTAGATTCATATTAAGCAAAACAACAAAAGTTTATTTTTTTATGAAAAATCATACCAAGTGTCCTTATAATTGCACTGCAGAGTTTCTTTGCGCAGTGCATCATAGTGACTGGGTTAAACTCAGTTAAACTCACGTGCTGCAGAGCAAGAAAGTCTGTGTTAATAGATGGCTTGCTTATTAGTGATATAGATGCAATACAAATATCTAATAATTGAGCAATCTGCTCCAAAGAAAGCAAAGAATGTCAAAAGTCCATTTAAATCAGAGTGGGAAGCTTGTTATGTTTTCTTTTCTTTTTCGGAAGTCGTTGTGATAGAGCCAACTGCCTTAACTGTGGTACAATACGAGTAGTTACATACATGAGAAAACTGTCTGTTTAAAGACATTCTAACAGAGTACAGCAGAAACATATGGTGAAATCACAGAGGGCACTAGAGAGCAACAATTAAAGAGGTGTTACATCTTGGAGAAGAGCATTCTTTATCCAAAAGCGAGGTTTGTACCAGTCAGGGTTCTAATTAACGGTGGGGGGATTTCTCCCTCTCATTAAATAATTTCCCCTGCTCGTCAAAGAAAATTTCCTTCCCTGCCAGGGAAGTATTTTTACTTTCTCTACTATGTGTCATAGAGGAAGTATTGTATTCCATCCAATTCCTCATTATGTCGAGATTTCACCAGAAATTATGTTTTGAGGCCCCCTGAATCCAAAAAATCAGTTTTAGAAAAAGGTCCATATCAGCCTGTGGACAGCATAACTCAAAAACAAAAATTCGGTTAAAAATCTAAGCGGGTATTTAAGATTCATGGCTCTCAAGGATGCAATACAAGGATTTTGAAGAAAATTGCTCCACCCTAAACTACTTTTTACATGAAAATTTTTTTGAAAATTTTGATTTTCTGGAAAATGGCTCTAATGATTTTGATTAAAATGATGTATGTTTAAGATATTTTTATGACAAATGAAATGTATATTTTTAATTTTCTGGCTACAGCTGTAGTCCTGTTTACTCTGGGTGACTTTTGAATAACTCATAAACTGTAAGAGATAGACAAAATCTTACTATACAAAAAATGTAAATCTCATTAAAACACACAATTTATGTCTGAATAATTGTTTTTGTAGAGTGAAGCATTTCAGAGATATTCCTCATTATTTGTGTCAGTTTCAGAAAACTTAAAAACTTTCATGAAATGCAGCATTGTTCATTTTTTTATATGTTAAGCGTGCAAAGAAAATGGTTCTCAAAGCTTTAAAATATATGACTGTTGCTCAAAGCCTACTGTATTCTAATATTCCCCTTGTACCTATAAGGAAATAAGCAATAAGATAATTTCTGCAAATATTTATCAAACTAACACAAAGAAGATATAGGAATAAGAGTTTGTATGAATGGTTAATATAAGAGTAGTGAAAGTCATGTGAGTACAACACATCAGATTTTTTATTTTCACCATAAGTACTTATTACTGCTCTTTAAAATACAAGAAGACACAGAACACTTTCAATACAGACTGTGAATGGTACGAGTGTGAGCTGTGAGTAAGCAAAAGTGTCATATCACAAGTAAGCTAAACAATAAACAATTCTCAAGCTCATTAGTTGGGTTGGCATTCAGGGTCACAATTCCAACAATGATGATTGCAGCTTGCATTTCTCAGCTCAGTTTCTTGTAACTCACTGTTCTATTGTTCATCAGCATGGATAAATTTGTGAGAAGAAAGTGAAAAGTTACAGAATGTAATGACAGTAATGTATTCTAGACTTCAATTTCAAGTAAGATTAATATTGCAGCTTCTCAGGCAAAAGCTGCAGCACTACTACTAACACTACCACTATCTACCACTGCCACTACTACTACGTTTTATGTATATAACACACCAATGTTACTATCAATGGTATTACTACTATTATTGCCATAAATGTAATACAAACTTAAGTTTCTCCCCTCATCAGAAAGTCTGATTCAAACACTGGTACCAGTGCTTTGTAGGTCATTAAAACAAAATACCAGATTTGGTATTAAAAACCACATTAACCAGTTTAACACTGTATACCACATGTAAACATTATGCAGTGAGGAACAAACAGCGCTGAACATGAGAAAGGGAGAGATGGCAGAGAGAGAGAGAGGCAAGTAAGACAAGATCAACCTTTAGTAGTCACATTTTGCACCTTGCACCTTGTAGTGCACTGGTATGGACCCTGAGAGACCCTGCTTTAATAGAAATTTCATCTGCACTGTCATTCTTACTTTCTCAAATACTTACCTATAGTATGTAGAGGAAGTATTGTATTATAGCCAACAATTTGATGTTGATATTTCACTGGAAATATACTTTGAGATCCCCTGCATCAAAAAAGTAAGCATTTTTAGGAAAATATACTGTAAGAATGGTTAGTACGAGAGTAGAGAAAGTCATGTGAGTACAACACATCAGATTTCTTGCTTTATAAACATTATTTTATAAATATTGTGACAAATGACAAGCCCAGTTACTTTTTATGTTGCTTTATTTCCTCTAAAACTGAAACACAATTCACAACTCACAGCTGTTCTATCCCACCATAACCTCCAAATAAACACTGTACACAACCTGTTGTGACAATTCTTCTCACTCACTTTTAAACTGACTTCTCTGTCCATGCCACATTGTACAAAGCTTCTCATAACAAAACTGTGCACTCGAAGCTTTTTGAACTGTCTGGAAACAGTGTTTGTTCTTAGTCACCATTGTTGCACATTGCATAACTGTTTAGTGTGAGGTAGCTGACCTTGAGTCTTCTTTGAGGCACGTGGCTGCCACAACAATATTAACATTGAAAGAATAATGTTCTTGATGTTGGATAAATTTATACTACCTGGACGACAGAGCTTTGCTCTGCATTTTCCCTCCCCTCTCCCCCTTTTGTGAAATCTTGTTCTTTGGGAGAAGATGAACTTGAAAAGCAAAACGTTAACTAATAAAATTTTTTCTCGCAATTACGTTGTGTGGTAAAATGGATTGCAAAAAACCTTCTCCATGAAAAAACAGTTTATGCCAATTTTCATGGCAATCGGTCAACTAGTTTTGGACTTTGTTCACTCCTCAACATACAATATGTATAGGTATTGATAAATGATAGAGAATAACATGTGAATTCTTACGTAAAAGAGAAGTGAGTAGAGAAAATAGCATGAATGTGATACGTTGTATTTCTATTTCAAACATATAGACAGGATGAGCTCTGACACATAAACTAATATAGCTAGGTCAACTTTCTTACTGTAATCTGATAGCCCTGGAAGAGAACTTTAAAACATTAGCTCGTTTGCTGAAAATGATTAACAGAGAAATTATGGCCAAAATAAGGTTTCGAATAATTGTGACTGTTAGCTAAGTCAATTTTCTTTAGGTTTTCTGAAAGCTCTTGACGAGACCTTTAATATCCTGGCTTGTTTGTTGAAATTGGCCCACTAACAGAGAAATTATGGTCAAACTATGGTTTAGAGTAATTGTGACTGTTATGCATAAGATACGTTTTTTCAGGAATGACACCTATATAGATAAACTTAAAAAGCAAAATCCTACCTGAATAGAAAATGTTATCGAAATTGTTAGAGCCGTTTCCGAGTTGCGCGGAATATATTTTTATATATACAAGAATTGCTTGTTTAAATATATAAGATAAGATATTGAAATTGAGATACAGCATAATTTACACGTTTATTATTATAATGTGTATTGCTTAGCACTTGTAACTAATGCATAAAGTAAAGAACAAAGCAGGAGGTTACAAAAATGTTGTATTACTGTGCTTGTCTTCTAAAGGAAAAGGAAGAGTTGGTGAGCCCTGGGGGAGAATCAGATTCTAATTCAACAACTACCACTCCAAAAACAATCATCAGTAATCAGTCATCACTACCTCATCATAGCCCAACCCCCAGCTTAGGAAGCGAGGCGTCCATAGGGGGCTCTGACCGTGAAAGGCCTTCCACTCCAAAAATTACCAGACTTGGTAGACCCATAACACCTGTAAGTATCGTAATTTATTCCCTTTTTACTTACTTTATTTTCTCTACTTTACAACCAACTATGGCCTCATCCAACACAAATTTTCACTTATATTCACCCACCCAAAACTCTTGCAGATACATAAACATTCATAATCTGCCTTTTCAAACTCTGAAAGTTACTCTAGCCTCCTTGACAACATGATGTCATGCCAAGGAGCATTCAATTTTGAGTGCTTTCTCAATAGAAATCCGAAGCAATGTCACAGTATTTTTTATTAAACAATTTTAATACTTATTGATTACTGTTAACTACATTACATAAGGGCCTCTGAAGTAAGCCACAAGTATTATCAGTTGCTATTACAGTTAACATTTTTATATTGTTTTCTAAACTAGAAATTGGTTTCATCAATAAATTTGAAATACTAATTAGTCACATTACACAATCAGGAACTGTAAGTTTGTGGAAACTTGCCATTTTCATGCTACTCACAATATGTTCTTGTCTATAAATTATTTAAAATTTTGCAAGAAGTGCATAGTCAATATGCAGAAACAAAGTTAAAATGTTTATTTGTGGTGAAACTCACTAGAGAGAGAAAGAGAACAAGATTTTTGTGAATGCCTTATATCTCTAGTAAGTTCTGTCTTGCCGAGTGAGTGTGGTACTGGCATTCGGGATGTTCTGAGTTTAAACCCCTAGGGCTAACCAACCTTACCAAAGTGTATTTCAGTCACTAGGCAAATGCTGGATTGAATAATTTGATTGCAAATTTTGGTTATCATCCCTTTCATCGCTACATTTTATTTCCTTCTTCTTTTGCTTCTTCTTTTCCTTCTTCTTTTCCTCCTCCTCCTTCTTCTTCTTGTTCTGCTTCGTCTTCTTCTTCTTCTGCTCCTCCTCCTCTTTCTCCACCATACCAGACTTTGGCCTTATCACCCATCCTTGTTATGTTATGAATCCAAAATTTGCTTGCTCTTCAACAGGCCACTGACTCAAGGCATTACACTTCTGCTTTATATATGGTGTAGTTGAAGAAATGGATGATCTAAAAGATACCCAAGTTTACACGCACGTACACAGGCATACATTCAGACAACATTCTTAAATGGCTCAAAAGTGCATTCCCTGCCATATTTGGATGTAAAAATTCTGGGTGGCTCAGTTGGTTAGACGCTGGCCTGCTGATCCCAAGATTGCGGGTTCAAACACGGCCCAGGCCGATGGTTTTTAAGTGTGCTTAAAAACGACAGCTCCATGTCAGTAGATTTACTGGCATGTGAAAGAACTCCTGCGGGACGAAATTCCGGCACACCGGCGACGCTGATGTGATCTTGGCAATTGACATCGTCGTTAAACAACAAAATAATTTAATTTAAAGATTGTTGGTTGCATGCAAAGCTTCCTCTGCCTACCACAAGTGTGAGAGGAAGTAAATATGTAAAAGTGTAACTCCTGTAAACCTGCATACTTGGTAGCTATATGAAGGAGAAGTGCCTGTATACACTCATAATCCAAACTTTTTTAGTTGTATTTCTGATAGCAATTCAACAAATATTTAACTGGACCATCACCCTGTACCATACAGCATTTTTAAAACTACTTTTAAAGGCTTTACTTACCAATATAATTATAGCAGATGCTGAAACTGGCCACTGTTGTTGTCCATACATTTTTGGCACCTCTTTAGGAAATTATCCATCACTTGCCACAGTTCACATTAAGAATTGCTGGGATATCCTGACAGATATTTTGTTTTAATTCTTCCAGGGTGTATGGGTTTGTCTTATACACTTTATGCTTTAAGTTACTCCAGAGATAGAAATCACAGGGGATTAGGTCGGGGGACCGAGGAGGCCACAAATTTCTCCTAATAATTCTGTCCTGAAACATAAGTTTAATTGTTCTCATTGGCTGTATGAGCTGTTGCAGAGTCTTGTTGAAAATGATAAAATCACACTCCCTGTTGGTTAATTCTCTAAAAGAAGGGTGCAAAATTGTATTCAAGTACGTATGGGTGTCAACTGTTGACTCAAAAAAATCATAATAAATACAGAAGGTGCAGTAGAAAACAAATGCTGAGCCATAATACACTTTGTGACTAAGTACAGGACTAAATAATAAAGCACACTGGTAATAATGCAGCTGCACAGTATTGCTGCAACTCAATACTGATTGTTAGCAGAGCAGAGAAAAGCAAGTGATGCTTGTGACCTTGTGTATATCAGCTCCTGTTATTTTATTTCCGTGTTCACAGTAGAAAAACACCTCATAGTGGTTCATATGAATTTGGATCTCTCTGTATATATATATTAAATAGTTTTTGTGTGTGTGTGCTTGCATTTGCATGTACGTACATGTTTGTGTGTGTGGGAATGCTGCACATATCTATGTGTGTATGTAGAATAACAGGCTGTAGCTGAGATAGTCTGTGTATAAATGCAGACATATTGCTATTATATTCACCAATGATAACACCACTTTTATTATGTACTGTTACTTTGTTACTATTCCAGGTACCTCCTCCAAGCCCTGGATTACTTCAGCGACAACCGAGTGTGGGGAATGTGCTTGCACGTACTTCAAGTTTTGGATCTTCATCGGGAACCACTGTTAATTCTGCAGGTCCAGTAACACGCCAGGGAAGTCAGACTTCACTATTTGAACAGTTTGCAAGTTCTGCCAAAGAACTGGTGAGGGAAACCACTCGACAAAGCAGTCAGGATGGTCTCCTAGCACACATGGATAAGGTATGTATTGTTGCTGCATCTAACTTACTAACAGTGGGTCCTGTGAATTTCTACAAAATCACATGAGGTAGACATCTAGGAGGAATACAGGTACCTATGTTAGTTCTGTAATATTGGAGAATTGGAATATGTTAATTCCTACAATTCGTGGGTTAGTGAAGCATTCTGAGCAACCTTAATAGAGGTTGGTGTAGTTAAAAATGTTGCCTTTATTCTTTGTTTCAAATTATAACATTGTCATTGAGCTTGGTCAAAAAGTTCAAAATAGATATGTGTGGGGTTAGACACCTATAGTTTTCAATGTCTTCATCAAGAAATGCATCAACACATCCCTATCTCACTCTCACTAGTAACAAGCTGTTTACAGGTTAAAGTTACTAACACAATGATCACAATCAGAAGAATGTATAGATAAATTAGCTATAAATGCAATTACAGATCAAGAATGGACACAATATTTACTACAATTATTATATAAAGATGAAGATGAGTGAGTGAGTGAGTGAGTGAGTGAGTGAGTGAGTGAGTGAGTGAGTGAGTGAGTGAGTGAGTGAGTGAGTGAGTGAGTGAGTGAGTGAGTGAGTGAGTGAGTGAGTGAGTGAGTGAGTGAGTGAGTGAGTGAGTGAGTGAGTGAGTGAGTGAGTGAGTGAGTGAGTGAGTGAGTGAGTGAGTGAGTGAGTGAGTGAGTGAGTGAGTGAGTGAGTGAGTGAGTGAGTGAGTGAGTGAGTGAGTGAGTGAGTGAGTGAGTGAGTGAGTGAGTGAGTGAGTGAGTGAGTGAGTGAGTGAGTGAGTAAGTGAGTGAGTGAATGAATTTATTAACTTCATTTGTTTACATAAACAGTACACATGTTACAACTTGCCTCTATTTGGAGTACTTAGAATTTATCCTAGGGTCCCATACAGCTTGAACATATTGTGCTTCTCCAATTTACACATGTTTACCTTTTCACTAATCTTATCCTGCTCCCACCCTTAAATTTTTATTTCTGTTTTTCTTTCAACTCCCACCACTATTCCTTTCTCTCTTTCTCAACTTTTCTTATCAACTTCACTCATAACTTTTATTCATCAGTTTACACTGTATACTTCATTAATTTTTATTTCAGTACTTCACTATAACCTCACTTTCACTGTGTATAAAAAAAACATCTACTTCCTCATTTATGGATTACCTAACCATTTTTTAAACCTTGTTACTCTCGGCAGAATATCCCTTTTTTTCTTTCTCTCCTGCCTACTTCTCCCTTTCCCCCCCTCACCCTCACTGATATCGCTTCTTCTCTGTGATCCCTACTGTCCAGTGTTGTCATTTCCCACCTTGGCACTTTCTCCTGTTTCTTTAGCATGCCACAATCTACCATTTCGTCACCTTGCGTTATGCTCACCCTTGACCTTGACTTCGATGCACTTGTCACTGAAACCATACGTGTTGGAAGTTGCTGAGTAGTCATCTGTTCTATATTTCTTGCTGATGGTTGGTCATTTCCTTGTTTTTCTTGGTGCAATGCCTGCTGGTCCTGCCTCTGTCCATCACTTGGTCCATTCTTCCTCTCCGCTGCCTGGTTAACTGTGTACAGCTTGAAGATTTTAATGTATACCCTCTTGCTTGTCTTCTCTGATTAATTAGCTCCTTCATTTGCACCCTTTGTGCATACGTTAAGTTCTTGTTGATGTAAATAGTTGATCCTCTCAATTTTCTTGCTTATTTTAGTACTTCTATAGCTGTTTGCATGTTTGTAAACCTAACAAGAATATTTTTTATTTTCCCTGGTATTTTGCTGATTCTTAATGTGTCACAAATCTTGTAGCCTCTCAGATGTATTTCCAATTTATTCACTAGTAGATCTCTTAAATCCTGATAAACTCCCTCTCCACGTTTTCTTCAACTCCTCAAATCACGACATTATATTTTCTGCTTTCGTCTTCCATTCTTTCCAGTGTTCTTTTTAAGTTTTAACATATTCATTTGTTTGTTTCCCCAATTGTATTGCACCCACTCTTGTCTGAATCTTTCTGCCTGTCCTTTACCCCCCTCGGCCACTGGAGCTTCCCTCACTATATGTCCGCTCAGTTCTACCGCTAGATCTGTACTCCCAGATGAAGATGAAATAAATGAGTTGCTTCACCAATACAATGCTATAACTCTGAATGAAGTCTTACAAGTCTTAAAGAAAATGAAGAATACGAAAGCAAGTGGAATAGATGATATACCCATGGAACTTTGGAAACATGGAGGAAAGCCACTTAATATTGGATTGGTACAAAATTTTAATGATATTTGGACACATAGAACAATATCTAATGATTGGAAAATTTCTTTAATCATACCTAACTATAAAAATCTGATGTGTTGCACTCACATGACTTTCTCTACTCTTGTACTAACCATTCTTACAAACTCTTATTCCTATATCTTCTTCGTGTTAGTTGAGATAAACATTTGTACAAATTATCTTATTGCTTATTTCCTTGTAGGTGCAAGGGGAATGTTAGAATACAGTAGGCCTTGTGCAATAGTCAAATGTTTTAAAGCTTTGAGATTGTGTTGTCTTTGCACGCTTAACATATAAAAAAAATTAATAACGATGATCCATTTCACGAAAGTTCTAAGTTTTCTGAAGCTCACACACATAACAAGGAATATCTCTGAAATGGTTCACTCTACAAGAAAATTTATTTAGACATAAATTGTGTATTTTAGCAAGATCTACATTTTTTTGTACAGTATGATTTGGTCTATCTCTTAACGGTTTACCAGTTATGCAAAAGTCGTCTAGAGCAAATACGACTACAAGGGCTATAGCCAGAAAATTCAAGATATACATTTCATTTTTTATAAAAATATCTCAAACATATGACATTTTAATCAAAATTGTTAGAGCCATTTTCAAGAAAATCAAAATTTTTGACAAATTTTCCATGAAAAGGGTAGTTTAGGGTGGGGCTATTTTCTTTAAAATCTTTGTGTCACATCCTTGAAAGACATTAAACTTAAATGCCAACTTTGGTTTTTAACCGACTTTTCGTTTTTGAGTTATGCTGTCCACAGACTGACAGACACACAGACTGACACAGCTATATCAAATTTTCTACTATGGTCCAACTGTTCAACAACGGCACAAAGTTCTCTGTGCTTTAAGTTTATTGTAATGGCTTTGATAACACGGAATGTGATCTTATCTTTTATTGTAGCCTCACCGATTGCATTGTCGGGAAACTTTCTTTTACTCTACTACTACTACTCCTCCTACTGTGTTAAATTCCATTGAAATGTGCTGCCATCTGCTGACCAGTTTTAACAGATTTACTCCCATTGCTTTGAAAATAAACTGTTTATATTTAAGTTGTGCATTAAGGTTGAATGAGGTATAGTAATTAATGCATAATCTGGAACATTATGGCACAACTGTCCTATTCAGAATATCCATGAGTTGAATACAGTTTTTAATCCAATCTTAGCATTATAAATTGTAGGAAATAAATCATGAAATAATTTGCTATCCACAGCTGACATAAATAAGAGCTTCTCATACATTTGCAAATGAGACATTAGTTTCTCTTCCAACATTTCATTTGTTATTACCTGGCATTAGAACTGATAACCAAGTTCTGCTTATAAGCATTCCCTACCTGGGAGTCCCTGCCCCTCTATGTCCGCTGTGTGACAGCCTTTTGTCCGTCTGTCATGTGCTGCTAGAGCTTTCCTCTTTAGTGCACCTTTGAGATTCTCTGCAGCTGCCTGCCAGACTTGCAGAGATCTTAGCGGATGACAAAACAGAGATTGATAGTTTTTAAGTTTTAGTGGAGTGCAATGTGAGTTTGAGGATTTGAAATTTTAGATTTCTCTTTTTTATGCCTTTTGACATATTTATCACTTGTTTTATATCTGGCTATTGCCACTCTGTTTTTATATTTATGTGCATATTTTCTTTGTTACTAGTAATTTTATTTTTGATTGCAGTTTATATCTGACTTTTGCCATGAAATGCTTTTTAAGGGTGCTGATGACCATGCAGTTGAGCACCCTTAAACCTACCTCTCCTCTCCTCCTCCTACTTGGGAGGGAAGTGGTGTAGTTTATTATCAGCACTGTATGGTTGTAATTATAAGTTTAAATCTTAATTATTCCTTACATAATAATGTAAACAGGTTTCTGCATCTTAATTGCTCAGAGAAAAGAATATCACAAAATAGTTTCATCTTCTCCCTATAAGCTGCAACAACTGGAATACTGGTATTAGCTTGTTGCCATAGGAAATATGCCACTGCTATTACCAATTTTGCACACTACTGAATACAGTAAGAACCTGCTTAAAGTGTTAAGATCACATAAATGAGGCGTCTGGTATCAAAGACAGACATAATGCCATCTGGTCAACATGGGGCCTTCAAGTGTTCCTATCAATCTTCTTGCATTGAATTTAATGGTGAATGTAGTTCCATTCAGAAACAGACCAAATTAATATTTTGTGACATTTAAAATATGTGTTTACTCTCAAACTCCAACACGATGGGGACTTGAACTCACTGTGAATATGTCCGTCTTTGATACTAGGGGCCTTAAATAATATAATATGAACTTAATAGAGATGCAGTGAGAGTAGACAGACAGAAAAGCTTCTTTTTAATATTAAAGACTAATAATAATAATATATGCACTTTAAGCATATAGGATTTGTAATTAAATCATTCATTAAACTTTTCACAGTTAGATCATAATACCTCCTATTTTATTGATTAGTATATTTATTTATGTTCAACCATGCCATAATGTAGTCCTTATATGCTGCTGTAATGGACCTCGTTATATCCACCTCTTCATAACAATACTGCTAATCCACCAATCAAAGGCACACCAGTTTATAACAATACTGCTAATCCACCAATCAAAGGCACACCAGTTTATAACAATACTGCTATCCACCAATCAAGGGTGCACCAGTTCATAATGGCACTGCTATCCACCAATCAAGAGTGCACCAGTTCATAATGGCACTGCTATCCACCAGTTCATTATGACACTGCTATCCACCAATCAAAGGTGCACCAGTTCATTATGACACTGCTATCCACCAATCAAAGGTGCACCAGTTATAATGGCACTGCTATCCACCAATCAAGAGTACACCAGTTCATAATGGCACTGCTATCCACCAGTCAAAGGTGTACCAGTTCATTATGACACTGCTATCCACCAATCAAGGGTGCACCAGTTCATAATGACACTGCTATCCACCAATCAAAGGTGCACCAGTTCATAATGGCACTGCTATCCACCAATCAAGGGTGCACCAGTTCATAATGGCACTGCTATCCACCAATCAAGAGTGCACCAGTTCATAATGGCACTGCTATCCACCAATCAAAGGTGCACCAGTTCATTATGACACTGCTATACACCAATCAAAGGTGAACCAGTTCATTATGACACTGCTATCCACCAATTAAGGGTGCACCAGTTCATAATGGCACTGCTATCCACCAATCAAAGGTGCACCAGTTCATAATGGCACTGCTATCCACCAATCGAGGGTGCACCAGTTCATAATGGCACTGCTATCCACCAATCAAAGGTGCACCAGTTCATAATGGCACTGCTATCCACCAGTCAAAGGTGTACCAGTTCATTATGACACTGCTATCCACCACTCAAAGGTGCACCACTTCATAATGTCATTGCTATCCACCAATCAAGGGTGTACCTGTTCATAATGGCACTGCTATCCACCACTCAAAGGTGCACCAGTTCATTATGACACTGTTATCCACCAATCAAAGGTGTACCTGTTCGTAATGGCACTGCTATCCTCCAATCAAAGGTGCACCTGTTCATTTGGCACTGCTAGCCACCAATCAAAAGATTTGCATGTATGAATCAATACTTTGGACATATTCCCATACAGCTGAAAGCAAAACTATCGATTCCTGTATACGAAGTAATAGTTTAATAATTAGTATTAATATTTCAAATTACATTTTAATAAATTCAATTTGTCATTTTATTTGAGAGGTGGAAATGGAACCAAAAAATTCAATGGCACACCTGGGATTTGCCACAGACCCTCCACTTACCAATTGGGCGCTCTAACCATTAAGCTACTGTGACAACTTGCCAGAATGAGTTTGAATTCTCTAACCAATTCGTATTTCTCCTGGTAAACCACAAAGGCAGTCTCACATCAGAGACAATTGCCCCAATGGTGACTTACTATCCTAAGTACTTTATGTCCTGGGATTAAGTAGGGTTAGAGCACCCGCCTGGTGAGCAGAGGGGTTCACATCCCAGCTGTGGCATTGAATTTTTCATTTCCAATTCTACCTCTCAAACATTGCTCACACAGAGGCTTATGTGTTTAAAAACACTTAACAGTAATTATTATTTATTTATGCCAACAAACTTACTGTTGGTGTTTTTAAACACACAAGCCGTGTGTGGGCAAAGTTTAAGAGGTAGAACCGGAACTTAAAAATTCAATGCCACAACTGGGATTTGAACCACAGACCTTCCGCACGCCGGGCGGATGCTCTACCACTGAGCTATTGTGACAAACTGCCAGAATGGCTTGAGAATTTAATGCCATTCTGGCAGTTTGTCACAATAGCTCAGTGGTAGAGCGTCCGCCCGGCGTGCGGAAGGTCTGTGGTTCAAATCCCAGTTGTGGCATTGAATTTTTAAGTTCCGGTTCTACCTCTTAAACTTAACAGTAAGTTTGTTGGCACAAATAAATAATAATTGTCATTTTATTATTGAAAGCCTACTTCTTTTATTGTGTCAAGGCCAACATAACAATACAAGCTGAAGGCACAGCTGTCATATGCACAATTGAATAACAAAATAAATCTGTGACTCCAGTGACAATAACAGCATAGAATATTAAGAACATTTTATAAATGCTTGGAACTTGATTCATGGTCGAGGATAGATAGTCGTATGAATTATGAGTATAATGGCAATTAAGATGCTTGTATGAATGTTATGAAACTCGCATCTTAATTCCTGTTATTATGCTCTTGTTGGATAATATACTATTATATAAGTTACAATATTATGAAGAATTTTAAAATGTTGATTTATTTATTACAATATGTTTATAAAAAGTTCATTTTGGAATGAAATTAATAATATACATATGTTTCAACTTTACAAGCAGTGAAGTTGGACAAACGATGTGAAATATGGAATCTATGGTTCCACATTCTTGTAAGGCCCATTTAAAACTGGTAGTATGTAATGCTTAGCTTCTGCTGCTGCAATGGTAATATCATCAGCATAAGCTCTTAGTGTATACTGCTAGTGTAGACTGTAACTGCTTTCATAGTTCTTAACAGTAACTGCAGCAAAGGATCTAAAGAAACAGGGAATTTTCCCTTTGACACAGGGAAGCTTTATTAGCGCTGCAGAAGAATGCCATCCATTCCATAACTGAAGCTGTTTGTAAGAAGACATTGAATCAGGTAGATTATCTCTGCTGATGCTTCTTCAACTCCATTAAAGGTTTTTTGAAAATCAAACTTTCTCAATACATTTCAATCTGTTTTACATTTGGGACTGTGTTAATGCATCATGTAATTCCATTAGTGTGGTGGTTATAGATGAGATGAGTCTGATTAGAATGTAAAATTTCTTCATAAGGTCCCTTCAATCTGTTGGCCAGCATTTTGATGAAAATGTAATTTAGGTTCAGATATGATGGAAGTAGTTTATTGTGATAGCCTTGACCATTTTCAGCATTAATAAAATAGCACTAGGTATATGTAAAGGTTCTGGGAAATGAGCCAGTTTGTCATCTCTCTTCATAAATGGCCATTATTGTATCCCTCATAATGCACTAAGTTAATGTTGTCTTCATTGTGAATGGTCTTACCTCATTCTGTGTTTATGCTGCAGTATGTCAACATTACATCTTCATTATGAATCTGAGAACACCATTCAACAATTAAACAAGCCCATCAAATAGTAAATATGATTACAGAATCATTTCAGTCATGGTCTACTGTACTGTAGCCATCCTTTATATACAACAGGCAAGGCAAGGTATGACATACTGGCCTTCTACACAAAATAAAATTGTTACTTTCTCATCCTTATTACAGTCTGTTACAATCTTATCTCAGCGATAGATATTTCCAAGTAAAATACAAAGATGAACTGTCAGCTTTCCATGGCATCAAATCCAGAGTACCCCAAGGTAACGTTCTTGGGCCAATTTTGTACCTTCTTTATACCTACGAGAATGTACTGACAACTGAACACACCAGAACAGCAATTTTTGCAAATGACACCGCCATTCTCACCTCACATGAAAATCTCATACAGCCTTAGAATATCTTCAACACCATCTAGACCTGCTTCAACAATGGCTAATAAAATGGAGAATACAGGCAAACCCAGTTAAATCTCAACATTTCACATTTTCTTTATGTCATGAAACATGCCGTAAAGTGTATTTAAATCAAGTAGAAATTCCAATAACGACATCTATAAAATATCTTGGATTGCAGTTAGATAAACAACTAACATGGAAACACCACATTACAACAAAAAGAAAAGAAGCACAACTAAAATTCCAGCAGTAATGTTGGATGCTGAACAAACAATCTCATCTGTCTCTCTACAGCAAAATATTAATATACAAGACCATCATTAGACCTGTATGGACTTATAGTATTGAACTTTGGGGAAGTGCCAGTAAATCCAATATTGACATACTATGAAGATTTGAATCCAAAACTCTTCATTGGCTGGCAAAAGCACAATGGTATGTGTCCAATGCCACACTGCATAACAATCTACACATTCCAACAACAAAAGAAGAAATTACATCCTGTAGTCTTCGACATCAGCAGCATGTAAGTAACCATCCGAATGTCTTTGCCATCAATCTACTAGACAACAGTACTATGGTTGACCATCTACAGCACTGTAACATTTTGGACCTACCATTTTGATTTAGCAACTTTTAGTGTTTCAGTCATTACTTGTAACACATTTACTGAATGTTCTGATAAGAACAGATTGTAAATTTACAGTCAAAGTAATTTTTAAAAAAATACGTATCTTGCCTCATGCCTGCTCTTATACTATTATATATCAATGTAACGTCTGGGTTTGAATGGGACCTAAGTGCAATTCTAACCAAAACAGCACGTCAATTTGCCTACATACACATCACTATATGAATCTTCACATGTCTTTTGGATATTCATTTTGGAACACATGTCATGAAAACAAAGAGCAATTTTTATCATAATATTTGAGTCTTCAATGGAGAATTTTTCCATACCATAAAAAAAATTTAGAGACAAATTAAATGCAGCACAGCAAAAGCTGCACTTTTTAATGCAGAGAAACCACACATGCACCAAACTATTTTTGTTAGCTGACAAATAAGCTAGAGTGTTTGTCAGAAGATGTCCCTTTTATTTGATTACCCAGCTTCATCCAACATTCCTCTGTTGATATTCTTTGCATTCTGTTAAAAAGTACTTCCAAAGTTTCGTGCAAGTGTACTATCATGGCTACTGAATAACATGTGGAATACTTATCCAGCTTATACCATGTCCCTTACAATCAGTTAGTGATAATATCTGATGACAACAAGTACTTATTCATTTACTACATTGTTTTATAAATGTAATGCAGTATATGGTTATATGTGTGATATATTATTTCTTATGTTTTGCTTTACAAAAGCTTAAACTGCAAGCCAAGGAGAAAATTACAGAAGCTACTACAGAAGAAGCGAAGATATTTGCGCCTTTAGAACAGGTACTTCTAATGTTTTAGTTTGCAAGTCATAGCTTCCCCAAACTGCTTGTTATACTTATACAATTCCTTATACAAAAATCTGAAGACTTAGAATCACAGCACATCATTCAGTTAGCAGAACTGCAAATGAAACATCTTGCACATTATTAAATTGTCGTCATGATCATCATCATCATCACTGCCACCGCCACCACCACCAACACAACACCACCACAAACACCACCACTGCCACCACCACTGCCACCACCACTGCCACCACCACTGCTACCATCATCACCACTGCCGCTGCCACCACAACCACCACCAACACAACACCACCACCACTGCCACCACCACCACTGCCACCACCACTGCCACCACCACTGCTACGATCATCACCACCAACACCACCACCAATACCACCACCACCACACTGCCAACACCAACACCACTGCCATCACCACCAACACCACAACCACCACCACTGCCACTGCCACCACCACCACCACAACCACCACCGCAACCATCACCACCACAAACACCACCACCACAAACACCACCACAAACACCACCACCACTGCCACTACTGCCACCATCAGCACCACCAACACCATCACCTCCACCTCCTCCACCACCACCACTGCCACCAACAACCACCACCACCACCACCACTGCCACCACCACCATCACCACCAACAATCACCACCATCACCAACACCACCACCACCAACAATCACCACCACCACCACCATCACCTTCACCTCCACCACCACCACCAACAATCACCATCAGCACCATCACCAACAATCACCATCAGCACCATCACCTTCACCTCCACCACCACCAACAATCACCATCAGCACCACCACCAACAATCACCACCACTATCACCATCACCTCCACCACCACCACCACCACCACCACCATCACCTTCACCTCCACCACCAACAATCACCATCAGCACCACCACCAACAATCACCCCCACCACCATCACCTTCACCTCCACCACCACCAACAATCACCATCAGCACCACCACCATCACCTTCACCTCCGCCACCACCACCAACAATCACCACCAACAATCACCACCACCACTATCACCATCACCTTCACCTCCACCACCACCACTGCCACCACCACCAACAATCACCATCAGCACCTCCACCACCACTGCCACCACCACCATCACCACCACAAACACCACCATCAGCACCACTGCTACCACTACCATGAGCACCTCTGCCACCACTACTGCTACTACTACCACCACTACTGCCACCACCACCACTACTGCCACCACCACCACAACCACCACCACCAACACCACCACCATCACCACCATCACCTCCACCACTACCATCACCACCACTATCACCACCACCACTACTGCCACCACTACCACCACTATCACCACCACTGCCACCACCACTACTGCCACCACCACTACTGCCACCACAACCACCACCAACACCACCACCATCACCACCACATCACCGCCACCACTACCATCACCACCACCAGTACCACCACTACCGCACTGATGTGATCCTGGCAATTGACAGCGTTGTTAAACAACAAAATCATTCACCAAAACCACCACCACCACTACCATCACTGCCACCACCATCATCACCACCACTGCAACCACCATCACCTCCACCACTACCATCACTGCCACCACCATCACCACCATCACCACTGCCACCACTACCACCACCATCACCTCCACCACTACCATCACTGCCACCACCACCATCACCTCCACCACCACCACCACCAGTTCCACCACTACCATCACTGCCACCACCATCACCACCATCATCACTGCCACCACTACCACCACTGCCACCACCATCACCACTGCCACCACTACCATCACTGCCACCACCACCATCACCTCCACCACCACCACCATCACCTCCACCACTACCATCACTGCCACCACCATCACCACCATCACCACTACCACCACTGCCACCACCATCACCACTGCCACCACTACCATCACTGCCACCACCATCACCACCATCATCACTGCCACCACTACCACCACCATCACCATCATCACTGCTGCCACCACCACCACCATCACCTCCACCACCACCACCATCACCTCCACCACTACCATCACTGCCACCACCATCACCACCATCATCACTGCCACCACCATCACCATCACCTCCACCACCACCACCATCACCTCCACCACTACCATCACTGCCACCACCATCACCACCATCACCACTGCCACCACCAGTTCCACTACTACCACACTGATGTGATCCCTGCAATTGACAGCGTCGTTAAACAACAAAATCATTCACCACCACCACTATTAGCATTATTTTAAATAGAAAGGATGGTAAAATAATGCTAAAATCTTTTGCTTATAGTCAAAATGAGTAATGTAGGTATGACTTCTGTATGCTTCTTATTAGTATTTAAGCATGTTATAATTCTCATATTATTTCAATGAGAAAACGATAACAGCAATAGAAGTAGTGATGCTAGTAGCAATAAAAGTAATAATAGTGCATAATAATAATCATAATAACAACAACCATAATAATAACCATAATAATAATCACAATAATGACAATAAGATATACCCAGCATTCACTGAAATTAAAGCATCTAGACATCTACCCTTCTATGTTCAGTATCACATTATATCTTAAATAATATTATCATAGATGCATATTTTCTTACAAAATCTCAGAGTGTGGGCTGCCTAGAATACTTATGTTTTTTACAATGATAATAAGAGATGTACGAGGAAAACAATTCAAACACCTTCTGGGGAAAAACTGCTTTTTTAATTAAAGGAATACCTAATTCAGGAAATCTTATATCAGATAATGCATGAAAGAGTTGCTTACACTGAGACCAAATAGTTTAAGGGTGTATAGTACTAACTGGTCCAAATTGCATGTATTTTGTATATCACTTGCCATCTAGTGCAAGAATTACCAGAGGTTTTATTGTATATTCTGCATCTAATTGATTAACTTTATATTTATTTAGTTACAAATTAGTACATTTTAGAATCATACCTAAATAATCAAGCATGTACCTTTCACAAAACTTTATCCCATAAAATAGGGAATCTGGGGCAGAATTTACTTTGTTGTACTGTACAATAGTAAAGCTTTGAATAAAGGCTTTATATTATCCATTGAAAATATAACTTTGTGTTCAAATTATGGAAAATTGATTACATCAATGCTTATTTTTGTGGTTTTATGAAAGCATAGTTTAAATACTACCAGTAAAATTTGCAGCTGTATACAAAACTAAAGTGAGTTAAAAGTTTTGTGAAATCTGATTAGCTTGGATAAAACAATAACACAATACTCACAGACAAATATCAATAAGTGCAAAATTAAAAATCCACAGCATTGCATCAAAAGTCGCACTTTGATTTGGGAGTGAAATTTTGGACACTGAACAGCAGAGAACAGAAACAGTTGAAAGTAGTTTAAATGCATTTTTTAGACCACTTCTTAATTTCACAAAACATAAGAAAAGGAATTCTGACATTAGGGAAGAATTAAATGTCGGAAATATAGTGGATTAAATTAAACAAGACTGGTTCCAACATTTCAGGGAATGGATTCTCATAGATTTCCAAAATTGGTCAGAGTCTAGAGCCCACATAGGAAAAGAGACAGGACATTCTGATGGCAGGAGCAATAGCACTTAATTTCAGTTAAAAAAACAAGATAAATCCTTAATCTCAAAATGTTCATGATGATAATGTTTATATTAATATGAGCTTAAAAGGTATAGTTAAAGAAATTGTGATGCATATACACAGAATGTCCCAAAAACACTGACAGCACTTGGAATGTTCTGCAGGATGGCAAACTGATCAGTTTTCAAACAGGAACTCCTGTCCAGAAATGCATGGTTTGGACGCTGTAGCACATCGAAGTGTGAAATAGGTGTACATTCACATTTCATCAATAAACCCAACATGAAGCTGTCCACATTACAAACAGGCTTGGAACTGTGCATCTGCTACATCATTGTACAGCTTCTATTGGTGGTGGTGTGGTTAGACCATTCGTTTCTCACCAAAGCAGCCCGGGTTCGATTCCAGGCAACTGCACGATGGACGAAGCGGTACTGGGGTGGGTTTCCTACAGGTTACCGGTTTCCCCCGCCATCTCATTCCACCAGTGCTTCATCTTCATTTCATGTATCATCAGTGTCACTGCCTGTGGTGCCATAGTAGTAACAGAGGGCGTTAAACACTAGAAAAAGAAATTGGCGGTAGTGAGCCTCATACACATGACCAAATACATGCTGTTGTCTTTAAAGATTTTCAATTGCTCAGTGGACTCAAGCAATAAAGTGACATTACAGGAGTGCCATACACAATACTCTTCATAAACTCCACAGAAAATAGTCAAGAAGTGTCAGATCTGGCAATCATGGTGGCCATGGAACTGGTCCACTTCTACCAGTCCATCCATTTGGATATGCAACATTGAGGTGATTCTGCACAATTACATGGAAGTGTGCTGGAGCTCATGTCAGCTGTGTATTGGTATGTGTTGCAATGTGCTACTGTACTGGAAGCCACACAAGTAACGCAGAAGGATGTGCCCCAAGCACTCTATGGAGGAACTTAGCGCATGCACAAGAATGTTATTATGCTTAGATCGCTCGTCCCAGTACACAGGTGGCTAAAGGGCTGCATACTTCAGTATTGAGATACCAAAATGAATGTTAACAAATTGTCACAACCATTCGTTCTCAAACTTTGACGCTCTCCACCATCCAAACTGTGTATTTCCAGACAGGAGTCCCTATTTGTAAGTTGATGAGTTTGCTGTCCCAGCAACAAATTTGTGTTGTGAGTGTTTTTTGGGACACCCAGTATAATAAACTAGTTACTTATTTTACTTACCATGATAAAAAGGATGTAAACATATATAACAGTTTTACAGCAAAGCATACTTAGATTGTAGACAACTGACACTGATCTGAACATTGTTAAATTTGTGGGAAAATTTGTTATCAATCTCTGAGAGTCTTTGATAGTTTGTGCCACCCTTCTATGAGGGCAAGTCAATAAAGACTGAGAATGCTGTTTTTACAAATAAAATACACTAGTCTTGGTCCAGATTGGTATGGTATTTTTCAAAGTATTCTCCGTTGAGTTGGATGCACTTTACCCAACGCTTCTGGCAGTCCTGGAACACGTGCTGGAAGCCATCTTTTGACATCATCTTTATAACCGCCTCAGCCTTCTTCACAACTGCCTCTGAAGTAGCAAAATGCTTTCCCTTTAGTTCCTTTTTCAGAGAGGGAAAGAGATAAAAGTCACAGGGGCCAAGTCTGGAGAGTATGGAGAATGGGGACACATTCAATGTTTCTGCAGGCTAAATACTGTGTAACAATGTTGGACACATGAGAGCGGGCATTGTCATGGTACAGGCGTCAACCAGAGGGATGCATTCTGGTCATTTTCGTTGGATGTGTTTAGCAAGGACACCCAAAACAGACTTG
This sequence comes from Tenodera sinensis, assembly GCA_030765045.1. Taxonomy (NCBI): domain Eukaryota; kingdom Metazoa; phylum Arthropoda; class Insecta; order Mantodea; family Mantidae; genus Tenodera; species Tenodera sinensis. The sequence goes on from CM060969.1 coordinate 134,779,066, forward strand.
TAATCCTTGCCATTAACCATCATATGAGAAGGGACCTGATGTTGATACATCATTCCACGACAGTCAAAGAATGAAATGACCTTTACTTTTCCTGCTGACTGAACAACCTTTGCTTTCTTTGGCATCGGAGAATCAGGTTATTTTCATACTAAGAAGGCTGTTGGCCTTCTGGGTCATAATGGTGAAGCCAGCTTTCATCACCTGTAAAGACTGAATTCAGGTATGCATCCCCATGCTGTTCCATACACACTTCCACCGCATCTACTTCTGTTCAGGTGTCAATCTTGGCACAAACCCATCTCATGTGTAAGTGATTATGTAGAATTGAAAAAACACTACCATGGGAAATCTGTAACATGTCTGCAAGTCTGTCAATTGTTATTTGTCAATCTTCATGAACAATGATGCCAGTTGTGTTAATCATGGTTTCGTTTATTGCTATTGCTTGAGCACCCGGTCCACCTTGCTTTGTTATTGAAACACGGCCCTCCTTAAATTCCTTGAACCATCAAAGTGCTGTGGACTGTGGCAGAACATCATCACCATATGCCTCCTGCAACATTCTATAAACTTCCATGCCGATTTCTGCAAACGAATGTGCCTTTGTTGTGCATGGTAAAAAAAATAACTCTCAGTCTTTATTGACTTGCCCTTGTATAATGCTTCCAAATGGAGAATAGGTTCTAACATAAACACATAGAATATCACTCCACACTTGATGTTTCATAAACACATGGGGGAGCTTCCTTTATCTTCTCTCAACAAGTGCTCAGCTGTATTTGAACAATAAATTAGGTTTAACGCTGTGAAGTAATGTAATAATGAAAAAGTTATATAGTTTGAGTTGACAGAATGCTGATTTAACATACCCTAACTTTTCTTTTCAACACATTTCACCTTCACTTAAAGGTATTATCACGAATTTGTCAATTGGTTGGTACCTACTGGTCATATGGGTGTTGTATTTCTGGAGATGAGACATCTGACTGAGATACAATGAGGCTTCTTCTGAGGGAAGGTTGAAATTCATCAGATGAGTTTCAAATTTTATGTATTTTTTTCCCAGATATTTAATTCAAAGTACATGTGGACCAATTTTAGAAGTTGGGTTTTTGGCTCAATATTGTGGTGATCATTCTAAAATGTGGCATTACTGCAGATTTGTCTATTTATTTTTGTTTTGTATTACAAAAATGATCTTTTAATCTCATTTCTATGTTGTGTTTTGTCGTTCTTATGTACAGCTTTTTGCAGTTGGATCAGATAATTTTGTAGCCCCTGCAATATTTTCTTGCAGAATTTTGTCTTGATGTGAATTTTTGATGAGGTTTCTAATGTTGAATCTGTCCTGAAACACATTGAAATGAAAAGTTACGGTATGTGAAGTACAGAATGTTCTGTTGACTCAAAGTATATAATTGATTAGATGCTCAGCTGTTTATGTTTGAGATTTCAAGAAACTACCATTGTTACCTCCCAATGTTATCATAGCTATGTGCACTAGCAATGAGAGTTAAATACATATGCCTATACTAGTAATAAGTATTACTAAAGTAGTAATACAGGGTTCTTCATTTAAAACCTAACCATTTTGCCTGTATGTGATTGGGTGTGTCACAGCCGGCTGTGCTCCTACATAAACTCTTACCTTACAGAAGATGCTGGAAATGTCCAAGTCCACCCTCACGAGGCTAAACAACCATTATATCGGGAGAATATATTCTCGTTAAGTTGGGCCATTGTAATGTTTCCCATTTCATTTCTAATATTTTGTTTTAGTTCTTCCAATGTATGAGGATTTGTCTAAAACTAAAACCATACAAGTGTACAAGTGTCCATGCTTTAAAATAAGGTATCCCAGTATCATGAATGCATTATTGTGAATGGTTTCTTTCATCAGTGAATGACGGTTTAGCTGATTCACAGCTTCTGCTCTTTTCCGATGAGGCATGGTTCCACCTAAATAGTCGTGTCAACACTCATAACAGTCGGTACTGGGCCTCTGAAAATCCACATCATGTTCAACAAATCCCTCATTATGATTGGAGAGTTGGAGTTTGGTGTGCTAGATGCATAATCAGTCCTTTAGAGCAGATTGTAAATGCAGAGAGGTACCAAAATGACATTTGACCCCATTTTATCATGAAGTGACAGAAGAAGGGTGGTTTTCAACAAGATTCTGCTACTGTCCATACAGTCCATGAAGGGAAGTGTTTGAAGATAGTGCTGGTGTATGGCCCTCTTGCTTCTCTGATCTAACAGTGTGTGGGATAGTAACCTGAAAGACAAAGTTTACAAGACAAATCCTCGTACATTGGAACAACTAAAACAAAATATTAGAAATGAAATCAAAAACATTACAGTAGCCCACTTAATCATGCAAATCAGAACATGTTCTCCTGATATCATGCTTGGTTAGTCGAGGGTGGATGACATTTCTGGCATCTTCTATAGGGTAAGAGTGTTATACATGCGGAGTTTATGTAGGAGCAAAGCCAGCTGTGGCACTCCCAATTGCGCATAGGTGAAATGTCATATACCCGTTAGGTTTTATATGAAGAATCCTGTACAAGAGTGGCTATAAAAATGTAATGAAATAACTTTTATTAGTAAAAACTTACATGCTAAGCAGAGTCCATTGGTAATAGCGTGACATCAGTCATCTTCAACTTGGTTGTTCAGCAGTTACTTTCAATATTAAGTAACAGCAAGGGTATCATAATGCTGAAACAAAAATTCAGAACAATATTTTGTTTTCACCACTTCTAAGTGTTTTGCCAGCTCTGTTTAATTAAATTCCTCTGACCTGGTACACACTCTGCCATGATTGTGATATAAACAATACTGATTAGCACAAACGTTATTTTGCTCCAGGAATACTGTTGGCTGCATGACCTTGGTAATAATTATAAGATAATGGTTTAAGTTACATTTAAATGAAAGATTAATAAATACTGTCATTCTTCACTATCTTATTATTTAAAACACAAAAAGAATGCTAATGCATGCAGTGAGGTAAGGAACTATTTTCATTTATTTAAAAGATGTGCTGTGGTGATGGCATGTGCATTTGTTTACACCACAACAATGGATGGAGGATACTCTTTTAATATAGCAAATTTTCTTCTGCCATGCTGTTCTGTAATGTGTCCTATTTCCCTAATAATATCCTTTCTAAGCCATACATGCTTTAATTACATCATTACATTATTTCAATGAATTACAAGTTGCTATTACAGCTTCATAATTCAATTGCTAGTGGAGTTTCCTTCACTACTTTTATAAAATATTTGCTTGGTTATAGGTGGTTTATGATACACTCATGTCCCCCCTCCCCCTTCAATTGCCGTTTCTCAACTAATAGAAGAAAATACAATATTTGTTTTGTGGCATGCTCTCCATGCACTGCATGAACTTGCACTTTTGTTTGAAATGGTTTATTACTCAGCAGAAAATATATAAATACTTTTAAAGTCACTAAAAGTCCCACAAAACAAACCATATATCATAGTTCCAATAAGCTTAAGTTATGGTGCAAATGGGGTTCCAACAAATTCATGGCATCACCTATAGCTACAAACCCCCAAAGTAATGCTGCATGTTTCAGAATATCTGTTTTGAAGCTTTATTATTATAGTACCTTGGTGACTGGGCTTCACTCGGTGTATTCCCCCCCCCTTTTTTGTGAAACTTGTTGTTAACTAAATAAAAATTTGTCACAATTGTTAAGTCATTTCTGAGATACAAGAGATATAGAGATACATATTAATATTTCATAAGCACCATCATTTCAGCCGTAAAATGTAATACGTTGTATTTCAAACATTACGCATAGACTAACATACCTAAGTCAACTTTCTTTAGGTTTTCTGAAAGCTTTTGACGAGACCTTTAATATCCTGGCTAGTTGTTGAAATTGGCCCATTAACAGAGAAATTATGGCCAAAATAAGGTTTAGAGTAATTTTAACTGCTACGTGTAAACTAATATAGCTAGGTGAACTTTCTTACTGTATTCTAATAGCCCTGGAAGAGGACTTTAAAACACTAGCTCGTTTGTTGAAATTGGCCGATTAAAAAAGAAGAAAAAGCCAAAATAAGGTTCAATTGCTTTGTAGAAGTAGGAATAAAAAATGTTATTTTTATGTAAAATCACATTCTTTCAGGAATGACACCTATATAGATAAACTCAAAAAGCAAAACTTTATCTGAATATAAAATTTGATTGAAATTGTTTCCAAGATGTGCAGAATATATTTACATATATAACAATTGCTGTTTAAATACATAAGATAACACACCAATGCTACTACTGCTGGTATTACTAACAAAAACTTAAGTTCCCACCCCCCTTGTTAGAAAGTCTGATTCAAACACTGACTTTAACAAATAACTAGACTGATGATATACTCGCTAAAACTGCTCCAACACTCCCTGGCCCAATTGTGACTGTCCTGTCTAAGCCGACTTATATATAGTTGAGAATTTGGGCTGTTGATTTCTTTGGAAATACACATTTTTTGTAGCTTCTCATATGGGGCCTTTGTTCTCCCGCACTCATTGTTGGGCATTGCCTAGCAATGTAGTGGCGAGAGGTAGCTTACTTTCAGCATCCCGTTGATGTACAGCAGCGTCAAACAATGTTAAAGCATTCAATGTCAATACCTCCATAACATGCACTTAAACTTCAAAAGAAATGCAGGAAATTAAAATTTGGTTCACACCAAATGCAAGCCATTCTTCTGTTTGAAAAAAAGAGAAAAATATGTAATTGCTGATATGGGTTTTGATCCCAGATTAACAGTCTAATATGTTGTTCATTGCGCTTTAACTAAAGCTGTTATTTGTTTCTTTAATACGTATGATTCTGCATATGAAAGTGGGGGTATTGGTGAAGCACTGACCCTCGCTTACAGAGCATTCTTTCATAGAGAGCAGAGCTCATCATAACTTTGCACTCACATAACTTTCTCCACTCTTGTACTAACCATTCCTACAAACTCTTATTCCTATATCTTCTTCGTATTAAACCATATAACAAAACCATTTATATGAGTACTACAAATGTTTATCTTGAACAATACGAAGTAGATAGAAGAATAAGCATTTTTAAAAACAGTTTGTATGGGAGTGAGTAGAGAAAGTTAATATGAGTGCACACATCAAACTTTTTTAATACATTTTTAGACATTTCACTGATTAGAAATACTTTTTTTTAATATGTTAGTTTTAAGGTTTATAAAACTTTTTGAAGGACATTTCTTCAGTTTGTGTAGGGAAATTATGTCTTTAGATTAAGGCAATGTATCTGTGAAAATTAAAAAATCCAGTTTTCTTCTGATTGCTTTGAATTTTTTTCCATACACTCAGAACTTTAAAGTAAATAGTATATACAAAATTTCAATGTAATATGTCAAACCATTTTTAAATTATTAATATATTGATTAATAATAAATCACTTGTTGATATGCTCATATGAAATGACCCTTGGACCCTACAGTTTATTGTATCCCTCCTAAATTTTTAATTTGAGTTCAGTACTTATACAAATATAAAGAAATTTTCACACCAAAATTGGTTAGATTTAATTAGTTTAAGAGAAAAAATATTTTGTGTACTATTTATCAATATTTTCAATTTTTTCAGTATAAGTTATAAAAAATATTTAATTTCAACTCAATTATTTAATATTTTTTAACTAGCGCATGACAAAGTTTAATGCCATAACCTCTGAAGGTCTCCTGAAAATGTCAAGCTAATAAGTTATAAATTAGAGTCCAAGGAGCATTTTGAATAGTGAAAAATGCTGGGAAAAAAAAGAACTGAGAGAACTGAATTTTTATTTTTTATTTTTATTGCAATTCAATATGGTGTAATACAGGATTGAATCCAGTCAAAGGTAAACAAGTACATATAACTAGGAAAAGAAAATAACAAAACATTAATAATAATAAATACAATAATAATATACAAAGAACTGATTAACCAAGTAGTAAAGACTATGCACAATGAACTATTAACAGATTACAAAATACATACATAACATTGACTTTTTGATTACTGAACTTTTAACCTATTTAAAAATTCCTCTAGTGAATAGAACACATTATTAACTAAATAAGTTTGTAAAGTGGATTTGAATTTAGTGTAGTTTTCACACAATTTAAATTCTGCTGGCAGTCTATTGTAGAATTTTGCACCAGCGTAACTAGGCAGTTTTTCAAACTGGCTAAGTCTGTGCATTGTAATAGTCAAATCATTCTTATTTCTTGTGTTGTGGCCGTGTATATCTGAAGTTGTTTGAATCGGAAATTTGTATTTTATCATGTATAGTATAGTTTTATAAATATACAGGCTAGGTAGCATCATTATTTTATGCTGACGGAAAGCTTCTCTACATGAGTCTTGCGTTTTTAAGTTCCAAATATATCTGATTGCTCTTTTCTGTAAAGTAAATATTCTATTTTGGTTTAATTTTGAAGTATTGCCCCATATTTCTATACCATATGACATGTGTAACTGAATGAGAGAAAAATAAATTATCCTATTAGTTGCTGCTGGAACATAATTCTTTAGACACTTAAGAAGAAATAGATTTTTACTTATTTTTAATGCTAATTTGTCTATATGCAGTGTAAACGATAGTGTTTTATCCAGTGTGACACCAAGTAGCTCTACCTTGTCAACACTGTTTACTGATTTGTTGTCAATATACAACTGTAGAGGCATATTAAGTGTTTTGCTACCGAATGTTATCAGTTCATATTTAGTTGGGTTTATACTTAAGTTTAGCATTGAGAAGTACTGCAATAGTTTGATAGCTATTTCACTTAGGTTTTTTTCCAGCATTAGGCTAGAGGAATGGCTGGCTGTGATGCTAGTATCATCTGCAAATTGTACTAATTTTGTACCTTTAGGTCTATAGTCAGTTATATCGTGCATGTATAGGATAAACAAAAGTGGACCATGAATTGATCCCTGAGGGACCCCGTGTGTCCGTTGTAGTTGATATAGGATCACCATTTGTCGAATTCACAGCTATGTATTGTTTTCAGTTTGTCATATAGGATTCTATTAATTTATGTCCCAGACCTCTAATCCCCAGGACTGACAGTTTGTTCATTAGTATTTTTTTATCCACACAGTCGAAAGCTTTAGTAAGATCTAATAAGAAAGCTGTTGCATATTTGCCTGTGTCAATGTTTTTTATAATTTCTTCGATACATTCAATGACCGCACAGATTGTTGATCTATTTTTTACAAAGTCATTTTGATGTTTAGATATTAGGCTGAACTTGTTGAGAAAACTCATTAGCCTTTTGTAGATTACTCTTTTGAAAATTTTTGAGAGTGCTGGTAAGATTGATATTGGACGGTAGTTGTTCAATTCTCTTTTGTCACCTTTTTTAAAGATTGGTATTAACTTTAAGTTTGCAATTTTTAGTTTGTCTGGAAAAGTTCCTTGTTCTAGACATGAGTTTATTATATCAACGAGGGGATTTACAATTTCTTCACTACATGCTTTCAGTAATGACATAGGGATACTATTGACACCAATGCTGTTTATAACTTCTTATTTGTTTGATTATATTTAGGATCTCATTTGTATCAGTTCGTTATATATACATACTTGATGAGTTTTTGGATATTTTATTGTTTATAGAATTGGGGCTCCAGTTAGTGGAATTTATTTTGTTGGGATTATGTATCTTTAAAATCTATAGAGGCAAAATGGTCATTAAAAGCTTCTACCACTTCTCCTGGGTCATCTGTTATACCTTCTTTCGTGTCTACTACAAAATGGTTGGAATCAGTGATGTTTAAGGGTTTACGAATCTCGTTTATTACTTGGCAGCTAGATTTACTACACTTGCAGAATTTAGAATCTTGTTACTAATGCTTTTCTGTTTTGCATTTATTACTGCTTGATTGTAGGTATGTTTTAAGCTCTTTAGTTCTATTTTATTAAATTCAACGTTGCTGCTGTTTGCCTGAGAGATTACAAATTTTAATTGGAGAATTTTTTTTTTAAATTTAAATTCTTTATTGTCAATAGACTGTAATACAGTTTTTGACATTGTCACACATTTATATTTATAATTTGTATTACAGAGATGGACAACCTAATGGTTACACATATTACTATAGCTACCTATCATTTGTGATTTACACAGAGGGTCTGTAATTTCAATATGGACATTATTATAGTTCATTGATACTCTACAATGTCTTTGTTATCAAATACTTCTTCAGAGCACTCTCAATTTGTTTAATCTCTGGTGTAATCCAATGTATGTTGGTTACTTTATTTTGTTTTCTATTTTTGACTGCGATTTGGGAGCAGTACATATTTATATTATGTTTTAGGATTTTAAAAAGTGAGCCGAGTTTTATGTTTGGATCTAACTCAGTGTATATATCTCCCCAATCAACATCAGCAAGGGCCTTTTTTAAGTTTAATAGATTAGTTTCGCTAAAGGAATTATAACTTCTTTTTATGGCTTTATGGCCATTGGAATATTCCTTTTCAACTATTTCTTGGAAGCTAATTTTTTGCACAGTATGGTCTGTTAGACATGAATGGATGACTTCAGTTTTATATGGCATGTTTACAATATTTGTGATAATGCTGTCAATTGTTGTGGCTGTATTTTCAGTAATACGGGTGGGTTCATTTACTGTCATTTTTAAGTTAAATTCATTTAATAAGCAATCAAGTTTGATTTTAGAAGGTGAATGTTTTTGAATATTTGTATTTTGAAGTTTAATAGTAAGTCTTTGTTCTTTACCTAAATCCAAACAACTTAAAATTCCCCAGCAGCATATGTGGGACCCTCTGTTGCTTTCTTCTTGGCCTCAGTAGCATTTTTTGAGAATTTTAAGTTTGCTACTTCTTAATATGAAAATTTTCCTTTCACCTTCACATTGTTCACAAAACGTAGAAATTTGTTGTTCTTACCTAACTTCTACACTATAGACTTTCCCTAATTTATACACAAAATTCATAAAATATCTACTTTTTACAGCTCTACTATAGACTAATGAATAACTTAAAACCTATTAACTAATTAAACAATGCGTAATATATAACCGGAATACTGAAATAACCTGGTAAGATTACAGAATTACAGAACACTGACTGCATTTCTCTGTTTGGAAGCAAGTCAGATTCACGGCATTTCAGCTCAATATATCAAATTCCTTTCAGTACAGCCAACTTACAACCTTTCTGAAGCAAAATTCCCTGCAAGAGACCAAAATCAAAGCCAGTGAAAATGAAAATGCATTTCAAAGCTGTAGCGGTGAGGTTTAATGAGGAACGCTCACCCGCACTAGCACATTTGAATGCACTCCTGGAGCTTTAAAAATGACTGATATTGAGAAAACTAAAGTGTGCCATTAAAGTACAAAGTATAAGAATAATAAAAAATGTAAAAAGTGAAAATCAAAATTTTCGGCAATTTTCACAAAATTTCGTAGATACATTGCCTTAAGAACATATTAGAAACTAAAAGCTTTGCTTATCTTACTAATATTGCAAGTTCTTCAAATCTCACTAGTTTCAAGTTGCATCCAATTCATTTTCAAAGCAACTTGAAACTAGTCAGATTTGAAGAACTTGTGAGATTACCAAGGTAAGAGAAGCTTTTAGTTTGTAATTTGTCCTTAATTTAGATTCTATTGCTTTAGTGTTAATAGCTTCAATTTTCCTTAATTTAAACCATGTCTTATTTATAACCAATGTACTTTTCTTATATAAGTTGTGGATGTAATAGTAACCTTGTATGTTTGTTGGAATTGGAACTGATGAAACAAGATCCAATCAAAACTTCACCACTACAGGTTGTACAGAAAATGAATTTAGTATAATGCAAGGATAACAAGGCCTTCTTTCCCTTCCCCTTCTTTCCTTCCCTTTACACCTCTGCAATGACACCAGCTACTGGCTGCACACAGTTATAACCAATGACGTGAAAGCAAAGTATTGATTATTTCTCATGGCTCACTAAATGAACAACTGTTGCTTATTTCACACAGTTCAAAACTACATGTGGCCAGATTATTGGTCTATGGTAAGCTGGTTCAACAAATTTCACAAACTGTGCAAATTCACAAAAGTGTAATTTAATTTTAATGCTGCCACCCAAGGCGGTTGAGTGTCACTGGTATAGGTCACTTGGGTTGTGAGAGTTCAGGTGCTGCATTAATAAGCAATACATTGTGAGAACTTCTAATACAGTAAATCTTATGTCCTTGTGTTATACTTAAATGTTCATCTGCTCAGTAAACAACACTTGCAGCTATTAATACTAGTTTTCTTATTCACGGTTACTTTGACATATAATGCACACAAATACTTAGCATCAGGTTAAAGCACTTTTGCTGCAATAGCATATACCGAGTGCGCACAAATGATTTGAGTGGTTTTGTGATTTCTTTTATAGTCATATTATTAAATATGTGGTGATGGTATTTGATGTTAGTTGTCTTTCTAAGTTTCGTTTGCAGCAGTCATGATGCTTCTTCCTTCCACCGCAAGAGTGCAGTTGTGACTTATACTTCCTCGTACGGCCACGAGCTCCAACAGTTGTAAGATGGCGACCAACAGTGAAAAAGCATTTGCTGCTCTTGTGTTTCATATGAGTAAATCCGTGACAACCGTGCAATGAAACTTTAGAACGAAGTACCAGAAAGAACCACCCACTGCCAACTCTATACGTAAATGGTATCAACAGTTGATAACTATGGGATGCCTATGTAAGGACAAATCAATGGGTTGGCTGAGAATGCCTGAAGAAAAAGTTGACCGTCTGCGAGCTAGCTTTGTACGGAGCCCACAAAAATCAACTTGTCGAGTCAGTAGAGAATTGAACATCCTGCGTTCGACATTTGGAAAGTGTTAAGGAAAAGATTGAAGGTGCACCCCTACCATTTGCAGCTGAGTGGTAAAGTGAACAGGCATAATGTAAGGATTTGGGGAACTGAAAAGCCCCATTCCCTCATATAGTATGTTCATGATTCGCCTAAACCGAATGTTTTCTGTGCGATATCACAGTCTAAAATTTACAGTCCCTTCTTCTTCAGTGAAAAATCCCTTACAGGGCACATCTACATGAATATGTTGGAGAATTGGCTCCTGCCACAGTTGGAGACCAAAACTGTGATGTGCCAACAGGATGGTGCTCCACCTCATTACCATCGTGATGTTCATGACTTCCTGAACACCAGACTTCGAGATCAATGGATAGGTTGTACAGGGAATGAAGATAACGCACTCATGTCATGGCCTCCACGCTCTCCCGACCTCACCCCTTGCAACTTTTTCGTAAGAGGTTATGTGAAGGATGCAGTTTACATGCCACTATTACTTGCTGATCTACGAGAACTATGGGTCCACATCATCAATACATTTGGTGAAATTAACAAGGACATGCTACATCGAGTGTGGGCCAAACTTTATTATTGAGTTGATATTTATAAAGTCACTCGTGGAGCACATATCGAGCACTAATGTAAGCTATTAAAAAAACTTTATGAGTTGCTATATCTGAGTATACAATGTTTGTAGTGTTCAGTCAAATAATATTGCTATAATAAGTTTTTGAAACTGCTCAGATCATTTTTGCGCACCCTGTACAGTTGAACCTGATTTATGCATATATCAAGTGGAAGAGGCAAGATTACTTGTAACTCAGGATTACTAACAAATGAGTTTTTAATAATGGATTGTGCTTGTTTTAAGAACAGCAATATGGTGGGTCTACATACATATGTACATTTTTACAAACAACAGAGATGTATACAAGGAAAACATTATTTTGAACCTGGTCCTGCTTTAAAGAAATCAGTTAGTTTCACTTGTTTCACTTTTCTTGCATTAAATCAAACACCTCATTTTGTTACTGGTATAAGCAATTCCTAAGTCTGAAAAAATGTCGATTTTGATTTTTTTTTTTTTTTTTTTTTGTGTGTGGATTAAGTTCCACCTCTCGTATGAATTTTACTTTCTGATCTGCTGTATAACAATTCCTTTTTCTGTTCTCCATGGCTGATTAAAAGCAATTGAGAACTGAAAGACAAAATCGCTGTTTAACAATAAACTCTAGATACTAGCAATTTTTGTCCTTACTTCTTGTTTGTTGCTACGACATTGTTGTGCTGTAAGCCATTGGCTCTCCCACTGTTTGTCTTTTCTTTCTGTGGCCAAAAGCCACCTGCCCAGCTGCACCTTTGTCAATGGAGATAACAAAAACATACTTCGAGTTTCTTATAAAATAGTGTATTTCATATGCTCATTATAATTACATAAAACTCAGTTGTATTTCACTGAAATTTAAGCCTGCCTCTGTAGCATGGTGATTAGCGTTACTGCCTCATGTTCAAGAGGTTGCAAGTTCAAATCTTGCTAAGGGTAAGTTATCCAGATATGGTTTTTTTCTGAAGTTTTTCCTTATGCTGAGGAGACGAATGTCGGGTAACTTAAAGCTCTATGGACCCCAAACTCATTTGAGCATCATTTCACCCATTTCAGTCATTCACTGTCTGATATGACATTATGTTGGAGGATGCTAACAACAAATAAACAAAAAAACCAAAAAAACTGAAATTTAATATGTACAGCAGCAAATTATGTATAAATGCATTACATATAAATAAGGTTCTACTAACGCATTTCTAAATTACCTTTTGCCAGGACCTACAAATATTTACATATAAATATGAATTACTTAGAACTGGGTTACTTATAAAGCAAGTTCAACTGTAACTATCACTTTCTGCTTCATTATTGCAGTTGACGCTGCAAGCAAAGAAGGCAGCAGAAGAGGCATCCAAATCAGTTCAGGAAGCAAGTAAAACAGCACTAGAAGCATCTAAAACAGCTGCTGGAGTAAGCAAAAACACATTTGAAGATCTTACTTATGTTGGAAAAAGTACTTTTGGGGACTTTACAAAAAGTGCAAAAGAAGCTGCAGCAAAGAAGGGATTGCTCAAGGTAAACACACAAATAGGATTACTGATTTGTGATTATAATATGGTTGAAATATTTACTATTCTGCATGAACAAAATCATTTCATCCAATGTTTGTAAATCATATCTTACAAAATTTGAACATGCACAACTTTTGTTAATGCTATGGACTATTAATGTATATTATGGATTTGACCACTGTTCATTTGTTCTTTTAACATATGCAAGAATGTTACTCTACTTTTTCTTTCCTTTCCTTTTCTTTATTTTTTTGAAATGGGTTATTATATTCCTTACATCAGAATGTGATAAAGTGCCAAACAGTATTTTTACTTTCTCTACTGGTGAGTAGAGCAAGTATTATATTCCACCCAAAAACCCGATATCCAGATTTCACCAGAAATATGTTTTGAGACCCCCTGAATCCAAAAAAAGCATTTTTAGAAAAAGGTGTGTGTGTGTGTGTGTGTGTGTATGCTTGCATGTGATTTTGAAAAAACTAACCCTATCCTAAACTACCCTTTACATGGAAAATTTTTCAAAAATTTTGATTTTCTTGAAAATGGCTTTAACAATTTTTATTAAAATGCCATATGTTTAAGATATTTATATGACAAATGAAATGTATATTTTTAATTTTCTGGCTATAGCCTAGGTAGTCCTGTTTACTCTGGATGACTTTTGAATAACTCATAACAAAAGAGATAAACAAAATCTTACTATACAAAAAATGTAGATGTCGCTAAAATACATAATTTATGTCTGAGTAAATTTTCTTGTAGAGTGAACCATTTTGGAGTATTCATTGTTATTTGTGTCAGTTTCAGAAAACGTATAACTTTCGTGAAATGTAACATTGTTGTTAATTTTTTATATGTTAAGCATGTAAAGAGAACGGGATCTCAAAGCTTTAAAATATTTGACTATCGCTCAAAGTCTACTGTATTTCCATATTCCCTTTGCGCCTACAAGGAAATAAGCAATAAGATAATTTGTACAAATATTTATCTCAACTAACACAAAGAAGATATAGGAATAAGAGTTTGTAGGAATGGTTAGTACAAGAGTAGAGAAAGTCATGTGAGTGAAACACATGAGATTCTTTTTTCCTTTCCATTTCTTCATTGTTTGGAAATGAATTATTATACTCCTTTACATCAGATTGTGATAAAGTGCCAAATAGTTTTTCTTGACATGTCTTTTTTTATATCTTTTAAGGATTTGTGACTCTGTTAAATATTACCAAATAATTTCAATTAGTTCCCAATATAATGTATCTTGGAGACAAAGTATTGTTGGAATGTTCCACAATCTGTATGTTTTCTTCTTCTTTACCAGTTTACTCTCCAAATCAAAATACTTCCATATAATTTACAGACTTATAACTCATTTATATCTATAGTATTCATAATACGAATACCATATGAGTTCATTGACTCTAGCTTTTTCTGTTGGTGTGTTCCTTTTTCATGAAATGCGTTTATAGTTGCTGAATTAGCAGTACAGTGCACTACAACATATTTTTTAAGTCTCAAAAGTAAAATCTCTTACAGCTTTTACTTAAACACTGTCTGCATTGCGAGGTGCTCTCAAGGTCACATGATATGATGGAGGCAAAGAGTATATACTCATGCAATTCATGTACTTTGTTATTCTTAGGTGCGCTGTTTCCTTCAACACATCCTTGATTGCACACAAGTGAGGTGATTAGAATTGCAGAGGCATACGATGAATCTTTTGTTTTTCTTGCAACATATAGTATGAAGCCTACTCTTTAATGCCTGTTAAGTGTGAATGGTTGATACGCCCTGGATATGAACAAATTCTCCATTTGAATACAGCATTGTGTTAGACCTTATGTGCTTCAGCCGAATCTCAAGAATAGCAAAGACGCTTGAGCCAACCTGCTGGCCGCTATGTTGTGACAGTCGCTCTTTAACAGAATGTACCAATAAGTCACTTAAGAGAGGGTACTGTTTATTTTCAGGCCTTTACTCCTCATAAATGGTTATTCCTTAATCTTTTAAACATTTTTGTGGTTTTGTAAATAGTTTTTGCCTAGTTGTACTCCTGCCTGTACAAGGTATTTCTTTAATTCAGTTTGTTGCTTTTAAAGAAAGCTGTAGTATGTTTTAGTGGCTTGCAGCTCTCGGTTTAACTTCTGTTTAGCATTATGTTTTTAGAGTTGTGTTGTTTACTAACAAACCTTTAGTGTATGTAGCATAGTGAATTACTTTTATTAAGCACTATGTGTGACACAGACAGTGATTCTATTTCTCATCATGTAAGCCATCCCAGAAAATGCTGTGTACAGAAAAACCAATGGAAAATGCATATGACCAAGAAGAAGAGAAATACAGGTGAACAATATGTAAGTTTAAAAACCAAACATGTAGTAAAGGCACACACCAGAGGTAGAAGAATCACCAGATACTTTACATTACTAACTTAATCTGGTTCCTCTCAGTACAACACAACTTGGACCAGTGCTTAATCATCTTTGGTGATCTAAACATACGTTTTGTTAACTTACTTCTTTATATTCACTTTAGAAGTATTGTTTGTTAGTATTAGAACGAATATTTACCAATATTAGCTAAAGTATTATTTGTAAAATGTTAACTTTACAAGTAAATGTTTTAGTTATAACATGCATGAAAGCATACGTTATTTAAATTATATTGCTAAGAAATTAACCTTCTGAAATCTTAAATATCTGCCAAATAACATTTTACATTCCCAATTAATAGTATTAATGCATTAGATTCACATCTGAGCAATTTTTAATCTCTCTGTAGATGATTTTAATATGTACTGCATAGTAAAACTTTAGTCACATTTTTCTCAAAACTAGCCTTTGGTACATATGTCTTTGCTATTTTAAGGGCCTCAATTTTGCATATCCACAATTTTTGTGCAGAACTGCAATTGGACAGGGTCCACACTTATATTGTAAATAGTACACACTACAGCACTCTAGATTACAATTAATCTGGAGTCATTCATCTCTCTCCTATCAGAGTGCACATTTCATTGCCTGGCCATTACATACTCGTTAAAAGTATCTTGGCATGTCAAGATACATTTGTTGTCATGTCTATGATAAGGATCCTACAACATAAACATAAATCTTTGTTCAAAGGCCTGTCTTACATATCCTTCTCAATTTTCACAATGTCAAGGACGTTCTCCTAACCCCAAAGTGTTGATGAACCTATTTTGCCCATCAAATGTGACCCTATATCAGTATTAACAGTGGAGCGTAATCTTTCTTTCAGTCTGGGGACCTCTGAAACCTCTCTTTATATTTCTCATTTGCTGTAGCTATTGAACAGCTTCATTCAGGGTGTAAACATGAACATTGGCAGACTTTCTTCCAGGGGGGGGTTCACATGTTGGAATTTTGCAATCAAATAATATTAATTCATTATTTTGTTGTCAAAAGTTATAGTATTTGTTGTGGATAACCATATTAATTTGTGCTAAATAAAAATTGCTCTTTACATAAAAATTAAAATAATAGTTTAATAGTCAGCACATTAAGTTCATTCACTTCCAAGAGGGGGCCACAGCCCCCCCCTGCCCCCCCCCCCCCCCCTTCATGACGCCCATGGGTGCAAAATCGTTAAAAGTTGGTGGGGGGGGAAGCATTTTAGTAGTGTATGTTTCGCTGTTTGTCTCTTTATATAAATTGTCCCCTGGGATATTTTAGTGGGGGGGGGAATTCTGGGTATAAAATTATTGGTGGGGGGAAATCCTACCCATTTTCCCAGGATTTCACTCCCTGGTTTCATTACCCTTGAATTTCTCAGACTTTACTTCACTTTCCTCATGACACAGGTTCTAAATTGTGCTTGTGATTCTTCTTCTCCTTCATCTTTTATTGTGGACCTTATGTGCTCATCTTTCAAACCCATGAGTGTCGCAAAGGAGGAACTAGGGGAGGCCACACCCCCTTGAAAGTTAATGAATTTAATACGGTCAGTTATTGGCCATTTGACTGTTTTAATTTTGATGTGAAGATAAACTTTTATTTAGCTCAAATTAATATGGTTATCCACAGCAAATGCTACAATTTGACAACAGAATAATGAATTAATATTGTTTGATAACATATTCCCAACATGCACAGACCCCCTAATAGGAAGTCTGCTGACACTCATGTTCAAACCTGCAATATAAGTAGCTTTCAAGAAGTCTATGTATTGCTAACCCCCTACCACAGATTTAGCTCCATTCTTCTGTTCTAGCTTTACTAGTCTAAATCGTACTTTTTGTCTCAATTCAACTGCCATAACCTCAAACCTGGTTTTCTATTGAGCTACTGTTTCATTCTAAATATCAACATCAGATCCTGTAATAATAGAAATTGACTAACCATGAGAGATATAGGTTAGTTAGAGATGCACAGTTCAGGCTTCCAGAATGGCCTTTTCAGCTCCCCTTACGGTAGAAGTACACAAATATTTTACCACTCCTACATGTAAGGTTAAAAACATTCTTTGTTTACAGGGCTTAGGTGATCAGAAAGAACCTGGACATGGTCCAGCTCAACAACAGCATCAGCCAGGTCCTCCTGTGTCCCAACAACACATGTCTGCAATGCCTGCCTCACCCAGCACATCATTGGTTCAATCAGACCTTAGCCGTACTGCTGGGCGTGATTTGCTTGGTGCAAGTGGGAGAGATTTCTTTTCAAATATGAGCTCTGAGCTGAATGGAATTGCTGCACAGACATCAAGCATGTTCAGTGGCATATTTGGTAAGTATCTGCACAATGTGGTTAGCAACAAATAAAAACATACCCATGTAGCTGAATTCACGTGTTTAAGGTGCCTGTAGTGTGGGTTTGTATATCTTGAGAATGATGCAATAAAACAGCATTAAAATGGTATTAATAAATACTGTTGATGACAGTGTTGTTGGAATCGTATTAAAATAGGATTTGAGTCAATTAATAACACTAAACAACATTCACTTTTTAAAATTTCCCGGTACATGTTTCGGAGGCTAGATTTCCTCCATTATCAACCAGACATTGACTGAACTATAGAGTCTAGTTCCGAGGGCTGGTATCTCCTGTAGATGGCTCTGGTGGTGGTTTTAAGAACTTGTATAATGGATCATTATGTGGTGTATCAAAATTGAAAACTAGACATTGTTTTACCAGATCAAGATCTGTTCCCACATTGACAATCCTTGGTTTCCTGATTTGTGTTCTAATAATTTTGGATCTGGATTAATGTTGTGATTTTCTTTCCAAAAATGGGTGACAACTACTGTTTTTTCTAAGTGTTTGTTCAAACACTTCCCTAATTTTATTCATGGACTCCTCCGCTGTATGGACAGTAGCAGAATCTTGTTGAAACCAGCGATATGATTTCTCTTCTTCTGTCAGTTCATGATAAAATGGGGTCAAAATCTCTCAGCATTTACAGTGTGCTCTTAGATCATTGGACCGATTATGCGTCTAGCGCTAACAGCATGCCAAACTCCAACTCTCCGATCATAATGAGGGATTTCTTGAACACAATGTGGATTTTCAAGGCCCAGTATCAACTAGCCACATGCACAATGGCAGCCGGTAGTGGGGTAATCCAGCAAGGTTGCAGGAGAGGCAAAATGCTGTGTGCTTCACTAGGTTTTAAATGAAGAACCCTGTACAAATATTCAATAATTAATAAGTAATTTCCTATTACTCACTAATTCTGTAATTACTAATTCTAAATTTCCAAATTGTCACCAGAAGATGGCAGCAATCTGCATATTCTGGTATCCAGTATAAATTAACTGCCTCCCCCTACTACCCCTAGTGCAACAGCCCATGAAGGGACAAGGCTTACCGCCCAGCCACTGCGTCCCCCACCTCTGCCCACTACAGGCGTCATTGATGGGGTGTAGTACTGGAGGGTGGGATGTGGTCAGCGCCCCGATCCTTCCTGGCCTTCTTGACCTGGGGCCACTACTTCTCCATCAATTAGCTCCTCAATTGGTCTCCCCAGGACCTAACAAGGCTGAGTGCACCCTGTGCCAAACCTTCCAGAGGGGATAAAATCCCCAAGCTGGTACCGGGGTACTCAGGTCCTCCGCGCCAGAGACAAGTGCACTACCAGCTGCACTATGGAGGCAGTCAACTACCTCCCCTATACAGTATAAATATTTTGTTGTTTGCTAATGCTGGATTTCTGACCATGGAGTCAGAGAGTCCTCTTCTCTCGCTGATGGATAGGGAGGGTACTAGAAGCGGACGGGCATATTTGAAGGTGGTCTTGCTCCATTTCCTCTTGTAGATCACATAGAGGACAGAGTGGTGAAGAATATATCCCAATTCTGTTCAAATGTTTTGCCAGATAATCATGTCCCGTAATCAACCTGAAGGTTGCAAATGCCATTTTTTGAGGATACGCAGGAATTACTGTATGAATGTTTGGTAGTTCCCATCGTTTATTTTTCTATTTTTATAGTAATATTTTGCAATAAGTTTTTTAATTCAGAGTTGACTAATCTTTTAGCTGCATAAAATGGTAGATTAACTATAGATTTCTGTACACTGCTGGTACCCTTTTTTGCAAGAAAATCATTGGAAGACTAGGTGTTTTTGAAGTGCTGTTAGATGGGCAAGGATTTTCCAACATTCTATAGCTGTTTGGTTTTTTAGTGACAACTTGGGAGTAATTGCTATAATTGCTGTCCTGGAATATGAGAGAATAACTGCTTGATGAAAATGTGAAATTCTATACAAAAGATTTTGTAGGCCCATTCGAATTGCTTCTATTTCTCCATCAAAGTTTGTAGTTCCATAACTTAAAGATTGTAATATGAGGGCTGTCTCAAAAGTAAGTTGCACTATTTTTTTTAAAAAAATAACAAAACGTTTAAATATTTTAAAAAGGATATATTTTGAAAGCTACATTCAGTACCTATTTTTCCACATAATTTCCTTGAACCTCAATACATTTTTGATATTGTGGTGGTGCGGTTTTTGCAATTATTAATGACGTTGTGTCTTTGTGCTATTGAGATCTTTGTGATCTCAGGGCTTGGTAACGTATGGAATGAAAACTCACACAATGTTTCTTCACCACAATGTATTATTTTATTAACACTTCATCGATACTTTACATTAAATAATTCCTCTCAGCACCATTCTAAATGATTTAAAATGCTTCCACTTTCTCATTTAGTGGAACCAATGCTTGATGAAAGTCTGGTGAAAATTCTATGTTCACACTACCTAAATATGTCCTTTCACTCCGGTTATACACACGCGAGTGGACAGTTTAAGGCGTTCTCACGTGACACCGCCTATTTCGTATACATCCGCGTATGCGTCCATCAAATAGTTCTTTCTTGTTAGGGAAGCGATCCCTAACCATCCTCCCTTACTTTTATTATCGAACACATATAATTCTAATATTTATACATATATATTAAAATCAAATATGGAAATATTTATGACGTCTTTAAACTAACTTAGTTGTTTATAACAATGAACATTTGCAACACCTTTTCGCCATTTAACCAAATCATACCAACATCAAAAAACAAATTACACTTTTAACAAACATTCACATGAACGATTTTCTTTTGGGGTCTTCTAATATTCTGTCTCAGTGGTAACAGTGTTTTTAATCCAATGTCAAACCACTCTCCCGCCAAACTGGATAGCCATCTTTCCACTTTTTGTTTCAGTTTCTTGTCATTTACAAAGTGCCTTCTCCCAAGATGTTGCTGCAGCTCTGGAAAAAGATGATAATCACTCAGTGCAAGGTCAGGTGAATAAGGTGGATGACCGCAAACATCCCATTGAAGCTGCTCAAACAGGGCTTGAGTTTCACAAGCAGCATGAGGGCGAGCGTTATCGTGGAACAGAAAAACTGTTTTGCTCAACTTTCCCCTCCTTTTGTTTTGAATGGCTCTGCTGAGTTTTCTCAGCACCTCACAATAGCAAGAAGCTGTCATCATGGTCCCACGGGGCAGGTAATCGATTAACAGTACCTTGCCAGCCAATGCAACAACTTTTGCCTTTTTTGGTGTTGCCTCATCCTTTTGTTTCCTCACCATACTCTGTCTTTTGGATTCGGGTGTCCAGTGATGGATCCATGTTTCATCCCCGGTCACTATTCTGTCGAATAAGCCATCTCCCTCATTCTCAAAAAATTACAAAAATTGCAATATGGCGTCAATTCTCTGCTCCTTGTGTTGTTCTGAAAGCATGCGAGGAACCCATCTTGCACACACTTTCGACAGACAGATCCTCAGAAATAATCCTGTGAAGCAGTGCACGTCTTATTTCAATATAAGGAGGAAGTTCAAACAAAACTGCATCAAGTGTAAGGCGCCGATCGGTGTTCACGACTGCTCGAACCTTGTCAGCAATATCCAGAGTGCCTGAAGTGGAGGGTCAGCTGGCTCGTTGCTCATCGTGTAATGTTGTTCTCCCTTCAATGAACGATTGGCGCCAATGCGAAATTATTCTTGAAATAACATCTTTTCCATAAAACCTGCACAACTCATGATGAATTTCAGTTGCATATTTATTTTTTCCCGTCAAAAAATTGATTACAACGCAAACTTTGCAATTGGTGGTAGGAATGAGCGGAATCTTCATTGTTTCTGCCGTTTTAATGTCCAAGCAATAAGCTTAGGTGCCTAGGAATTTTACAGTGCTGCTACTACACCCATACCCATATTCCCTGGGACTTTCAGACATTTCCCACCTACTGTGCGGACTTAAAAAAATAGTGCAACTTACTTTTGAGACACCTGGAAAAGAGGTGACTCGTTACTCCAGCCCCTGATCCATCTTAGCTTGATATCAGTGATCCATCAGTATAAATATGGAGCCATTCATGTTCTGGAAATCTAGTATGGATTGTCTCTAATGCCAATAAATGTAGAACACTAGTTGGAGTATCACTTTTCTTAACTTCTTCTGTCAGGTGTACATAATATGTGATGTCTAATTATTATTTATTTATGCCAACAAACTTACTGTTGGTGTTTTTAAACACACAAGCCGTGTGTGGGCAAAGTTTGAGAGGTAGAACTGGAACTTAAAAATTCAACGCCACAACTGGGATTTGAACCACAGACCTTCATCTTACCAGGCGGCTGCTCTAATGTTTGTGTCAGATTGACTTTATATGGATATGAAGTTTTCCTTTGAATTAGGAAGATATATATTCTTCTTGATGTCTTGAATTTTGGAAAGAAAGCTCTCCTGAGTCTTTAGTGTATGTGTAAAATTTCTCTTGTGCCATGTATTGAATGGGAGTCTCATCAACTTTTCATGTTGAATAAGAGCTGCTTTTTCTATTTCATATTCATTGGGGTATTAGTTGGTTAGTATTTCCATAGCTGGTATTGGTGTGGCTTTGATAGCACCTGAAATTAATCTCAGACTTTGGTTTTGAAAGATTTGATTTTTTTTTGTTTGGTCCATGTAAGTTTGGTATCAAATATAACTCCCTTTGTTTTTGATTTATTAAAGTTCAAGATCTTACTAATGAAAGAAGTTTAAAGTGATACATTGAGTCATCACCTTGTCAGGAAGTGTTTCTCAGATAAACTCATATCAGATGTTGAAAACTTCTCCTCTTGCATCTAAAAATGCCTGCACTTGTTGCACTGTGTCTAACACTCTTACAATGTTGCATGTACACAGTTGAAGTGCTTGGTAAGCAGTGTGCTAACGAGAGGACCATTGTGTATAGTAATTGCCTAAATTTCAACAAGATATCTTACATATAATGGACTTTCCAAAGTTCACAGATACATTGCTTTAAGGTGTTTGTATTTATTTTCTAGGAAATAAAAGTAACTTGAGTCCGCGTAGTGGTAGTCCTGGCCAAGGCGCACCTCCTCCAGCTGCAGGAACCAGAAGTGATGCAAGTAGTGTAGCTAGTGCTGCTTCTGGTGGAATGCCCAAACAGAAAGAGAAGGCTCAGCCTTTTGGACCTTTTCCTAAAGGGAGAAAAGGATTAGTTGAGAAATCCTCTTTAATTCGACATAGTCCCAGCAAGTCCAGGCAGGAGGAAATTCAACGTTTGCAGAGTGCTGAACGTTCCACCACTAACTCAGAAAACCAAGCCTTTCTTAAAGACGTAAGTAAAGTAATTTTGCATTGTATTGCTTTCATGCATGCACATACACAAATTTCTGCAAAATGCATTATATTTGGCACTTAGCTGTACATGAAGATCAAGATGTTGCTGCAGACAATAATATAACTAATTGGCGGTTAATGTGAGAGTATAACCCTGGACGTCAGAGCCAGAAAAATGCATTTACATTCTTCTGTTTTGTGCATGAGAGCTAACAGATATTTTTAGACAGCTGGTGCTAAAAGTAGAACTTTAACATAGGCCACTTATACTAGAAATTGAAGATTATAAGACTTAATGGAATAACATTTTCATAACCTCCATTGTTACCAAGCTTGTTTCTTAACTAGGATCGATAGCTTATTTATCTACTGCACATAGTAGGTAGAAGAAGTATTGCATTCAACCCAAAAATTCAATGTCGAGATTTCACTGGAAACATATGCTTTGAGACCTCCTAAATCCAAAAAGAACATTTTTAGAAAAAGATTTGTGTGTGTGTGTCCATGTGTCTATCAGTCTTTGGACAGCATAACTCAAAAACAAAAGGTCAGTTAAAAACCAAAGTTGATATTTAAGTTTAACATCTTTTAAGGATGTGACATAAAGATTTTGATGAAAATTTCTTTACCCTAAACTACCCTTTACATGGAAATTTTTTCAAAAATTTTGATTTTCTTGAAAATGACTGTAACAGTTTTGATTAAAAGCCATATGTTTAATATATTTTTATGATAAACGAAATGTATATTTTAAATTTTCTGGCTTTGGCCCATGTAGTCCTACTTACTCTGGATGACTATTGCATAACTAGCAAACTGTAAGAGATAGACCAAATCTTACCATACAAAGAATGTAGATCCTGCTAAAACACAAAATTTATGTCAGATTAAATTTTTTTGTAGAGTGAGCCATTTTGGAGCTATTCCTTGTTGTTTGTGTGAGTATATAAAAACTTGAACTTTCGTCAAATGGAACATTGTTATTCATTTCTTTATGTTAGCGACCAAAGAGAACAAAATCTGAAAGCTTTAACACATTTGGCTATCGCTTAAAGCCTACTGTATTCTAATATTCCCCTTGCACCTACAAGAAAATTAGGAATAAGATCATTTCTCCAAATGTTTATCTCGACTAACATGAAGAAATATAGGAATAAGAGTTTGTAAGAATGGTTAGTACAAGAGTAGAGAAAGTCATGTGAGTGCAAATCAAATTGTTTTTAAATGCTTTGAAGTGCGGAACTTGGATGGTCTGAGGGATTTTATTATATAAGTTAACACCTTTATGGAAATTGAATTCAAACTTTTTGTTGATCTATGTTTTTGGAGATGGATTGCTGTTGCTATTCGTGTGTTGTATGAATGCTTTTCATTATTAAGCTTCAAGATGGTTTTATTTTCATGAATGAATGAAACTGTTTCTAAAATATAAATACATGGAAAGGTAGAATTTTTAGGTCCAAAAAAGTGGTTTACTTGGAGTGCTTTGGTTCACTTGTTTGATTAATCTTATTATTCTTTTCTGTAGTTTGAACATTTTAATGCGGTTGTTGGAAAATCCCCCAAAAGGGGATTCTGTATTTCAATACCAAAATACAGTGTTTTAAGACATATAGGTTACATGCTTTAGCTAGCACTCTTACAGCATAGCCTGTATGACTTAATAGAAAGTTGACACGCTCTATCCAGTTGAGCTGGGAATCAAGAACAATCCCCGAAAACTTGATGTAAGGACTCTCACCAACCAGGTATTAAGGGACCCTGGGACTGAATTTTGAATGTTCTATATTTTTATAGGTATGAAATCAATACTTTGCCCACCTAAGAATGTTTATGTTATAAACTATCACACAAAGTTTCAGCTCAATTTGATTTATAGATTTGAGAGGATTAATTATTCAATTTATTCACAGTGCCAAAATACCTTAGTATTCAAAATACTCTAGCCACCTCAAAAACTAAAATATCACAACAGTTTTATTATTTTACAAACTCTAATTGCCTAACAAACACCACCAGTCTCTGGCAGGAAGAAAAAATGGTTACTTTTAAAGTAATTAATTTCTTTACTTTGATGGACACTTAAAAATATTTTAAAACTTTTTTGTGCATTTAATTTTTTTTAAAGATAAACAAATTTTCAGATGTTGAAACCAGAGACTGAGATTGAAGCCACATAAATATAGTACATGCTGGAAAAATTCTAGGAGTATAGCACAATATTTAATGCGGCTGGAGCACATAGTATGTTAAAAAATGTAATGTCAAGAAAAACCAATTTTTCTACAGACATGCAGCATCATGATCATGAGTCAGATTACCTGTTTGACCTAAAACTCATTATGGAGTTTATGTTGAATATGTAGTAATAGCTCACTGGAATTGCGCTAAATAGTAGCACAAGATGCCGCTGCATAAATTTTCAGCAATATTTGAATAAAATATGGGCCAAAAGGGCTTAAAAGCAACCAAGTTCAGTGAAAAAGGGTGGTTAAGCAGAAAAGGGGGCATTTAAAGGTAGCGCACATGGCATTTAAAGCCTGCGCTGAACATTTAAAAATGGCAGAATCTAAAAAATTTCACTGGCAACCAATGACTGAAGATTTGGGGAACATTTATATGCATAAACCTAAATATCATCAATTTGATCATTTTTGGGTCATTATTCACTCCCAGGGTCCCTTTAGTGTTGGGACTGAAACAGGATTGGGAACTCCCAGTTGTTGATTAACGTCTTTAATTTTTACTCAGAAGCCACACGTTGGTGTACCATTTTTGGAACGTATTCAAATAGCGGTGGGCGTGGTAATTTCATTTACCCGGACTAGAGTAGCGGTGAGCGTGAACAACTCTCTTTTCTATTTCCTTCGTATCCAGGGTGTGGTACAGATTAACACTTTATTTAGAAAGATTAATTTTCAGTTCCACATTGAAAGTTGATTTATTGTTCTGTTATATGATAAATATATTGTACAATTTTCCTGGATTGGCGTCCTATCACTGCTATGGGGTTTACACTTCCCGAACACGGACTATGTATAATTGTAAGTTCGTAATTCTCTTCTATTCGTGCGCTGCTTAGCAAAAATATTTATTTGTCCTTTGCATTATTATTTCAGTTATCTTCCACTACACGATATTCATGACTGCTAAGCCTGCATGTTGTTTCTTTGTGTTGGGTTTATGGTTGCATTTAGGGCACATTTTGTTAAAAGTTCTGTTTACTTCCTGGTTAGTGTATTGATTCTACCTGAAAACTTTGTGAAGATGTTGCGTTTCTTGTGGTAGATTTTCAAGATCAGAAATGGCAATCACTTGATGTATAAGTGTTGAGAGGACTGTCTGCGCCAGATGATAACAACTGGTGCTATTAAGGTATGGATCGGTGTGTGTTGGCTTCCTATACACCTTTTGGCCCAGGTCGCCATCGTTTTTTCCATAAATAAGTCCAAAAAAGGTAAGTCATCTTGGTGTTCAGTCTTCATGGTAAACCTGATGTTGGGATGGATACTGTTGAGAAATTCATGGAATGCAATGTCACAGCAGCCAAAGAACATCAAACCTCACAACTCTACACTTCCAGTCAACTCCGTCATATACCACTTTCCAAAGCCACTTCTATCTGCATTGCAAAGCTCTTTTATGCCAATGCAATAACATGTTTACTCTGTTTCTTTAGGCAGACTCATTTATGACTCAGTCTAATAGATAAATTAATAAAATGTTTATTAAAATGTCACTTCTAATCAGTTTCTTTGTTGTATATGTTACAGGTTGTTAATCAAGTGCTAGAAGGTGAAGGTGTTGGTTGGCTCAAGCTAAATCGATTAAAAAAGCTAATGGAGGATGAAAGCTATCGAAACTTTGTAGTAACAAAGCTAAACAGAACATTGGAACGTAAAATCAGTCCAGATGACCATTTAGATGATGTGGTAAGTTACTTTTCAGTGATTGAATACATTAGTATCTATGGCAGCTTAGTTTTGTAACTTGTATGTAAATAGGCACTTTTATTAATGGACCCATTGGATTCTTTGTATAACTTGAGACAGTTAGTATGGGTGTCCCCAGAAACAATCAAACTTAACATGAACTTGACTTTGTTTATCCAGCATTATTCTTTTGTTGTCTGGAATATTGTCAATTTATTGATATAATATTTGTATAAATATCATGTTATAAATGTTAAAAATATAAATTGGCATTGTTTTCTTGGCATGTCCAAGATTATTATAAATTGCAAAATATGACCAGAAAGTATTAGTAAAGCTAGAGATTTCTTATGGACTTAAAAGCTGTGGTCTGCTGGAGTTTAGAGGTCCAGACGATTCATCTACACCTGCGGTGAACATCATTGTTAGCATGGTCTGAGTCTTCTCAGTGAAGGTTCAGTTACAACAGGAATCGCTGGCTGGAGGTGCCAGCACCGCTCACAGGGGATTGACTGGGCTTGAGCAGGAGGTATATGTTAGGTGAATGGGGGGCTTCTCTGCTCTGATTGCTGAATGGTTTATGTGATTTTTTTGCATTTGTGCTTCTTTTTTATGCTCAAGTATCGGATGCCAGGTTTTGTTCAGTTTTAGAGCTTCTTCTTTTCTGTTAAAATTATTGGGGTGTTTGTAAATTTCTTGACGTGGTAGTAAGGCATAGACGAAAGATCAATAGTCTCCTTGTACTGAACTATGTGTTCTCTGTTGGCCCATATTCCATGTTTCAAGACCGCTGACTTGTCTGTCCCAGACAAATCATTAAGTATCATTAAGCAAGAAAATATCTGAATGCTATTGTCATAGCAAGAATCAATTTCCGTTGGAAGTTAGATGCCATTTCATGGCATTGTTCCAAGAAATTGGAAATTAAATGGTTTAATACCCTCAGATCAAGGTGCCTTTATAAGAAAGATGTTGTTTGTTATTAATACTCTGAGAAATTGAAGTATATATTATATTATAACGGGTAATCCAAAAGACTGTGAACCGGCTGCACTGTGTTTTGTCCGAACAGGTCCCCTGCACTCGTTGCCGGTTTCCGCAATCATAGAACAGCGTGGATAAAACCATACAGCATTTTTAAAACTACTTTTACAGGCTTTACTTACCAATATAATTATAGCAGATGCTGAAACTGGCCACCATCATTGTCCATACATTTTTGACACCTCTTTAGGAAATTATCCATCACTCACTGTAGTTCACATTGAGAAATGTTGGCAATTTCCTGACGGATATTTTGTTTTAATTCTTCCAGGGTGTGTAGTTTTGTCTTGTACACTTTGTGTTTTAAGTTATCCCAGAGATAGAAATCGCAGGGGGTTAGGTCTGGGAACTGAGGGGGCCACAAATTTTTAGTAATAATTCTGTCCTGAAACACACTTTCAATTGTTCTCATTGAAAGATTGGCTGTATGAGCTGTTGCAGAGTCTTGTTGAAAAAAGGCAAAATCACGCTTCCTGGCAGTTAATTCTCTAAAAACAGAGCACAAAATTGTATTTGTATGTACCGGTGACAACTGTTGACTCGAAAAAATCATAATAAGTACATGCTGTGCAGTACAAAACAAATGCTGAGCCATAATACACTTTGTGACTAAGTACAGGACCAAATAATAAAGCACACTGGTAATAATGCAGTCGCACGATATCGCATTAACTCAATACTGATTGTGAGCAGAGCAGAGAAAAACAAGTGATGCTCTTGACCTTGTGTATATTAGTTGCTGTTATTGTATTTCCACATTCGCAGTGGAAAAACACTGCATAGCAATTCACATGTATTTGGATCTCTATATAATACTATATAGTATATAATACTATACTGCAGTCAAAAGTATTGGAAAGCACGAATGCTAATGGCTTCATTGCCAGATGCAAGGCACTAGAAAACAACAACAACAACATAATACAATAATCTTGGATCGACAAGTTATAAGAAGTTAGACACTGTATTTAGCAAGATTAAACTAAACCATATGCTATATAATTTCAGACATGCCAAGACGTATGAAGCAGTGAAAGAAAAATATTGAAATTGTATTACAACTCAGTAATTGTGTTATTTTATGAAGGTACAAACAAATATTTCAACAAATTTAAAAATGGAGCTCAATAATATGCCTTGTTCTGTGCCATGCCCAGAGAAGGGTCTTCATAGCTACGACCTCATACCTACGAAAGAACATTTTATAAATAACTGCAACAAATGTGTTAATAATTTGCCTCCATTAGACTAATGTCTGTATATGGCACATAGTTCTAAAGTTTAAGTACAAAGTGAAGTTACAATATGTTTCAATTTCTCAGACGCTTGCTGGTGATTCTGCCGCCATTTAAATTCAAGCAAATAATAAGAGTGTCATACTTATTTTTAAGATAAATGTCTCATTTTGCAATCTTAATGCAGGTAAACTTTTGTGATTGTGCAGTGTGTGAGCAGAGCAGTATGGAAGGGCATGTTGAAGACCCTTCAGGCTGTTATATATGGGCTTGAACAAACTTATGCAAATTTTGGACTTGGAGGAATGGCTTCTGCATTTCAAGTTCTTGAAATTGCTCATACTCATTACTGGACCAAGGATCTAACCGAGGCTCAAGGACTAGATCTAGGAAGTGGTGGCACTGGAATGTTGTCTCAAGCCTCTAGCCCATACGGGAGTCGTGAAAACCTGAAATCACCCATAAGTCCACATGGAGGCTCCCCATTGCCACCACACTTAGACTTCTTTCAACAGGATGCCTCATCGCGCAAATCTTCCCAAGCTGGGGTTTATGGTAAGTACATGCACTATAACACTATGGCTGACACACAGTTTAATGTCAGAGGCTTGCCATGCCTTGTGGTGTTATATAGTTAAACACACTATGCAATCCACTGTAAAGCTGTGATATAAATATCATTTGTACCCACAAATGAGAATGGTAATGGTTAGCTATCAGCCGCCAACTTTTGTGTCTCATAGATTAAAAAAGTCAAATATAGTATAATTTTGGAGGGAAACTCCAAATTGTATGTATAAAAGTTTTCAGAATGCAGAAGAATAGAATTACGGTGATTCTCTCTACCACTACTAGTTGTAAAACATACTTTAAAAATTAAATACTTATCTTTGCCAAGTATCTAATAAAATAATCCCTAGGGCGCCTCCTCTATGCAGAGGTTACCCTCATCGCCCGGCCGCTGTGTCCTCCATCTCCAGCCAAGGCCACGGAGGAGTGCAGGTTGGGAGTGGCAGGGTCAGCACGCCAAGTGCCCCAACCATAAGGCGATTACTTGACCTTTTAGGGATGCTACCTTTCTGTCAGGATAACTCCTCAATTCGCTCCTCTGGGATCTAACGAGGCTGAGTGCACCTATACCAGACCTCCCAGTGGAGGAAAAATCCCATGTCAGTACCGGGGATTGAACCCGGGTCCTCTGTGTCAGAGGCAGGTGGACTACCAACTGTGCTACGGAGGCAGTCGCCAAATATCTACATGTGTAAAACTTTTGTCTATACAAAAGGTCACTAAGTTTATTTAAAACAAATTCAGAAGTGCATACATCTCATATTTCACTTATGCTTATTTTATTTTATCTTCTATTTTTTGTAATTCTTACAGCGTAAATATTGTTCACAGAACACTGTGCACGACATTCATTTCATTTTTCCAAGCATTGTTATTGGAAAACTAAAGGTGCATTCCAGGTATAATGGTACTAAGTACAATATCCTGGATTGTAAACACTGTTTAGGGTGAGAGGTAGAACTGGAACTTAAAAATTCAATGCCACAACTGGGATTTGAACCACAGACCTTCCACTTACCGGGCGGATGCTCTAACCACTGAGCTGTTTAGGGTTTTTCATTTGGAATCTAAAACCCACATAGAATATGTATAAATTAACTGTTACAATTTTTGTTAACATTTTGGATTTCCACAACCAAATGTTCACAGCATTTCTCTGGAGAACACCACAAAGATTAAGAAGAACATACAAACATGCGTGTATAGTTTATGTGACCTGTAAATGATTTGGTGTAGATGAGAAATAAACAAATTATTATTAGTGTTTGGTAATGATGGACTAACATTCGAGTAATATTTGATAATTATTTATGCGGTAATTATCAACCTTAACTTCAATAAAAGTAACTATAAAACAAATGTAAACAATTAATAGACGTGTAACACTGAACTGTATTATAAATTATGTGTGTTATATTTTTATCCAACACATTTGTTTATTTATTTGTTATATTATTTCTAAGAGGCTAAGTACCCTTTGTTTTTAAATTTAATATGGTATATGTGAGCTATGGCTTTCATGGCCAGAGTCTATCTAGTAAAATGATGTTCCCAGGTTTATTGACTGTGGTCCAGTCGATGCATAATCACCTGATGTTTTGCCCGCCATTCCGACGAGCATCATCAGAGGAAGTGACTTGTAGCGTCTGTCTTATATATGATGGGACTAGACTGCTCCCTCTCCTATTGGCTGCACCCAGCCAATCATGGCCTGCATCAAGTCATACAGCCCAGCCAGACATAGAACTTGACACAGGCCACAATTAGCTGGGTGCAGTCAATAGGAGAGAGGGGGTGGTCTCATCCCATCATATGTAAGACAGATACCACAAGTCACTTCCTCTAATGATGCTTGTCAGAATGGCGGGCGAAACATCAGGTGTTTACGCATCGACTGGATCATGGCCAATAAACCTGGGAACATCATTTATTTATGCCAACAAACTTACTGTTGCTGGCATAAATAAATAATAATTACCATCTGAAGGTTATTTAATCCTGGGATATAAAGTACTTACAATAGTAAGTCACCATTGGGGTAATTTGTCTGTGATGTGAGACTATCTTGGTGGTTTACCATGAGAAATATGAACTGGTTTGAGAATTTAATGCCATTCTGGCAGTTTGTCACAATAGCTCAGTGGTAGAGCAGCCGCCCGGTAAGTGGAAGGTCTGTGGTTCAAATCCCAGTTGTGGCATTGAATTTTTAAGTTCCAGTTCTACCTCTTAAACTGGGAACATCATTTTACTTAATATGGTATGGTGAAACTACTGATGGGTGGGCTTTGTCCCCTGGATGGCTGTGCCATTCAGCACCAGTCTGCTGGAGAGGGGAAGAGGAAGGTGCTTATCCCCGATGTAAACACCAGAAATACAGTAGGATCCCAAAATAATGAGGTTGTGTGGGGAATATTCTTTAGCCGTGCATTAATACAATTCCGTGGTGTATCAAAATGTGAGCTTAGAAGTGATAAAAATCGATTCCGTGGAGATGGTGGGAAACATTTGTGCAATAATAAATTATAGTACATTGTAAAGTGTGTAATATACAGAAAAGTACACACTTCTAAATGCAATTACACACCAGCTATGCCAGGAGTGTATTCCAGTCCTGCAACTGATCTTATTTTATGCAGTACATATAATTACACTGTACCCATTTTACACTAATCTATTTTTCATTGTCTTAAAGGAATCAGTAAGTTTTGTTTGGCAACATAAATAGCAACATTTTTTTCTCTGCATATTGTTTGATTATCGCAAGATGGAGATGAATACTGTTTGATTCAGTTTGATTCTGTTTGTACAGAATCAATTTTCAAGTAAATTTTCTTGTAGATTGAACCATGTCAGAGATATTCCTTATTATTTGTGCCAGTTTCATAAAACTTAAAACTTTCTTGAAGTGGAACATCGTTGTTCACTTTTTTATATGTTAAGCATGCAAAGAGAACAGGATCTCATAACTTTAAAAGATTTGACTATCGCTCAAAGACTGCTGTATTCTCATATTCCCCTTGCACCAACAAGGAAATAAGTAATAAGATAATTTGCACCAATGTTTATCTCAATTAACACGAAGAAGATATGGGAATAAGAATTCGTAAAAATGGTTAGAACAAGAGTAGAGAAAGTCATGTGAGTGCAACACATCAAATTTTTTTGTATACACTTGAAACTGCTTTACACCTAACCCAGTTCTAGGTAATTCATAGTTATACATACATTTTTATAGGTCCCAGCAAAATTTAATTTAGAAACGTGTTAATAAAACCTCATTTATTCATAATGCATTTATACATAATTTGCTCAGAAAACACAGATTCCAACGGAGCAGTGAACTACCTCCATATTAGACTGGGTGTTTTCTAGTCGGTACGTACTAGCAGACAGTACATATACTGGTCCCTTCATTCTTGCTAATCATTCATCCTGAAGATGGGAGAGATGCACACTCCCGAAACTTCGATGGCTATGCATCACTACACCTGGCTAGAAGCCCGAGAACATCTTGAGTATGTTCATCGCCAGGAAAGCTTCAAATCATATTTTACATAATTTGCTGTTATATGTATTAAATTTCAGTAAAATACAACTGAGTTCTACATAATTATAATGAGCGTACACCATAGGCATCTTAAAAGAAACTCCAGGGGTATTTTCCCTACCTG
Source organism: Tenodera sinensis (assembly GCA_030765045.1). NCBI lineage: Eukaryota > Metazoa > Arthropoda > Insecta > Mantodea > Mantidae > Tenodera > Tenodera sinensis. The sequence goes on from CM060969.1 coordinate 134,812,595, forward strand.
TGTTGAGAAAGACGCAAGCTGAGCAGGCAGCTTTCAGCTGTAGAAACAAAACACAAAGATGTTTGCTGGTAGAGCCTGTGGCTTTTAGCATGACAATGTCATAGCAACAATTGAGAAGGAAAGATAAAAATTTTCAGTACCTGATGTTTACTGTTGAACAGTGGTTTTGTCTTTCAGTTCCCAATTGCTTTTAATCAGCCATGGAGAATAGAAAAAGGAAATTATACACACTAGATCAGAAAGTAAAATTCATCAAGAGGTGGAACTTAATCCACACAAAACCACTACTGAAATTGCTTCAGACTTAAGAAGTGTTTATATACGCTTAATGCAAGGAAAGTGAAACAAGTCAAATTAACTGATTTATTTGAAGGAGGATCAAGTTCAAAATAATGTTTCCTTTGTACATATCTTTGTTGTTTCTAAAATGTTACACATGTGGGCTCATTGTGTTGTGTTTTTTAAATAAAATTATGCATTATGAAAATTTCATTTGTAAGTAATTCTAAGTTACAAGTAATTTTCCCTCTTCCCCTTGATAAGTGCAATAATCAGGTTCAAGTGTATTTCCAAAGTGTGAAACATCTCATACCAACATGTGTTTTAAGGTTAGGTTTTATGAACAGAAAGGAATTTACTTTGATTTTGAGGGATTTGTGTAGGAGGATTTTCTCTACCAAAAACCTGGCAACACTGCATATAATTGAGCAGCTCTAATATGGGTTTTATAGAATACTAATGAGGATTGTCTGTTGGATTAGATTCACCGCCGTCGGTGAAGCTGATTCATGATCCACTGCAAGGTCCAGGTATGGAAGAAGGAGGTGACAATCAGTCAGCTGCTGATATGCTCAGGGATTTGCTAAACCAGAAGCGGCACATGCTTCTCTCCAAACTTACTTCTGTTGAGTCTGAGGTGAGATAACAGTGTTATTATTACAGTGGCTTCCATTAGTCTGTACTCCAAGCTTTCCTTTATTATACGTGTTAAAACTGTTGGTAGAAAGGACAATTTTTTTCTGTAAAGACAGTAAATAGGGCACTACGACAGAATAATCTGGATATGAGGCTGATTTTTAATTAATTTTATCCCTTTTGCATTCTCTCTCCTGGAATATTTTACCCCTTGAGTCATATTTCCTAATTTGATATTGGAGAGAATTAGCAGTTAAAGTAACTGCTTTTTAGAGAGCACCATATTTTTATGTTTTGACGGTCACATCGGTCTCTTACAACCCCCAGAATGTCTGGAGGACCACACTTGTTATTGGTTTACGGGTCTCACCGACCTGACCAGGAGAGTTATCAACATAAGTGCACCGACCATATCCTCTGATTTCCAGTCAGAGGATGCATTATATGCCATGACAGTCAGCCTGTTAGAGGTTAAGAGGTTATAGAGAAATCAGAGAAATGGGGAGGTTGGAAAAATAAAGACTCTCTAGCTAATAAAAGATGGGAACTACCAAACATTCAAACAGTAATTCCTGAGTATCCTCGAAAAACAGCAGTTGCAACCTTCAGGTTGATTACAGTACATGATTGTCTGGCAAAACATTTAAACAGAATTGGGATATATTCTTCACCACTCTGTCCTCTATGTGATCTGCAAGAGGAAATGGACCGAGACCACCTTCATATATGCCCGGCCACTTCTAGTGCCCTTCCCATCCATCAGTGAAAAATATTGGAGAGCAAGAGGATTAATGACTTCATTGTCTGAAATCCAGCATTAGCTAACAACATTCTCTCTCCCTCCTTCCACTCTGTAATGCAAATAGTTACATCATCAGTATAATTTTTGGTTTTCTTGTTTGTATTCAAACTCTCAGTTGTAATGATTTCCTTCAAAATATAAATATTATGCAGGTAAAATAGTGGTAAATGATTTGTAGAAGTATTTTAGTCGACCTATAGACACTTTTAGTTTTGCCTTACATACTTTTTATCCAGACATGTTTCAAAGACAAGTAAGTGTCTTCATTATCAACAGTTTCTCGACAGGTGTTTGAAGAGCAAGAATCTGCTGTGGTTGTAACTGTGCTGCTGTCTGGGTTGCTTCATGTAAACTTCAGGATGTCATCCGTTTGTGGTATTTCAAAATTCATGGATAGGTGAATATTCCTCTTTGTGTGTATTTTTTCCCAAGTTATCAGTTGAATGTTCACTTAGCCATGAATTTGAAATACCACGAGCAACAGTTTTCTGCCAAGTGCAAGGTATAACAGATATTTCAAACAGTAGGGCATTTTAACATTGAATCAAAAGTTTTGTATTTTATGCATAGTGAGGAGATGCAATCTTTTAAAGAGACTTGTTTTTCTGTTTAAAAACACATATTAAAGTCATTTAAAACTCTCAACAACTTGTGATTTAAATGTCTCAAAGCCCACATACATTGCAGAGGCTAGTGATAAGCTTTGAGTACATTCTGTTAAACACATAACCGGAAAACAAGAACTGTCCACATGGGAACAAATCTTTATTTTAAAAAATAGAAACCGAGTATTTAATTTCGACATTCCTCAGAGAGACATTTTCAGTAAGTTCATTGAACCGCCACCAGAAGAAACACCAGAAGAAGCATCACCATCTGCACCATCAAACACCATGGAAACCCAGTTATTTTCCGGTTGATAATGGAGGAAAGTTACCTTCGAAACGCGTCCCGGAAAAATATGTTGTAAGTGTTGTTCAGTGTTATTAATTAACTCACCTTTTAAATTAAATTAATTACAACAACACTGTTTTCAAACTTCTATGAAAGGAAGAAGATAGGAAGAACATTCTGTTGTGTTTAAAACTCAAAAGAGGATTGTTGGACTGATTTCAACCATACCAACCCTCTTCTGCTAGCAGGGTAGACAAGTTATGTGTATTTGCCTTAGATTTTGGTTCAGTTGCCCACAAAGAAGGATTCAAGGATGCTGGAATGTACTGGCCTCTTTGCAACTTCTTTTGCCTGTAGATTTTGGTTCAGTTGCCCACAAAGAAGGATTCAAGGATGCTGGAATGTACTGGGCTCTTTGCAACTTCTTTTGCCTGTAGATTTTGGTTCAGTTGCCCACAAAGAAGGATTCAAGGATGCTGGAATGTACTGGGCTCTTTGCAACTTCTTTTGCCTGTAGATTTTGGTTCAGTTGCCCACAAAGAAGGATTAAAGGATGTTGGAATGTACTGGGCTCTTTGCAACTTCTTTTGCCTGTAGATTTTGGTTCAGTTGCCCACAAAGAAGGATTCAAGGATGCTGGAATGTACTGGGCTCTTTGCAACTTCTTTTGCCTGTAGATTTTGGTTCAGTTGCCCACAAAGAAGGATTCAAGGATGCTGGAATGTACTGGGCTCTTTGCAACTTCTTTTGCCTGTAGATTTTGGTTCAGTTGCCCACAAAGAAGGATTCAAGGATGCTGGAATGTACTGGGCTCTTTGCAACTTCTTTTACCTGTAGATTTTGGTTCAGTTGCCCACAAAGAAGGATTCAAGGATGCTGGAATGTACTGGCCTCTTTGAAACTTCTTTTGCCTGTAGATTTTGGTTCAGTTGCCCACAAAGAAGGATTCAAGGATGCTGGAATGTACTGGGCTCTTTGCAACTTCTTTTGCCTGTAGATTTTGGTTCAGTTGCCCACAAAGAAGGATTAAAGGATGTTGGAATGTACTGGGCTCTTTGCAACTTCTTTTGCCTGTAGATTTTGGTTCAGTTACCCACAAAGAAGGATTCAAGGATGCTGGAATGTACTGGGCTCTTTGAAAATTCTTTTGCCTGTAGATTTTGGTTCAGTTGCCCACAAAGAAGGATTAAAGGATGTTGGAATGTACTGGGCTCTTTGCAACTTCTTTTGCTGTAGATTTTGGTTCAGTTGCCCACAAAGAAGGATTCAAGGATGTTGGAATGTACTGGCCTCTTTGAAACTTCTTTTGCTGTAGATTTTGGTTCAGTTGCCCACAAAGAAGGATTCAAGGATGTTGGAATGTACTGGGCTCTTTGCAACTTCTTTTGCTGTAGATTTTGGTTCAGTTGCCCACAAAGAAGGATTCAAGGATGCTGGAATGTACTGGCCTCTTTGAAACTTCTTTTGCCTGTAGATTTTGGTTCAGTTGCCCACAAAGAAGGATTCAAGGATGCTGGAATGTACTGGGCTCTTTGCAACTTCTTTTGCCTGTAGATTTTGGTTCAGTTGCCCACAAAGAAGGATTCAAGGATGCTGGAATGTACTGGGCTCTTTGCAACTACTTTTGCCTGTAGATTTTGGTTCAGTTGCCCACAAAGAAGGATTCAAGGATGCTGGAATGTACTGGGCTCTTTGCAACTTCTTTTGCCTGTAGATTTTGGTTCAGTTGCCCACAAAGAAGGATTCAAGGATGCTGGAATGTACTGGGCTCTTTGCAACTTCTTTTGCCTGTAGATTTTGGTTCAGTTGCCCACAAAGAAGGATTCAAGGATGCTGGAATGTACTGGGCTCTTTGCAACTTCTTTTGCCTGTAGATTTTGGTTCAGTTGCCCACAAAGAAGGATTCAAGGATGCTGGAATGTACTGGCCTCTTTGAAACTTCTTTTGCCTGTAGATTTTGGTTCAGTTGCCCACAAAGAAGGATTAAAGGATGCTGGAATGTACTGGGCTCTTTGCAACTTCTTTTGCCTGTAGATTTTGGTTCAGTTGCCCACAAAGAAGGATTAAAGGATGTTGGAATGTACTGGGCTCTTTGCAACTTCTTTTGCCTGTAGATTTTGGTTCAGTTGCCCACAAAGAAGGATTCAAGGATGCTGGAATGTACTGGGCTCTTTGCAACTTCTTTTGCCTGTAGATTTTGGTTCAGTTGCCCACAAAGAAGGATTCAAGGATGCTGGAATGTACTGGGCTCTTTGCAACTTCTTTTGCCTGTAGATTTTGGTTCAGTTGCCCACAAAGAAGGATTAAAGGATGTTGGAATGTACTGGGCTCTTTGAAACTTCTTTTGCTGTAGATTTTGGTTCAGTTGCCCACAAAGAAGGATTCAAGGATGCTGGAATGTACTGGGCTCTTTGCAACTTCTTTTACCTGTAGATTTTGTTTCAGTTGCCCACAAAGAAGGATTAAAGGACACTGGAATGTACTGGCCTGTTAGCTGCTCCTTTTCAGTAGCTCCACTAGCATACATTGTCTGTGAAATGATTCTACAGGTGATGTAATTATGATTAAATTCATTTTCTTTCCTTTTGTCCTTTCACATTTATGCTTCATCACACCTCTACAGGTTTTATTTTATATACAGGATGTCAAAAAAAAAACACCAACAATGCTTAGTGTGTGATACAGGATGGCAAACTGATCAGTTTTCAGGAAGGAACCACTGTCTGGAAATGCACGGTTTGGATGCTGTAGCACATCAAAATGTCAGATGAGTGTGCATTCAAATTTTGTCAATAAACCCAACACCAAGCTGACTACATTATAATTGCACTTTGAACTGTGTACCTCCTATATCATTCCAGAGTTTATATCGGTGGTGCAGAGCTCATGACCCAATATGTGTGGTTATCTTTGAAAATTTTCATGGACTGGTGCAGTAACGTACTCCACTGGTGTTACAGGAGTGCCATACACCATACTCTTCATACAACTCCACAGAAAATAGTCGATGAGTGTCAGATCTGGCAACTGTATTGCCCATGGAACTGGATCACCTCTACCAATCCATTGATTTGTATATGTGACATTTACATCAAAGTGTGCTGGACCTCATGTCGGCTGTGTACTGGTACATGTTGCACTGCTGTTAAAAAATGTTACTGTACTGGAAACTACACAAGTAACGCAGTAGGATGCGCACCAAGGACTCCATGGAGGAATTTAGCGCATGCACAGGAATGTTATTATGCTCAGGTTGTTCATCCCAGTACATAGATGGCCAAAGGGTTGCATATCTACCATATTAACATACCAAAATAAATGTTAACAATTTGTTACAATCATTCATTCTCAAACTTCAACGCTCTTCAGTGTCCAAAGCATGCATTTCTGGACAGGGGCTACCATTTGAAAACCGATCAGTTTGCCATCCTAAACAATATACTAAGCATTGTCTGCGTTTTTTTTGGACACCTTATGTATGTTGTTCCTATATGCCCAATGTTGTTGTTAGCTAATGCTGGATTTCTGACAATGAAGTCATTAATCCTCTTGCTCTCCAATATTTTCCACTGATGGATGGGAAGGGCACTAGAAGTGGCAGGGCATATTTGAAGGTGGTCTCGATCCATTTCCTCTTGCAGATCACATAGAGGACAGAGTGGTGAAGAATATATCCCAATTCTGTTTAAATGTTTTGTCAGACAATCATGTCCTGTAATCAACCTGAAGGTTGCAACTGCTGTTTTTCGAGGATACTCAGGAATTATTGTTTGAATGTTTGGTAGTCCCCATCTTTTATTTTTTGATTTTCATGGTAATATTTTGCAATAATTTTTTTGAATTCAGAGTTGACTAATCTCTCAGCTGCACAAAATGGTAGATTAACTATGAATTTCTGTACATTGTAGTTACATGCAAATTATTCATACCATGTATTCAATTAAGTGTACTCTGACCTACTAGTTGGAGACCTAATTCAGCAATCCATTACTGTGAAAATTTTGCTATAAAATGCTGTGTCATATGCCACCATTTGCTTGAGTTTTGAAACTCGTATGCAAAATAATTTAATCAGAATAACAGCTTCTTTTTTACTTTCTCTGGTAAGTAGAGGAAGTATTGTATTCCACCTGAAAATTCGATGTTGAGATTTCACCGGAAATATATGTTTTGAGACCCCCTGAATCCAAAAAAAGCATTTTTAGAAAAGATCTGTGTGTGTGTGTGAGTGTGTGTGTGTGTGTGTGTGTGGGTGTGTGTGTGTGTCTGTGTGCTTGCGTGTGTGTGCATGTGCACGCGTGTGTGGACAGCATATTTAAGTTTAATGTCTGTCAAGGATGAGACACAAAGATTTTGAAGAAAATAGTCCCACCCTAAACTACCCTTCACATGGAAAATGTTTCAAAAATTTTGATTTTCTTGAAAATGGCTCTAACAATTTTTATTAAGATCCCATATGTTTAAGATATTTGTATGACAAATGAAATGTATATTTTGAATTTTCTGGCTATAGCCTATGTAGTCTTGTTTACTCTGGGTGATTTTTGAATAGCTTGTAATCCATAAGAGATAGACAAAATCTTACTATAAAAAATGTAGATCTTGCTAAAACACACAATTTATGTCTGAGTAAATTTGTTTGTAAAGTTAACTATTTTGGAGATATTTCTTGTTATTTGTGTCAGTTTCAGAAAACTTAAAACTTTGGTGAAATGGAACATTGTTGTTCATTTTTTGTATATGTTAAGCATGCTCAAAGCTCAAAGCCTACTGTATTCCCATATTCCCTTTGAACCTGCAAGGAAGAAAGCAATAAGATAATTTCTGTAAATGATTATGTCAAGTAACATGAAGAGGATATAGGAATAAGAATTTTTAAGAATGGTTAGTATAAGAATAGAGAAAGTCATGTGAGTACAAGACATCAGAATTTTTTCCTTAAGATCATTGGGAAGAGCATTAAATGTTTTAATGGTTGCATAATATATACCTTTGAGCTATTTCCCTTTAGTGTAGAATATCTCATGAATTCCCATGTATTTTTTATCAATATATGTATATATGTAACTTGATTGCATACATAGAATTTTAAAACAGAATATATAAATGCAAGGTAGCATTAATATCTATAAACTTCTAAAAAGAACCTTTGTGCAACTGTCCATTATGGGTATTGGAAATTACAACTATAACCTTCTTTACCATAAGGAATATACAAGGTTCTTCATTTAAAGCCTAACAGGCACACATCATTTCACCTGTGCACAATTGGGCTTTGCTCCTAGATAAACTACACGCATAAAGTATGCATAACACTCTTACCTTATAGAAGATGCTTGAAATTTTGTCCACCCTCGTGAGGCTAAACAAGCATTATTTCAGGAGAACACATTCTGATTAAGTTGGGCCACTGTAATGTTCCTGATTTCATTTCAAATATTTTGATTTAGTTCTTCCAAAAGAACTAAACTATAAGGATTTGTCTCATAAACTTTGTCTTTCAGGTTATCCCACAAGTAAAAATCACATACTGTTAGATCAGGGGAGGGAGAAGGCCATACACCAGCACTAATCACTCTATCTTCAAACACTTCCCTAATTTTATTCATGGACTCCTCTGCTGTATGGGCAGTAGCAGAATCTTGTTAAAAACATCCATATGATTTCTCTTCTTCTGTCAGTTCATGATAAAATGGGGTCCAAATGTCTTTTCGGTACCTCTCTGCATTTACAGTCTGCTGGTAGAATTTTGGACCGATTATACATCTAGCACACCAAACTCCAACTCTCTGATCATAATGAGGGACTTGTTGAATGCGATGTGGATTTTCAGAGGCCCAGTACTGACTGTTATGAGTGTTGACACAACCATTTAGGTGGAACCGTGCCTAGTCAGAAAAGAACAGAAGCTGTGGATGAATTAAACCGTCATTCACTGATGAAAGAAACCTTTCACAATAATGCATTCATGATACTGGGTCACCTTTTTTTAAAGCATAGACACTTGTACACTTATATGGTTTTAGTTTTAAGAATTTAGTTGGTCTATGTGCAGAAGACTGAAATTCCCACCTGTTGTGCTAGTTTTTGGATGGATTTGGTTGGCGAACATTCAAAACATGCACCTATTTCATTTAAGTTTTCCTCTGTTAAAACTGTACGTCTATGCTTTCGTTTTTTGTTTGCCACAGAACCAGTGGTTTCAGATTTCTTCACAATCTTGTGAATTGTAAATCTGGAAGGAGGCACTTCACCAGGGAACATTTGAATATATGCTGTGCTAACACGGCTTGGTGATTCCCATTTATAATAACTTTTATACACAGTAGATGTAAGGTACTTCTTTACATGTGGAGTTTATGTAGGGGCAAAGCTGGCTCTGGTACACCCAATCACACACAGGTGAAATGTTGTGTGCCCATTAGGTTTTAAATGAAGAACCCATTATGTTTAGGTACTTTTTCTCTGAACAATATCCCATATTCCATAATAGGATTAAGGTATGTATAATACCTACTAATTTAACTTTATCTTTTGAGTAAAATTAGTTAAAATTTATGCGTAAGTGAATACATTTTAGTTTCACTTACTAGGTTGGGTAGGTATGTTATTTTGGACAATTGTTTCAACTGCAACTGCCACCATCATTTGCTGTGCGCCTACTGGCATCAAGACTACACAGTAAGAAGAGAGCACAGCACCATGAGCAGTACCAACCTCGATGTCAGTAGACACACAGCAGATGATGGTGGCTGTTGCCATCGAAACAGTTGTCCAAAGTAACATAACCTATTAAGCAAAATGAAGGTGTAATCATTCTATTCATAAGTTTTAACTAATTTGACAAAGTTTCACTATTCATAAATCAAATAGAGAAATATTATCCATTGAGTTCACATTACTATGCTGGTTTCATCGAAAGAATTGGTCCTATTGTAAACAATGCCTAAACATATACCCCTCCACTTTCTTGCTCTGATTAGATAGAGCAGTAACAAGCAGTAACAAGTAGTAACAAGTAGTGCTTACTTCTGTAACCACGTGGAGCCTGGAACTACCTTCGACCCACCAACTTCTTTGCGCAATAGTGTAAAACATGCTGCCCATTAGATAACACTGCAAATAGCACTCTGAACTAAAAGCATAAATAAATAAATATATCCTCACAGTCAAAACAATGATATTTTTACCATTTCTTTTCTAGAGCTCGAAACCACTGTCAGGTAACAAACAGCTTGTAAGAAGAAGTTGGCTTGGATCTAGGAAGTTTAGGGTAACTGTTGACAAACACAAGCACTTTCTTGACTGCAGGTGACTCGTTTATGAGGAAGAAATTAACTTTTCGATGCACTGCACTCATAATAAATTCGTCACATTGAACTTCTAACACTGGGTTTTTATGTTTCTTTGATTTTCCAGGCATGATTAACTTACCTGTTCTTAACCTTTTACTGCGTGCAGAATTTATACTTAATGCAGACGCACCTATAAACTCTGCTATCAGGTTAACATCACTCTTGATAGCCAAAGTGGGATATTTCTCACATACTTGGTGAAACACTTTCAAAATTATAACTTTCTCATCATTTGTTTCTTCCCACTTCCACAGTTGTCCAACAGAAGGCAGTCTGCACATGCTCTCTGCACATTTTCTGATTAAATGTAATTAATTACTTTGGATTCATTTTGCTAAAGTTCTATGTACTATAATAACATGTTAAACATACCATTGTTATGTAGGGCAGAGAAGATGCAGTAGTTTTGTTAGTATTGAGCAAACTACTTTGTAGCCAACGTACCTTTGTAATACGGGACATCAGTCTTTGAACCTACACTTTATTCATGTTTGTACACATGTTTCTGTTTACATAAGGATCAATTCTTTCAATGAAACCAGTATAATCCTTTAATGGCTTAGCAGGCAGAGCTAAGCTCCAATATGACAGCTACATATATGTATACTAATATTGTAAAGAGAGAAAATTTGTGTGTGTGTGCATGCATGTGTTAATCTTAAAAGCTACTCAAGAGGTTTTTGTAATTCTTTCACCATTGAAGAGCCCTATTCATCCAGATGGTCAAACACTATATTATGTTTCTGGCAATTTAGATTCTTTCTTTTTTCTCCATATTCTCGTTATAGAAGTTTAATCTTTTTTCAATGGATATGCATATCTGAGACTACTTTTGGCACTTTATTGCAAGTATGGCAGTTTTCTAATGACTTTGTGCCCTAAAGAGTAAATAGGGAGCATTAAAATATTTTAAATTGAGTTATTTTATGGGATTGGCTGTTATTCACATCATTATGTTTTCCTCATATTTTACTGAGGTTTTATCACGTAATAATTTTTGTACAATTTTGACAAAACTTGGTATATTTCAATACTGAAAACTGATAAGCTACTCTTACATTTCAAACCCTAACATACAAGTCAACATTCTTTTGGTGTTGTTGTCAAAGATGGGAGCAGCACATTTCATGCCTTTATGCAGACATACTTTAAATTATATCATAGAAGACACTAAGATGTAGGCGGCGCCGTGGCCGAGCGGTTAGCACGCTCGCCTACCACCTAGGCGACCCGGGTTCGATCCCAGGGACCCGCATGTGGTATTCGTGGTGGACGAAGCGGCGTCAGGGCGGGTTTTCTCCGGGTACTCCGGTTTCCCCCGCCATCTCATTCCACCGGTGCTCCATCTTCATGTATCATCAGTGTCACCGCCTGCGGTGCCGTAGTAGTAAAAGCGGGCGTTAAACACTACAACAACTAAGATGTAGTTTCCGTAGTTGGTTTTTCCAGGTTAGCCAACGGCTGAAGTAAAAGGCTAAACACATGGCTTTTTCTTTTACTATGTGCAGCAGTTTTCAGTGTCAATCCTAGATCTGCTTCAGACATTTAGTACTTAAAAGTACTGTTTGAGTTGGCTAAACAAAAGTAAACCAGTATGATAATGTGAGGGAACAACAAAGGTAAGGTGATACAGTGAAAGGCACAAGTGGTAACACTGGAGTATGGACAACAATGCTCAGTTGTTATTTTGGCAAAGCACAAGCCTTCTTGATTCAGACCACTTATAGCAATAGGATACAGGGATCAAATTAAATTGTGTGAGTGATACTTATTTTTTATAGCACCATGTCAATTTCAACTTGTATTGGAGTGTGTGACAGTTGATTAGGACAGACTTTACATTGGGATATACAGAAAACCATTCATACTAATAACTACATAACAGGCAATAGTTTTAACTGTAAGTCACACCAGCAGGCAATTTTCAATAGTCTAGTATACTGATTAATTGGCTTTCTCTAAAACAAAGATGAATACAACAAATAATACTACCAAATCACCAAACGGCACTAGTTAGTGAGCTTAACTGAAGAATATTAGGCAGAAAAATACAGAAATTCAAAAGAAACAAGCAGATCAGCAATAATACTACCCAAACACCCTTGGAAGACAAAAAGAAAATTAAGAAATTAACATTCCACTCACTTATTTAAGAAGTTCCAAAAGGTACTTTCACGACATAACATAATCCTAGCCCCTCAAAATAAATTCAGCTTGAAAAACCTGTTGGGGGCAGCTCCCAAAGAACAGGTAGCAAAGCTTCCAAACCTGGAATTTATGAGATTAATTGCTAGAATGAATAAAGTATGCATGCATTGGAAAAACCAAGTGCAACACAAACATCTGTACCAAAGAACATGTCTAGAACATAAAATATAAACTGACAAACAAATCAGCCATCGCAGGGCATTTGGGAAATCAACTATGAAGTAGACTAAACTCTGGTTTACTAAACGAAGTAAACCATCTTCTGGAACTCACAGTATGGGAGAACATTTTCATTCAAAAACACAAACACAGGGTTTTGAACTTAAATCCTGCCTCCAGACATGTATACCAAATTCATCATGCTATATACCAGAGACTAGAATGAGGACAACACCAGCAATGCCAGTCAAGCTACAGCTGATGATGGAAGCAAACATTTCTGAAACATTCTCTATAAATGACAAGAGAAAGGCGGAGCTGCTCACCAATAAGCAGCAGCATACTCACTTCCTTGCGTGAGTATGCCTGCAACATGCAACACAGCTCTGCTTGGGGGGAAGCTGCTGTCACAGTGCAGTGGGTAGATACTGGTGGATGTTTGCAATGGGGAATGAGTGAGGTTGCTGTGATGTGTTTGCTATAATCCTTTGCCGACTGTGCTCTGTGAAATGCTAATGCGTACTCACATGCACTCATACTCAAATATGTGCACTTGGAACAGTCTGGAGTAAGGGAATGAAATGTCCCAAATCTGACTCCTAAAGCTTAAGTACTGATGATTGATGAGATATGAATTTAACGCATGCTTTGTCTAGACTTACAGATAGTTTGATGACATGCACTTCAGGACATAATTTAATTAGTACTAAGTACAGGTGCATGGTGAGTTAGGTGCTAGCCCTGACTATTTGCCCAAATCCACCCACTACAAAACTAAACATATCTACTTAAATACATACATAAAGCATATTTTATTTTAATGTGTTGTCTGTGCCTGTTTTCTTGTTCATCGACCATCTCCATTTCTTCTTAACCTTCCAAAGAAACTCCCCAATTTTTTTTTGCACATTTCTGATCATCAAAAATCTTCCCAATAATAACCCTTTGATCTTGCTCTAACCACCTTTTTGTCTAACAGACTTTCTCTCCACTCCATTGTACCATTAAAACTAAACTAAACTAAACCCCTAGCACTACAGCCCATGAAGGGCCAAGGCTTGCCACCCAGCTGCTGCGTCCCCCCCCCTCTGCCCTCTACAGGCATCATTGGTGGGGTATAGTACTGGAGGGTGGGACATGGTTAGCGCCTTGAGCCCTCCCGGCCAGTTATGCAGCCTTCAAGACCTGGGACTGCTACTTCTCCATCAAGTAGCTCCTCAATTGGTCCCCCCAGGACCTAACGAGGCTGAGTGCACCTGTGCCAGAGGCAAGCATGCTACCAACTGCACTACAGAGTTGTCATTGTACCATTACATTGAGAAATTATATGGATAATTCAGTTAATTATACACTCATTTATGTTTTAATTGCTGAATAGTAATCTGGTGCCATCAGCTAACAGAATGATACTTGCATATCTTTTATATATAGTGATAGAACATATAAATCAGAAGTAATAAGGGGTGTAATATTGATCCTTGGATATGCCATACCTACTGCATTCCAGTTAGACATATGATGTTAAATTTTCAGTCACAAAGAAGATTTATAATGATTATGATTAATACTGAGTGGTACAGAAGTGTTATATATTTGTAACAAAAACATATTTTCTCCAAATTGTTTGGTATCTGCTGTATATGATTTTTAGAAGTGTTTAAAACAATGGAACTTTGTCAAGTTGGTTTAAATTTGTGAGTAGGATGATTACACTTTGGTTTCACTTACTAGGTTGCATTACATTTGGACAATTGTTTTGAAGGTAACTGACACCATTATACTCTGTATACCTACTTAAGTAGGCAGATGATTGCGGCAGTTGCCATTGAAACAGTTGTTCAAAGTAACATAACCTAGTAAGTGAAACTAAAGTGTAATCATCATTATTTTAACCAACTTGCTTAAAACATTTGTGTGATTTCCTTACTTGTAATTGTCTATGATAAAGACATACTTGTGCACTATCTACAGGTACGAGTAAGTATAGCAAGGTTATATAAGTCTCTCATGTCATATTTGCTTATTTGTCATTTTGCACTACACAATTAATACTACAGTATTGTCACAATTTTGTGTTTGAAATGCACTTGCTGTAAATAGCTTTGGTCACCAGTGGATTTCACATTTCACTAGCATCTATGTTGGTGAAATGTTTTAGTAACCCTTGGTTTTGTTTGTTTCTTTCATTCCCTTTGTGGGAATGAAAGGCATTTTCTTATAAGCTTCATTGTCCCCAGAGCAATAAGTGCCATTTTGTTTGATGTAAATTCTTATGACTTTGATTACAGAGTAAATATACTACAACACAAAATGTGATGTGAAACAAATGTTTTCAGCATTAATTGAGAACAATATCATAAAAAAATATGTATATGGAGCTAGACTGCCACTTATTACTTTTTTACCACATGCGTACGTACCAGGTACGGGAAGTATTGCATTCCACATAAAAATTTGATACTTGGTTTCCACTCATATACATATATATATATGTTACATGTTTACATTGGGTTTTTCGATCTTTGGGGGTTTTATACTTTGAATTCACACACACATTCACACTTTCCTTCATACTTCCAGACTCAGGGAAGGATGAGGAATAATCCTGGCTGGAGAAAAATTCCTAACCCCTGCCGGGAATCGAACCAGGGACCCCTAGCACAGCAGGCAGGTTCTCTACCAACTGCGCCACAGGGGCAGCCTATTTTGTTTTGTTTGTTAGGTTGTTTTTGTTTTAATATTTTGTCTAAGGTTTTAATTCTTGTACAATGCATTTTACAGAGTAATTTCACCTTGTGAGTGCAATTAATTACAATTCCTTCTAACAAAGGTTGAATCCTGCTTAATACTCTCACATGCTGTACGTCTAAATGGGAGGAGGTTTAAAGGATGAACGAACTTACATAAAATGAAAAGTAAATGCAACTCTTTACGTCAGGTTTAAAGGAACTGCCTATTGTAATTTATGACGAAGAAAAAAAAATTAACCACATTATAGTAACCGAACCACTGATCTCTGGAACAACAGTTTTCGGCGTTACGGATTGGGCCACCAGAACAGTTGCACAAACACTACTAGAGTAGGCTATTGATGCAAGAAGGCAGTTAATCGTTGTTCAGTGTTGCACTGGCAGGTGATTAGTTCGAGATTTGAGATATCTTTGAGGCATTAAATGTTGAGAATGCCAATAACAAGCTATTAAATTTTGATATTTTTTTTACTCGGGAAGCAGTTTTAAAGACATTCTAATCCAGTAATCTCACCCACGTTGTTTAAATACCAACTTATCAGCATCTGATGCCAATTAGGTTTAACACAATTAACTGCGTTATGCTAAGCCGCAGACCATGCATTGCCTATCTCAACTTGCTTATATTAGTCACGTCTGCAATCGCTGAAATTATTTTGGTGTAATTCATTAACACCCGGTATATATATTTTGAGGCCTTCTAAATCCAAAATAATCATTTTTGGAAGAAAAAAAAAAAGAGTGAGAATCAGAGTGTATGTGCATATTTGTAGGCACACATCTAGAATGTCCCAAAATTAGACCAACAAACTTGGGAGCTGATAGATAATGTTATTTTAACCTCTTCAGCGATATGGGCGTGAAATCTCATCCATTTAAAATGACGGATGAGCGATATGGGCGTGTATACACGTCCTGTGTATTTGTGCATTTAACCCTTATTTATCCCTTATCTAACTCAACTTATTTTAATTTTCCCTTTATGAAACATTTAAGTAAAGTCTATATAATTATTATTTATTTATGCCAACAAACTTACTGTTGGTGTTTTTAAACACACAAGCCGTGTGTGGGCAAAGTTTAAGAGGTAGAACTGGAACTTAAAAATTCAATGCCACAACTGGGATTTGAACCACAGACCTTCCGCTTGCCGGGCAGACGCTCTAACCACTGAGCTATTGTGACAAACTGCCAGAATGGCATTAAATTCTCAAGCCAGTTCGTATTTCTCCTGGTAAACCACAAAGGCAGTCTCACATCAGAGACAATTACCCCAATGGTGACTTACTATTGCAAGTACTTTATATCCCAGGATTAAATAACCTTCACGTGGTAATTATTATTTATTTATGCCAACAAACTTACTGTTGGTGTTTTTAAACACACAAGCTGTGTGTGGGCAAAGTTTAAGAGGTAGAACCGGAACTTAAAAATTCAATGCCACAGACCTTCCGCTTGCCGGGCGGATGCTCTAACCACTGAGCTATTGTGACAAACTGCCAGAATGGCATTAAATTCTCAAGCCAGTTCGTATTTCTCCTGGTAAACCACAAAGGCATTGAATTTTTAAGTTCCAGTTCTACCTCTTAAAGTCTATATACTTTACTGGCTTACCTTTATATGTTCCTTATGCAGTGATATGCCTCGAAACAGGGATATTCACACAAGGGTACATCTCCACATTCGCAAATTCCCTTCTTGCGGCACACGAAACACTTTCGAGGTGGACAGGACTTCTTTGCTGTTGGTGGTATCCTTTTAGGATAATGTTTTCCTTGAAGTTTGAGGGGTGCAGGGGTTTTGGATTTTCTACCCCAACATGGTATTGTTCAATTGGGCTGCAAGCTATTGATAGTCGGTAGTCAAGGTCGGTCGTTGTCCTGTGTGGGTTTAGAGCTCTCCAAATTACCAAACAATTGTATATGGTTATATCCAGTGGGTGCAAAAATACCTCTTTATACCACTTCTCACTTCAGCTACAAGCAGAAAAGTATATGTGTTTCAACAAAGAAAGAAACGGAGTCTACTAAGTTACAAAACACGCGTAAGCAAAAGTTGCAAACATGCTCTATTCTGATGACTCAAAAGACTACGCATACACTAGTGCTTTATTTCACATTATGCCTTGTTTTGCTGATGCATAAGCCACACATACAATGGGATGACTACTGTTTCTTTCAGAGAATTTATATTAGATGCGTTCGACAGAGCAAAGTTAACTTTTCACCACAGTGAAACAAAATAGTGCTATTTCAACATTTTGTAAATGCAACTCAACTTTGCTGATGATTTACATGTATACTGCATATAAAGAGTTTTATACCAGTTTTTGTTTCATTAAAATAACTTAATATTTACACAAAATACAGCTGTGTATATACAAAGCACTTTTAGCACATTTAATAATTTAAATGCCTTGTGCTGGATGTTGGGTAGCAGTTCTCGGCTTGCGGACATTTTAAATGGCCATCGCTCAAGAGGTTAAACACTTTTTGTTAAGGAAAGTTTTTTGCTGCAGGACTTCGTTTAAGTGCTAGATGAGTTAATGTCGTAGATTATTGCCTTCCATCCAGTTTAAGTATTTATGTCAAAATCAACAATGCAACTTAGTATTGCATTTATCTTAGTAAGGCACACAATCTTAATCCAAGAAACAAGCACAGAACATTGATATTCTAAGGCTTTCACGGCCGGTGTCAATACTAAAAACAATATATTCCGGGCTTATGGGCCATGGTCTACTGGGCTTCTTCTTCTTCCCAGACGTTTCATCTTCCACTTTGACAGACATCATCAGTGGCGGCGAGGTTAAAGTATCCTAGTGGAGATTTCAACAGTAACTGTCCCGAACGTATAAACAAAACACAAACACTTCATTGTTTACAGTTAATCACAGCTCTACTATTCAAAATTAGACCGACAATCTTTCAAACCAGAGAAATGGCTGGTGTCTTTGTGAAAGGATGGCAGAATAGGGCACGCCAAAGCATGCTTTGTGTGTTCCAACATTTATTTTGAATAGTAAAACTATGATGAGATGTTTGTGTTTTGTTTGTGTGTTCTGCATTTGTTTCTTGGATTAAGGTTGTGTGCCTTGCTAACATAAATGCAATATTAATTTGCATTGTTGATTTTGCCGTAAATACTCAAACTGGGTGGGAGTCAGTAATTATGACAACTCCTCTAGCACTTAAACGAAGCACTGGAGCAAACACTTAACTTTATCATCTTCATCTTGAAAACAAAATCACTCGTCCTCCCATTAAATTGTATGTACTACTTTCCACACCACCCGCCTCTGATTAGCAGGTCTGGTTTTCCTTGCCTTGGTCGGTAGAGGAGGGAAAATAACATGTGTAGGGGAAGTGAGCGTGTGTTTGCTTGCTGAGCACCACTCTTCTGTCTGTTTCATTTTCATTTGCTGACCCTCATATTTACATTGAGCATTTTCTGCTTAGATGCCTATTTGTTCCATTGACCAGCATTTCTGAGTTTTTCCCATCCCCTTGACCCACATGCAGCCAATTCTCCATGTGACTGCTCTCTGATCATCCTCTCCAGATATTGAAGCACTGTCATTATTTGATACCATCAGCTCTTTCTGCTTCACATGCATTCCTGCTGTCATTTCGTACCTTTTCCTTGCTCCATGTCACTTGACTGTTGATTAGACTACTTCTCTCCTCTACCACTTGCCCATCAATCCTCAATTTGAAGTTTTGTATGAATGCACTGTGATCTTGTTTGTTCGTCTTGAATTATCTTCTTCCTTTGTTCTGTTTGTTCGCATGACAGTCCTTGTTTATATAAATAGATATTGCTCTTAAGTTTTGGCTCTTCTTTAGATTATGTCCCCCAACATTTTACCACAGAAAATCAAAAACAACCAAATTCAGCAGTAAGGGGTGATTAAGCAGAAAAGGGGGCATTTAAAGGTAGTGCACATGGCATACTGTATGGAAATGCAGATTCAGATCCAACTGACAATATCTAATCGACAATATCTGTGTTCATTTGTGTTTAGTGTGTTGGCAAAAATAACTAGTGTGGTTGAAGGAGCAAAGTTGGCATCAATGAAAATCGTCTGCTAGTGACTGTCAGTGCACTCTAGCACATTCTACTTCTGACCGCCATGCATGTGCAGTAAGTGCCTTTGGACTTAGACCTTTAAAAATGGTGGAATCGGAATCTAAAAAATTTCACTGGCAACCGATGACTGAAGGTTTGGGGAACATTTATATGCATAAAGCTAAAAATCGACAATTTGACCATTTTTCGGTCATTATTCAGTCCCAGCACCAAACAGAACCCTCAATGTACTCTTCACCATGGAATAAACTTTCAGAGTGTCCTGTTAATATCTTCTGTCATGACAACTATGTTTCAGCAAATATTACATTTATAAAGACATTTATAACTCAGAAACCAAGCATTTCCGGACATATGTTGTAAAGGACATTTTTTAATTGTCCACAAGTGAGGACGTGTACCTGAATTTATGCCCTCTAGTTTTGAAACATGCTGAATAAGTAAAAGAGAAAAGTCAAGAATTGTTGACACTGTAGTTTATATTCATTAAAAAACTAGTTTAGGTACTCAAAATATTTATGAAGTTTATTTACTTTCAAACTTCTCTCCTGTAGATCTTTCAGAAAACATTTGGAATTCATGGTGGAAAATTTAGGGCATTTTCTATTTATTATTATAATTATTATTATTCTCACTTTCAACACAGACCACTAAGTTTGTTCATTTATATTACTACATTTTTTATATTTTATTTTTATGTTTTTTGTTTGATTTACTTTTACTTTTTTAGGGTGGGACTGAGAGCACTTTACACGGATCCACAGAAGGTGTCGCATCTTGCAATGCTTCAGATGCGGGCAGCATCATAACCAACCCTGCATTTACAAGGCAAAGAGCTGGCGGGCATCAGGCCTCATTCCGCAGTACAGTCTCTGATAGTGAAATTGAACAAGGCAATGTAAGTTAAGTCCTCCTGTCTTACCTCTGTATATAGCCATCTCCAGGGCTCTTCATTCCTTACTTCATTTTCATTTACTTTGGTTTTAAACAGCTGAAAACAATGTAGTTCTACTTAGTTCATCTGTAGCTAGAGATCCTCTTTTAGAAATTCCTAATTTTGTTGCTGTATCCTTGTATTGAGCTTCTGAACTTGATTAGACATTATCACGGTGTAAGCTTCCTCCAGAATTCACGATAACATGTGTTCATCATAACTTGTTAATAAAACATTTGCCACACCAGCTCAATAGCCTGTCCCACCGTACAGGCTTGTTATGATTTGTGGCACATGCTAAAACATAAAGCCCAAAAGACTGTGGAGAGTTAGGTTTAATCAGCAAAATGCTTAAGTCAGCATTACTATAAACTAGAATCACTATAAATTTTGGAACAGTAAATATATTTGTAACTGAGTAGTCAGAAGCTTTCACAGCCGGAGTTAGAATTAAGGCTAGAGGTTTCTTCCGGGCTTAATAGCCATGGTCTACTGAAGTTTAGAGGTCCAGATGTTTCGTCCACACCTACAGTGGACATGATTGGTGGCATTGTCTCAGTCTTCTCGGTGCAGATTCAGTTACAACAAAATCAATGGCTGGAGGTGCTATATTTATAACTAGGCCACTCACAGGGGATTGGCTGGGCTTGAGTGGGAGGTGTGTGTTAGGTGGTTGGGGCTTCTCAGCTCTGATTGCTGAATGGTTTACGTGCTTTCTCTGCATTTGTGCTTCTTTTTTATGCTCAAATATCGGATGCCAGCTTTTGTTCAGTTTTATAGCTTCTTCCTTTCTGTTGAAATTATTGGGGTGTTTGTAAATTTCTATGGTTTTACATTGTAGTCTGGCGTGGTAGATATAAATTTACAAACACCCCAATAATTTTAACAGAAAGGAAGAAGCAATAGAATAGAACAAACCCTGGCATCCAATACTTGAGCATAAAAAAGAATCACAAATGCAGAGAAAGCACATAAACCATTCAGCAATCAGAGCTGAGAAGCCCCGCCCACCTAACACACACCTCCCACTCCAGCCCAGCCAATCCCCTGTGAGCGGCCCAGTTATAAATACGGCACCTCCAGCCAGTGATTCTGTTGTAACTGAATCTTCGCCGAGAAGACTCAGACCACGCCACTGATGATGTCCACTGCAGGTGTGGACGAAACATCTGGATCTCTAAACTCCAGCAGACCATGGCTTTTAAGCCTGGAAGAAACCTCTAGCCTTAATATTTGTAACTATTTTAACAAAGTAAAAGTTTCAGTAATCTTCATCATTATCATTACAGATCTTAATCAACTGAATTTTTTAAATTAATTATACTTTTATGATTGTTAAACTTTTTAACTTTCCTTCCTTAGAAGTCTATACTAAATACATACCACATCTGTTACTGTTGACCTAACACTCCACATATTGAAGAAAGAGAATTTTGTTTGACTTGCTACAGGTACAAAAGAATATTTCCTTCCCTTTCTCCCATTTCTCTCACTCTCACTGTCATGTTGTATGTCAGTTCCTCAGAACCCACTGATGGCTGGTTGTGCTATGTGACATACATGCTCAAACAATGACACCATGAACTCAAAATGTTCAGCAGGAAGGTTTGAATAAATTTCATCACCAGTAGAAATGGATTTGAACGAAGAATGAATAATTCCACTACAAATAAACTTTATGTTATTTTTTCTGATGTAACTGATGATACCAATTATATCATGTGGCAATTTCAAATGTTTACTGGAAGGGACGCATCACTTTTGTATACTGTTAGTAGCCAGGAGCAGGTGCAAATGTAGCTTATCCAGGTTAACTCAGCTGGTAGGTAAATCGCCACTACCGATATAGTGGCTACTGTGTGATATACTATGTAGATATCAGCTAGAAGAAACATATTATGATTATGAATGAAATATGAATATTTCTATAAAAATAAGACTTGTCTGGTGAAATTAAGGTTATGTTTCTAGACAAACATGACATTTAACATACATATATAGGCTTCACTGATGTCTAGATAATGAAATATGAGTATTTCTACAAAAATATCATTTCTTTGAAGAAATAAAGGTTATGTTTCTAGACAAGCATGATATTTAACATATATGGGTTTAGCTGGTATCTAGGTACCTACCTGTAACTGGGGAATTGGGTTAAAAAGAATGTAATTTAAAAATGAATCATTAAATTTATGGTAATAGCTCCTATTGTTGTACTATAGTTTTTAATAAATGAACCAAAATTTAAGTTACCTACCTTTGGAATTAAATGATTTGAGAGTTTAGATTTCTCTAGAAATTAAATAAGTATGCAAACTTATGCTTTAATATACTTTTATATTTGTAAAGTGGGTTTACAATTTAGATTTAATTATGGATGACTAGATTTGGAAGCCCTTGTTCCTATGTCCAACCTTGAAGGTCTGACTGCTGCTGGTAGTTCTAATAGTTACATGTAGCCTTTTCTCTGGTGATGGAACAACAAATTCTTTCACCAAGATGTCACCTAACAGGATTTCACATTCCTTAAATGTCACTTTATGCTATAATATTTAGAGGAACTATAGAAACTGCTACTCTAAACCTTGGCTGTTTGTCTATGTTCTAATATAACTAAAAAGTATTATTTGAGTGTTATCTTGAAATGGAATTCAGTAAAACATGCTTGTTGGTTGTAGCAAGTATTTCACATATGATCATGTTTATGAATACATCATTTTTACAGCAAGCAAAATAGATTCTTTGATACAGTTTTCATAGAGCTTGTATGAGGTTTTATTTTAAAAACATGGTTCTACATGGTTTAGGTACTACAAAATCTGCAAGATTTCAGTTTGGCACTGAAAAATTCTTACTTTATTTTTAGTTAGCAGTTACACCAAGAGAGTATTAGGGAAATCGAAAATTGATACACTTTTATATTCAGCAAGCTACAGGGATGCATGTTTTGTGGCATAATACAGCACCATTTTATTGCATGCTCTATAATTACCTTCTCTATGAAGCACTTTTCTTCTAAGCACTTAGTTTTTCTATCAACAGTGGTCAATAGTGTCGCATGAAGTATTGGAACCTGTAACTATGGCAGATACAACATTTACTGGCAGCTTATAGCTGACCACTACTATTCTCTTTCCTGTTGTGCAAATAAATTTTGTGGGTGCAAATGATACTTTACAGCATGATTTCACTGACTATACAACACTGCAAGGCGTGGCACACCTCTGTGTTGACCAGCTCTTCCTGCCACCTGACATAGTTACACCACCGCCACCATCACCGGCACTACTGCCACCACCATCATTGATGTTTAAAATTCACATGTAGAATATGTAAGCTTAGGCTTTCATGGCCGTCGTCTATCCAGTAAAATTATGTTCCTGGGTTTATTGGCCGTGGTCCAGTCGATGCGTAAACACCTGACATTTCCCCTGCCATTCCGACAACCATCATCACAGGAAAGTGACTTGTGGTGTCTGTCTTATATATGATGGGATGAGACTGCCCCCTCTCTCCCATTGGCTGTGCCCAGTCAATCGTGGCCTGTGTCAAGTTCTATGTCGGCTGGGCTGTATGACTTTGTACGTGTGTGGGCCAGTACTGACGCAGGCCATGATTGGCTAGGTGCACCCAATGGGAGAGAAGGGGTATTCTCATCCCATCATATATTAGACAGACACCACAAGTCACTTTGCTGTAATGATGCTCGTCGGAATGGCAGGCAAAACATCAGGTGTTTACGCATCGACTGGACCACAGCCAACAAACCCGGAAACATCATTTTACTGGATAGACGCTGGCCGTGAAAGCCTACAAAGCATGGGTACCAATATTGGCCGACATACATACACAGTCATACAGCCCAGCCAGGCATAAAACTTGACACAAGCCACGTGGCTGGGCACAGCCAGTGGGAGAGAGGGGGCAGTCTCATCCCATCATATATGACAGACGCCACAAGTCACTTTCCTCTAATGATGCTCTTTGGAATGGTGGGTGAAATGTCAGGTGTTTACACATCGATTGGACCGTGGCCAGTAAACCCAGTAAAATCATTTTACTGGATTCACATGTAGAGTTTTGAAACTGTCTACATTTTCAGTATAACTTGGACTCCCCAAGACTTTTTCATTAAAAAGTGAATGTCAAAAGGAAAGTTTATTCAGTTTAACACTCCTACAGAACCAAGGACAGCCTGAATATTGAGTGGGGTCAAATTGACTTATGACAACTTGATGCCATTGTCTTTCAAGTTTTTATAATAGAAAGGGACCTGTCATTCACTGCAATCTCTCTAGTTTTGTAAAATAAAGTGAACCAAAAAATTGTTCAAGTAATTTTTAATAATACTAATATGCTTGTTTATGCAAAATAACAGAATTGTAACCATTGAAGTAGATCATTGATAACTAGGTACATGATGACATGAAATGTGTTAATACACAATAAAAAGGCTTCACAATCAATTCTACTGCAATTGTCCTCATAATTATCAACATTTACTCTCGTGATTAAATGCAAATTTTAATGCAACTTGCAAAATGAGCATTTTTTACAATTGAACATGAAATTAACATGTAATTGCGATGTTGTTGTGAAACTGATGTTAAAAGATTTATTTCAGGAATAAAACAAGATGTTTTACTTGTTGCAAAATAGAAAGCCAGATTGTGAGGTCAAGGTCAAGAGTTCAAGTTGTGTATGGCTGGAAGAAATACAACTATATTTACAATAAGTAGGAAAGGTATATGAGAGTTGCAGGGAAGGTAGGTTGACAGATAACTAGTGGCGTACGTGAGCGTTCAATGAATGCATAGAATAATATGACTTCCATGCTACAGCACCACCACTGGAGCAAAGTATCAGAGACAAGACCCCCTCCCCCCACTCCTCTACTGGTTTTCCCACACTCCGCAAACACACATAGCTTAGACTCTAACGATAAGTTCACACCTATTTTATGAAAGGCTGCGATAGACAGCAGGCGAGCAAGTTTAATGCCAAAAGTTGCAGGAGTTTAATGCTGAGTTTGTTTCATGCATTGATGCACTGTAGAGCCAAGGAGTGTGATTGTACAGTTACATTAAAACAAGTCCAAGACAGCTAGGTGCACACGTACGCTTGACACAGTTTCCATGGCAACGAATGCTGTCCTCCATGGTCTAGGGGTAACATGCTAGCCTCTGGTTCCCTAGGTCATGGGTTCTAACCTGGCAGATGGTGATGAATTTTTACGGGTGTAGAAATCCTAAAGCTGGTGGTGCCGTGTCATAGATGTACAGCATGTAAAAGAATCTCAACCTTGATAGAGAGGCCTATGAGAAAAATTAAGTGGTCTTTCATGGCCAATGTAGAATGGGACGCTGAGAAGCACAGTCTATGTACCTATATTTCATTTTCTAATGGTGATTGTGAAGGAGCTCTTACAGTGTACAATATTTTGTCAGATAAAAGAAGCAATATTACAGCAGAGAACTTAGAAACCATGTGTACTTGTTATTTCAATGAACATATTACATATAACATTTGAAATGTAAATTATAGCAGTAATATTTTATGTTTTATTTTGCTGCTTTTATTCTACTTTGAGTCTTCTTTTTATACTGACATTCACAATTTTTATTCACTATAAAACTGTGTCCCTATTGATTATACATGAATTATTCACTCTTCAAACATGAAAATAAGCAAAAGAATTGCACAGAAAGTAAATGGAATGCACTGTTCCCAATAACTGTCACCAGTAGCACTGACCACTGAGCACCATAGAGCCAGGAGTTACTGTGCAGACATGTAACTGGGCACATACAGGAACTTATTACCTGTCTAGCCAAATGGTAACATGCATAGCAAAATCTTTTTATACATATTGAATGAATGATTTATTTTACATTTCATAATTACATTACAATGTTACTACTGGACAAGCAGTTGCTCTTTTTCAGGATCCTTTATACAAGATTCTTCACTTAAAACCTAACAGGTGCACAGCATTTCACCTGTACGCGATCGGGTGTGCCACAGCCAGCTTTGTTCCTACATAAACCATGTATAACACTCTTACCTTATAGAAGACACTGGAAATGTCATCACCCTTGGCTAAACAAGCATTATATTGGGAAAAAACATTCTGATTAAATTGGGCTACTGTAATGTTTCTGACTTCATTTCTAATATTTTGTTTTAGTTCTTCCAATGTATGAGGATTTGTCTCGTAAAGTTTGTCTTTCAGGCTACCACCCCACACACTGTTAGATCGGGGGAGCGAGGGGGGAGGGCCATGCACCAGCACTAACACTCTATCTTCAAACACTTCCCTAATTTTATTCATGGACTCCTCTGCTGTATGGACAGTAGCAGAATCTTGTTGAAACCACTCATATGATTTCTTCTGTCAGTTCATGATAAAATGGAGTAAAAATTGTCATTTCGGTACCTCTCTGCATTTACAGACTGCTTGTACAATATTGGACCAATTATGCATCTAGCACCAGCAGCACACCAAACTCCAACTTTCTGATCATAATGAGGGATTTTTTGAGCACGATGTGGATTTTCAGAGACCCAGTACCGACTGTTGTTATTATTGAGATGACCATTTAGGTGGCACCACGCCTCATCAGAAAAGAATAGAAGCTGTGGGTCAATTAAACCGTCATTCACAATAATGCATTCATGATACTGGGTCACCTTGTTTTAAAGCATGGACATTTGTACATTTATACAGTTTTTATTTTAGTCAAATTCTCATACATTGGAAGAATTAAAACAAAATAATAGAAATTCAATCATAGGCATTACAGTGGCCCAACTTAATCAGAATGTGTTCTCCCGATATTATGGTTGTTTAGCCTCGTGAGGGTGGACAACATTTCCAGCATCTTCTATAAGGTAAGAGTGTTATACATGCTTTATGTGCAGAGTTTATGTAGGAGCAAAGCTGGCTGTAGCACAGCCAATCGTGCACAGGTGAAATGCTGTGTGCCCGTTAGGCTTTAAATGAAGAGCCTTGTACTTTAACATCCTATGGATGCTGCCCTTATCTTCCATTTTCTATACCTATAATGCTTATACTTGTAGATAATTCTATCCATCTCTCTCCTTTTCCCTCCATTCACATATATTTGTACTTCAGTTCTCAATAATATCACTAATGTCCTCCTTTTCCTTAATGATTTTCCTCCCTTATGTTTGCTACATAGCTGATGAAACTTTTCCAAAGATTTTTAAAACCATAACTTCTAGCCTTCCGTACTTTAATCTCCTGGCATTCCATTATCATTTTAAGTTATTTTTATTTCCATATAAAGGGCACATATTCATTTCATGTTTAATCCACTTGGACCCATGGTCTCTATTCTTGTCCATGCTAATCGTTTACTTTCAGTTTTATTATGGACATTAACTTACTGTGACAAAGATGACCAAAATCCAGTCCTATTATTCTTTTGTTACTTTATTTTCTTCTAAAACTTTTGCACAAATACACAGTTCTCTTTTACTAACATTAACATAGTCTACAGTCTTTCGTGATATTATAACTCACAACTGTTTTCTCCTTGTAGCCTTGACCCACTCTTTTCACTGTCTCTCAAACACTAACTCTGATGATATGATCACTCAGCATTTGTTAAAACTTCTTCACTCTGACATGACGTATGATACAGAAATTCATTTGACACCAGTGGTCGACGCACACTCATTTGACTTCAGCAGTCTGACGCATTCAGATCAATGATTTTCTTTTAAAATTTGGACTGGAAGATGCTAGTGAACTCACTTGGAACTTGGCAGTTGGGCGCGAGTGATGACCTGGTCAACAATTAGTGTGCTGCGTAAAAGCTAAAGTTTCTGTGTTAATCAACGGTCAGCATACCTCCATTTATGTCATTGAGTTGTTTCAAGCATTAAAACTCATGAAAATATCTGTTCCTGTGTCATTTTTTGACCAACCCATGCAAACCCTGAGGATAAAGCTCATTTACTCTATCTTAGCAGCCATGGTAAAGATAGTTGACCAATGCTGGAAATAGGAGCAGAGTTCCCAGGCTTAATGGAGTGTAGAAAATCTGCATCATGCATCTCTCACAGCTGTCTCGCACTCCACAATTTTTTATACCTTCAATGACCTAGCTAGATCCTTCTCAAATGTCTACAAATGAGCTGGATGTCAGACACTTCTCGAATCCTCTGAAAAACCCTTTGTATTGCTGCTTGATGGTTGTTAGTCACATGAGTGCCGTGGGTAAGCTTGACCTTAAGCACTTTTGTTACATGCCATGCCTAGTATGCGGTGTGAAATCGCTTGGCCCCAACTGTCGTTTGTTGTGTGCTGCAGCTGGCGTCACAATAATTTTCTGCTCCATTCCTTCCTGAAATTTCTATAGGTTTTAAAGCACTCTTATCTCTTAAGCTGCCAAGTATTTCCACTTTTTCCTTGACTGCACTCTTTAATTTAACTTTACTTCCTGTTTCTCTTCTAATGATGAAGCACCCATCTGTGTCAGCCTTCCAGTTTTTTGTATTAACTTATCTGTTTAGACAAGCCAGCTTGCTTCCTATCTTGCTCTCCCTTCTGCTTTCAGACAGACTTTGATCGTGTTTCCTTCTTCCAATGATAGAATTATAACCCAGTTTTTTAATATGCATTTTGTCACTTAGCCTTTTCTCCCAACCTTCCCAGTTCAGCTACAGCAGCTCCATCTGGAGCTGTTTTAGGCAATCCTTTCTTTCCACCCTATACATCATTTTTTATTCAATTTTTCTGCATCAACTCTCCCAAGCCACTTGACTTTCACCTTCCAGCCATTGCTTCTCATCTCTGTTAAGGAAATTCCCATTTTTGCAGATCGTAATGTTTTATTTATCTTTGTTTATTTTTAGACCCCAGTCTCAACAATAGCCCTCTGTTGCTTCTAGTGTATAGACCTCTGGTTTATATAGCAAATTCATGAGGTATTCCCATACATTCTACATTGTAGGATGACAATATAAATAATGCAGTCATTTGAGTATTAAGACTGTGTTAGTCAAAATTACAAATAAAATATTTTATTTTCTTCTTCTTAACACAAGTAACCTGTATGCCAGCTCCTGTTACTTTACCTGGATTTCATTACTTTCAGTTTCCAAGACAAGCAAAGCAAAGAACTCCAAGTGTTTGGTCCAGTAAATCTTCGCTCAGCACTGGATTTCGTTACCATGGTGGTAGTATGATAAATACTGCCACCACACCAAGTCCTGATACTGGAAGAACATATCTCTTTGAGGGTGAGTTTAACTACCTATTTACATTTGCAGTTTTTTGTTTAGTGTCTATCCAAACAGAACCAAAGCCACAGTTATCAACATCACAGTTATCAACAATCACTATAAAACTGTCTAACTGCAAACACAGCACTTTGCTTAGCTTTACTTAAAATGGATAACTTCCTTTCTTATGAACAGCACCAAGCATAAAATGGCTGACAGGTTTTGGTTATTTGACAAAGTTCAAAGTGTAATACAGATGTTAAAACGGACTATGGGCCACATGAATGAATGCATAGGCTTCCACGGCCTGTGTCCTGATCAATGCTCATGGCTTCCAGTGAGGGCCACGTCACTTTTCTTGAGATTTCCAACGTTTCGCTCATCCTGTTGTGAGCTTCTTCTGGGCTCTTGTGCGCTCTTTGCTCTATTGCTCTCGCTTATATACCCGATACAGTTCTCTGGTGCTCCTGCCACCTGTCTCTGATTGGTCTCTTGGCTCCACCCCTTGCCTTCCATTAGCTGACCTCCGGTCAATGGCTGTGCTGGTGAGGAGAGTTTTCCATGTGTTGTGCAGTTGTTTTCCATTGTCTCTATTGATAATGTTCTTTTCTTTGAAAATCTCTACACTTTCGTGAGTCAGGCTGTGGAAGAAATTGTTGCAGATGCCTAGGAGTTCGCAGCCTAAAGCTAAACCAACTTGAAAAATCTGCGCCAGCAGAACACATGATTACAACCGGCCACCACACTGATTTTGATAAAACAGAATGATAGGTGTTCTGTGGCAACTACCATGGAAGCTACAGGAAAATACCAGTTTCAGTCTTTGTTGATCAGTCCTTGTAGTTTAAAAATAACAAAAAATGCTGTTATAATGTTCTAGAACAATGACAAAACATCTCTGTTGACAAGTGGGAACACTATGCATTACAGGGTTAAATCAGAAGCATTGCCATTACTCCAACTAATCAATGAACTACTTAATTTCATGTTATTAATCCATTGTTTGTTCTCGTGTCAACAGGCCTGATAGGTAAAGAAAGATCCACCTTATGGGATCAGATGCAATTTTGGGAAGATGCATTCTTGGATGCTGTTTCACAAGAAAGAGACATGGTTGGCATGGATCAAGGACCTGGTGAAATGATGGAAAGGTTAGTTACTACTCTTGACTTAATATCTAAATGCACAAAGATTACTCTTTGAATTACTATGACACACATAGTATTGTAACAAATAAGAATACCAGTTGGTGCTAAATACTTTTTAATTACCACTTAAGCCCTTAACATAGTGTAAACATTACACTTGAGACTCTTCCGCACATTCAAAACAAAACACAATTGATTCATTAAATCACAACTGAACAACTGAGCCATTATTCATAACTGAGCTGTGCTTGGAACATTCACTGAACTACTCCACTCAACTTAACTGTCTATTGTCTGTGCCAGGCACTAGTTAACTTCTTACATATATATCCCCTGAATATAAAGTGAATATTCTGGAAAACAAAGGA
Organism: Tenodera sinensis; assembly: GCA_030765045.1. Classification (NCBI taxonomy): domain Eukaryota; kingdom Metazoa; phylum Arthropoda; class Insecta; order Mantodea; family Mantidae; genus Tenodera; species Tenodera sinensis. The sequence continues at coordinate 134,843,469 of CM060969.1, forward strand.
AATGATACAAAGCAGGAGAAGGAACTATACAGGAACGTTAGTAGTGGATTAATCTAACATACATACAGTAAGGAACGTTAAATATCTGGGAACAATAATTAATAACAATAAGGATGAATCAGAAGAAATAAAAACAAGAATTTTAATGGCCAATAAAGTTTACTATTCACTCCATACAATATTTAGATCTAAACAATTTCATAGAAATAACAAAATGGGTTATACAAAACACTAATAAAGCCAGTACTGTGTTATGGAAGTGAAACATGGACTTGACCCAGAATTTGGGAGATGCCCTAAAAACTTTTGAAAGAAAGTTTCTTAGAAGAATATATGGACCAATACAGGAAGGAGGGTGCTGGCACATAAGATGGAATGAAGAACTGTATAGTTTATATAAAGATATAAATATTGTCCAAGATATTAAAATTAAGAAGAAAGAATACCAAAAAGAGTTCTTAATGGCAAATTTTATAACATAAGAGCAGTAGGAAGACCGAGAATGAGATGAGAGGATGCCATACAGAGAGATGCTCAACATATACTGGGAATGAGAGGATGGAGAAGGAGAGCTGGAGAAAGAGAGGAATGGAGGCACCTGCTGAAGGAGGCCAAGGCCCAGAAGGGGCTGTAGCGCCACTCGAAGAAGAAGAATTCTGGAAAACAAACCTAGTCGAAATGGTCAAAATAAATTCTGTGTAGTGGAAAACCAGCACACAGTGGCTATTGTTCTGCAAGGGCTATTGTTTGAGGTAGACTGGTCATTAGCTGCACTTAGGCCCAGTAGCCAGGCAAGTATGCACTAATCCTGACAGTTTCATGTCACAGTGATTCCTCCCAGAACTGCTTGTCCCAACCCCCACTGTTATAACAGGCCAAATGATCCAAGTGTACCACCATATCTTCTTTTGGGGCAGCCTCTGGATGTAGATTATCGATGCTCTTTGCACGATATGGTGCTTGCCATGGTCCTTGAAGCTTGAAGCAATCCCCTTGCTCATCCTGCTACAAACCTTTACTGTTGGCTTGCCTATCCTCATCCAACTGCTCGCCACCTGGATGTGCTGATGGACCATCTCATGGATATCAGTGGGTTCCTTTACCATGGCCTTCCAGGTGTGTTCACAGCCACCTTGTTCCTTACAGTCCCAACTACATCCTCCACTAAGATTACCCTGCAGTCTCGGGATGTACATTTGGGCTCTGGAATGTCACCTCCTCTCAGTTACAGGAGGTAACTCCTCTCAGTCCTCAAGTTACAGGACCCTCCTGCTGACAACTGTTGCCTCATGGCTCCTTAGAGCTCCTGAGTCCCAGTATCACATCCTTAGCCACTCTTGTGACAAACATACAGTGCTCTTCCTTTGTATGCTGGTCCAGATGCTCCTTCAGTTCAGCCTCTATCATCTTCTTGATTTTCCTCACAGACTGTTACAGGTAATATTGTCAAATACGGGCTTAAGGACCAGGTAACACAGGGTGCCAACATATGAGAAGTTAAAGTAGCTAGTGGGAGAATTACTTTGCAACACTCATCAGCACCGTGTGCGTTCATCCATTTCTACAGCCTTTCATAGAGCCAATTGGGAGGTCTATGAAGAGGTCCATTGCCTGTCTGAGGATGGTAGCCATCGAAGAGCAGATATCATAGCCATCAAGAGAGATGCAGGAAAGGGTCTCATTCTTGATCCAACTGTAAGAATGGAGCAACATCTACAGCAGGCGACACAGGTGAACGAGGAAAAGGAAGCCATCTGCCAACCATGCATTCCTCACCTTAGTGAGAGATATAACATACCTGAATGCATGGGAGGTAAAAGGACTACTCTTTGGTGCTCGTGGAACATGCTTTAAATGTTCAAGTGCCTCAAAGCACTGGGTGTGCAATGGTCCGAAATTGTAAATATATGAGAGGTAGAACTGGACAATGCCACAGCTGGGATTTGAACCACAGACCCTCCGCTTACCAGATGGGTGCTCTAACCATTAAGCTACTGTGACAACCTGCCAGAATGACATTGAATTCTCAAACCAGTTCGTATTTTTCCTGGTATACCACAAAGGCAGTCTCACATCAGAGACAAATTACCCCAATGGTGACTTACTATTGTAAGTACTTTATCTCCCAGGATTAAATAACCTTCAGATGGTAATTATTATTTATTTATGCCGACAAACTTACTGTTGGCTTGTGTGTTTAAAAACAGTAAGTTTGTTGGCATAAATAAATAATAATTGTAAATATATGTTTATATAAGGAAAAATTGAAGCTATTAACAGTGAAGCAACAAGATTCTAAAGTAAGAACAAATTAGAAACTAAAAACTTCACTTATGAGAATGAGCTGGACACAGCTTGAAACCCAGGGTCAGCAAATAATACTAAGATAAGTGAAGTTTTTAGTTTATAATTTGTTCTTACTTTAGAATATGTTTATATGTCCTAAAAGACTCTTTATATATTTTAAATAATCACTTATATTGCATGTGTCAACCGTTATCTTCTTGTTATAATCCTTTAATGTTTCTTTAGATATTTCGCATCTTAATTTTAATAATGTTTTTTTAAAAAATTTGATTTTGTCATATATCTTTGTATTCTGGATCTTTATGGTCACCTGAAATGTCAGGCAGATGTCACAATTTTTGTTTGTGAAATATATATATATGAATGATATTAGGGCTGTATAGTTGGCAGTGCCTAAAGATGAGAAAGGAGGTAACTTCCAGCAATGCGTATACACAGGTAATGTAGATACGCAGAAGGTGGAAAATCTATTCTGGCTCAAAATGACAAATTTGGGTAACTTGATGGCAGGAAAATATTTTACTTATACACACACATTCCCCAATTCAACCCACAAGATCTTGCAAATGCAACACTTAGCACCACAGTTACAGAATTAATGAGGATCCCTTCATATTGCAGTGAAACAATTTAATCAATGAATCAATGAAGTCATAAGCTCATGAAGTCTTGTAGTAGGTAGACAACCTTAAATGGAAATATATTTTGTAAATATACGGGGTGGGCCAAAAGTTGCGATCGGATATTTTATAAGTTTGTGTAGCAATAATAAACTTTCACAAGTGACGTAAAAACATTATTTATTGATCGCTGCACTAATAAGGAATGGAAATTTGAAAAGGTAAACATAACTGGGTCAGTCAGCATCATTCTTAAACATCTAATATTTCAGTGTGTTCACCATCATTTGCAGCACACAGTTGAATGTGCCACCATGTCTATCTGCTTGTCCACCTGAGCATTTCACGAGTGACCGTTCTGAAGACGTGGATAATCTCTCTCTTCAGTTGTTCAACAGAAGCCATCTGAATCTTTCCAAGATTTTCTTTTAAGTAGGACCACAGCCAGTTGTTGCACATTATCAGGTCTAGGCTTCTTGGAGGCCAAATGAGAGGTCCACCTTGTCCAATCCATATAGAAAAGCTGGTGCTTAACCATTCTTGATCTGGAGCCCAGAAATGCCCTGGGGCTCCATCTTGTTGAAGAACAACAGTGTTAAGAATACCAACTCTGTCCAGTTCCACAACCAGCCATTAAGACAACATTTCGAGGTATACTTCTCTTGTCACAAAGGTTTCAAAGAAATATGCCCTGACAATAATTTCACTGGTAACACCGAACCATATCATGACATGAGGGGGATGTTGTTGAATTTCTTCAAAGAAGTGAGAGTTATGTTTGGCCCACATGTAAACATTACATGAACGAGAGCTGAGATACATGGCACATTCGTCAGTCATCAAGATGTTACGATGAACCGCTAAGGTGGGAAAAGCAGAAAGTAACATTTGACATGCATCACGTCGTGTTTCCATATCCCTGTCACTTAATTCATTTATGATGGTGGGCCTGTATGGATGATAACCCTTATTTTTCATCCAACGGCACAACAATGTTTTTGGGATCTGCATTTCCACCAATCGTTTCCTTGTTGATTTCTTCGGCAAATGTTCCAATGATTAGGACAGAAGATAACTAACATCATCACTGCAATATTTCTTAGGTCTTCTGCTGCATTTTGCATCAAATACAGAGCCTGTTTAGAAAGTGTTCTTTTCCAATTTTCAGAGATTGGCTTCACTGGGAGCTACTTTATTGAAATGAAGAGAAAAGTTTTCACTGATTTCTTTGTACATTTTGCCAGTTTGTTCTTTCTCATGAACCCACACACTAACAACGAGACGTTCCTTGATGGTATATTTGTTTGTATCAGCCATTGCTTACAACACAAATAGCATCTCACATTGACAACATCAATAATAATCTGTGAAAAATCTGGCTTGCCACTATAACATAACAATGTCCTCACTCTATCAGAAAATTGACTAACTAATGTAACAAAAAGCACATGAAGTGGAAAAATATCCTTCTCAACCCATTAATAGTCTTTCATAAGTTTTTGGTTTTGGAAAGTGAATTATTTCAATATAAGCATTACCCAATCATGACTTTTGGCCCACCTCAGTACATTTATGAAGTAAATACACAGTTGCATTTTATAGGAATAAACAGTATGACCTCAAATGACCATGAATGAAATCATAAACTCATGCAGTTTTGGCATAGGTAGATAACCGTAAAGTATGAATTTATTTCATAATGTATGTTTATCAAACAAATAAAGAGTTTTACATGTGGCAGATGACTGACAAACAGTATACTTTAAATGTTTAGTTCTTCCGGGCTTGTAGGTCGTGGTCTAGAAGGCATGGTAGATACCAATGTTTCGCCAAGTACTGTGCTTGGCATCATCAGGGTAACACGATCCTCTGTCTGCGCTGGTCAGAGTTTGAATGTGGAAGCAGAGAAGTAGTGGAAGTAATGACCCGTTACGGTTATTTATATGGGTGGGGGTGGGTGGGACATTGTTGCGCTGGCTATGGTAGTGATTGGCCAGTTGTAGATGGGGTTTTATTACAACTGTTGTGCAACAAAATTTATATTTGGAAAACAAAAAGAAAGTTGAAAGCACAGTCTAAAGAACATCTTAGGTATCTGAAGTATAAGCAAGAAGGAAAATTGGCAGTAGCAGTACATTTTTGGCTAGAAATTGATCATGAACCTTCATTGTTAACAAGCATCTTTAATGTGAAGCAACTAACAGCCTGGAATAATATATTCATTCTGAAAAATAAAGACTGAGTGCTCAACTTTGAGTTGCCCCAAAGTGACAACCTCACCAAGAAGTCCCTGGAAAAGACACCAGAGGACAACAGCATTGCAATCTCCAACACGACGACCCATGTTGCAACAGTTGACATTGACAGGTTGAGAAGGAGAGCAAATGAGCTCTTGAAACATGTCCCATTTGTAATAAGTAATGTAGTGTCAGTAAATCTCATTCACTTTACTATCTAGAAACCAGAAATTTGTTTTTAGAAGGTATACAAAAAGTATCTACAGATATGAAAATATTACATGCTATAGAGCTTTAGACATTATAAATACATCTTTAATTTAAATGCAAATTTCTATTTAGGTAACTATGAGCAGTTGTGTGTTTTATTACACAAATTAAATTATTTACTTGTAAAGTTGGTGCCCCACACTTTCAGAAAAGCAATTCTTATACGAAGGCCTTGAAATCACTAATGCCCTTTTATACACATGCATGCAAGTGACACTGCCTAACAGAATTGAAGAGCTGACATGGAAAAAGGATGTAAGTGCCAAAATGGTAAAAAATGTAATTTTGCATGGAGAAGGATCTATGTGTCAGTGCCAATAGTCTGGAGAGAGAATGGAAGTGCTGAGCATCTCCCTGTAGTTGTAACTAATGTCTAAGATCACATTCAATGTAACTACAGTGCTGTTGTCATGGAGAAGGGGGCATGTGTGAGTTGAGACAACACTACTGAGCATGCGTTTATTGTTTAACTAAGTGCATTGTTACATTTACCATGGACTACAGGTGTCAAATATAACATGCCAAAAGCAAAGGATGCCTATAAACCCTCTGACAAGGTAAGTCAGTCAATCAATCAATCAATCGATCAATCAATCAATCAATCAATCAATCAGTCAATTCATCCAATTTATCTTACAGGAAGATGTAGAATATGTCACAATTCATGCTATACAAAGGTTACACACAATATACAATAAAAAGTGCATATACAAGGTACAGTTAATTACAATAAATAGTACAATTCATTCAAATTTTACAATAGTATATTCTTTGTTGTAAAGTCAATCGTAGGCTGGCTGTAGATGATGTCACTGCTGAACAGTTCTCTTCTGTCAGTTTCACCTCTCAATCGCATCAAACAGAAAAAAGTTGTTAGTTGAATGTTTAAGGTTACTATTATACAATTTCTCAAGCCTTATCTATATGACTCATATATTCTTCCACTTAGTAGGACTGTTAGAGATTTAGGGATTTGTGAATTTCCTTTTTAAATTGGTTTTTGATTTAATACTTTTTAAATGTTCAGGAAGTTGGTTAAATATTTTTATGCCACTATATTTAAAAAAGTATTGGTTAGTTCAATTTTTGAGATCACAACTACGATTTTTCCCTTTCCTGAAAAATTTACTTTTTGGCACTCACATCCTTTTCCAACTCCTCAATTGGCCATCTTTATGATGGTTTATTATTTGTTTACTTGACAGGTATAATCAGCTGAGTGATACAGAACGCAAGCGACTTGAGCATGACGAAGATCGGCTCTTGTCTACAATGTTATATAATCTTGTGGCAATAATGGTAATGATGAATGTGAACAAGCTGGAAATAAAGCGAAAAGTACGTCGACTTCTAGGGAAGAGTCACATTGGTCTTGTGTATAGTCAGGAAGTGAACGATCTGCTGGACGGAATCAATAATTTGGTGAGTAGAATCATTTTGGAAATAATCATTTTGGTTGTTACAAAAATTATATCCCAGAACAAAGCAAGTTGAAATTAAGGTATCAAATATATATTTCTTAACAAGGCCAATTTGTTCTACAATCCCAAAGTGCTCTACTGAGGTTTTCAAACTTTTTGTCATGTCCTATGTCAGAATAAAGATGTGCAGTTGCAAAGTTTGGTATATACTTGCCAAAACTAGTCCTGTGATTAACATAATTATAAGTAAGTTGGAGCAGAATGTGTTTAGAAATATTAGGTTGTCTCATAATAATGTCAGTTTTTTTATTTTGGTGCTTTGGAAAATGTATTGGGTTACTTTGGTTTGGCTGTGCTATTTACAGGTTGCCATGGCTAGTGTTGCATACATTGAGAACTTGTATAAGTCTTCAGTTGTTAATAAACAATCACAAAATGGAAATAACAAAGTTTGAACTTAGAGTCCTTCTAAAGTGCTACTGGAAACAAGATTATAAAGCCACTGCCACAGCTCAAAGAATATGTGAAATGCAAGGAGAGGGTGTTATTAGTGAGCGTGAGGCACAATGATAGTTCCAACATTTCAACAATGGAGATGAAAGCACTAAAGATTTACCACGTTCTGGAAGACCTAAAGTATGGAATATTGAGGATAGACGCCGAGTTATGCGACAAAATTTGCAAAAAGTACCTGCAGGCTTTCAGAAGAACTTGGTGCATCAAAAGATACCATACATCGCCACATTAAGTCACTTGGAAAATCACACAGAAGCTATAGATCTGTACCTCATGAACTGACACCTTAACAGGTTCAACATAGAGTGGATATCTGTCGTCAGCTTATCCATAATCCCATGGATGATAGATTTCTCAGGAGAATTGTCACTTGTGATGAAAAATGGGTATATTACCGAAACCCTGATGCCTCGAAACAGTGACTTGATACCCGCCAACCTGCCAAAGTCATCGTTAAAAATAAATGGTTCGGTCCCAAAGTAATGTTGAGTGTCTGGTGGAATTTTGAAGGTGTGATTCACTGGGAGTTTGTTCCAAACGGGCGGGCGATTGATGCGGATCTTTATTTTCAACAACTGGAATAAGTTCATGAAATTTTGAGACGGAGATACCCAGCATTAGTTAACCGAAATAGAGTTCTACTGCAACAGGACAATGCAAGACCCCATACTGCACGAACAACCATGGAAAAAAATTCAGGAATTGGGAGGAATCGAACTGCTACCACACCCAGCATACAGCCCTGATCTTGCACCATCACATTATCATCTTTTTTTATCCATAGCGCATTTTCTATGTGGAAGAAATGTTAATAACATTGAAGTAGTGCAAGTGGGTCTCACCGAATTCTTCGCATCAAAAATCAGAGACTGGTACCATCGTGTGATAATAAACCTCGCTGAAGGATGGTTCAATACCATAGAATCTAATGGTCTGTACTTTGAAGATTAGTTGATGGCTTGTCAGAACACATTTCAAATAATTGTTTTTCTTAAAAAACGACATTACTTATGACACAGTATCTATATCAACATTTTTTCAACTTATATATCTATGTTTTAAGTTATTTGTGGCTAATTAATTTTAAAACACAAAATTAAGCTATTTTATAAAAATACTCCGTAGATGCAATTACCAAATAAACTTGCTAAGCAGTTATCAGTATAAGGAAAATGTCATTCCAGCAAGTTCATTCAAATTTGATAATTGATTTGTTGACCATACAGCATTATTTTATTTTACTTTATACAATCACAAAATGAATAGAAATGAAATAATCCATCACATAAGGATGTCTTTTATTTGTTTACTTTTCCTTTCGTGAAGGTAATGTCTCTTGTAACAGGAAGAAAGTTAAGTATCTATTATTGACAAGCTTTTCTTTACTACTGCTTTCTTTCCTTTATCTTATATATTTAAATGAGCAATTCTTGTATATAAATATATTCCAAGCAACTTGGAAACAGCTCTAACAATTTCAATCAAATTTTGTATTCAGATAGGGTTTTGCCTATTAAGTTTATCTATATAGGTGTCACTCCTGATTTTACACGTAACAGTCACAATTAGTTGAAACCTTATTTTGGCTATAATTTCTCTGTTAGTGGGCCAATTTCAACAAACAAGCCAGGATATTAAAGGTCTTGTCAAGAGCTTTCAGAAAATCTAAACAAAATTGATTTAGCTATCTTAGTCTATGCATAACAATCACAATTACTCTAAATCTTATTTTGGCTATAATTTCTTTGTTAATGGGCTAATTTCAACAAACAGGCCAGGATATTAAAGGTCTCATAAAGAGCTTTCAGAAAACACAAGGAAAGTTGACTTAGCTATCTTAGTCTATGTGTAACAGTGACAATTAATCTAAACCTTATTTCAGCCATAATTTCTCTGCTAATCAATCAATTTCAGCAAACAAGCTAGCATTTTAAAGTCCTCTTCCAGGATTATCAGAATACAGTAAGAAAGTTGACCTAGCTATATTATTTTGTTACAGTTTGTCCCGTCTATATGTTTGAAATAGAAATACAACGTATTACATTTTACAGCTGAAATAATGGTGCTTATGAAATATTTACATGTATCTCTATATCTCTTGTATCTCAGAAATGACTTAATAATTGTGACAAACATTTTTATTTAGTAAACGTTTTGCTTTTTAAGTTTATGTCAATAAGTATCTTCTCCCAAAAAACTAGATTTCACAAAAAGGGGGAAAAACGCCAAGCAAAGTTGGGTCACCCAAGTACTTTCTTTTAAGAGTGCTTCTAAGTTTGCTAATTTAGCTTGCAATAAAATACACCAGACTTTGAATTGTTCTAGCATGGTAACGACATTGACCTGAAGCCACTGGGATCACGGCAGATGCACAGACAAAGCTTCACTGTTCATGCTGGTGTAGATTCTTCTGGTGATCTGCTCTTCCTTGAAGTTCGAGAAGATGGTTTAGTGCTGCGCTCTGTAAATGGAACCATTGTGGAGAGATGGTGGTTTGAGCGTCTTGTAAACATGACCTACAGCCCAAAGAATAAAGTTCTTTGTCTTTGGAGACGAAATGGAGGCCAGACACAGTTGCATAAATATTACACTAAGAAGGTAAGATTTTATATTTATTCAGAAGCTAAGCTTAAAAGTTCAATAATGCAACTGTGAAGGCCCAATTCAGGTCTGAGATTTGTATCATACATGAGGTGGGTAAAGTACCTTCAGAGGAGCAGAAGGGGGAAGTTCACGGACAACTAAACTGAGAGCACAATACTCCCCAAAAATCACTCTCATTTCTTTCCTCTAGTTCCATACATCCCCCATTTCCTGCCCTGTTTAGCTTTTTTCCATGTCTCATTCAACCAGCTATTTCCATTGACACTTGTTTTCTGTTGGTTTATACACAATTTTATTATGCCGTCATTTCCTCTATTCAAGTATCCATACCAATATTTCATAACCCTTTCTACTATTGTCCCTTTTCTGCCTGGTCTTCCCATTTCTATCAATGCTGCTCAGTGGCATCTCCTAGTTCAAATTTGACCAGGGCTGATTTGTTAATGATAAAAATAATGGACTCAAAGCCACTCATAAAGAAGAAAACTGTGTATTATAAGCTACTAATGGAAGAGCAAAAAAGTTCTGAACCAGCTGCACTGTGTTTTGCCTGTCTGCATTCTCAGTGCTCATTGCCATCTGTCGCTATCATAGAAAGGCATATATGAAACCATACAAGATTTTTAAAGCTACTTTTAAAGCCTTTATGAAAGGAGATGCTGAAACTGGCCACCATCATTGTCCATACGCACACCTTTAGAAAACTATCAATCACTCACTGTAGCTCACATTGAGAAATGATGGCAATTTCCTGGTGAATATTGTGTTCTAATTCTTCCAGGGTGTGTACACTTTATGTTTTAAATTACCACAGAGATAGAGATCGCAGGGGGTTAGGTTGGGGGAACACAAATCTCTACTAATAATTCTGTCCTGAAACACACTCATAATTGTTTTCATCGAAAGATTGGCCATATGAGCTGCTGCAGAGTATTGTTGGCTGCTAGTATAGGCTAATATAGGCTGCTAAAGGTTAGTATAGGTTGGTATAGGTTAGTATAGGCTGGTATATGCTGCTAGTATAGGCTGGTATATGCTGCTAGTATAGGCTGCTATATGCTGCTAGTATAGGCTGCTATAGGCCGCTAGTATAGGCTATTATAGGCTGCTATAGGCTGCTAGTATAGGCTGTTATAGGCTGCTAGTATAGGCTAGTATAGGCTGTTATAGGCTGCTAGTATAGGCTGTTATAGGCTGCTAGTATAGGCTAGTATAGGCTGTTATAGGCTGCTAGTATAGGCTGTTATATGCTGCTAGTATAGGCTAGTATAGGCTGCTAGTATAGGCTGTTATAGGCTGCTAGTATAGGCTAGTATAGGCTGTTATAGGCTGCTAGTATAGGCTGGTATATGCTGCTAGTATAGGCTGGTATATGCTGCTAGTATAGGCTGGTATATGCTGCTAGTATAGGCTGCTAAATCTCTACTAATAATTCTGTCCTGAAACACACTCATAATTGTTTTCATCGAAAGATTGGCCATATGAGCTGCTGCAGAGTATTGTTGGCTGCTAGTATAGGCTAATATAGGCTGCTAAAGGTTAGTATAGGTTGGTATATGTTAGTATAGGCTGGTATATGCTGCTAGTATAGGCTGGTATATGCTGCTAGTATAGGCTGGTATATGCTGCTAGTATAGGCTGGTATATGCTGCTAGTATAGGCTGCTATAGGCCGCTAGTATAGGCTAGTATAGGCTGCTAGTATAGGCTAGTAAAGGCTGCTAGTATAGGCTGGTATATGCTGCTAGTATAGGCTGGTATATGCTGCTAGTATAGGCTATTATAGGCTGCTAGTATAGGCTAGTATAGGCTGCTAGTATAGGCTAGTAAAGGCTGCTAGTATAGGCTGGTATAGGCCGCTAGTGTAGGCTATTATAGGCTGCTAGTATAGGCTGTTATAGGCTGCTAGTATAGGCTGTTATAGGCTGCTGGTATAGGCTAGTATAGGCTGCTAGTATAGGCTAGTAAAGGCTGCTAGTATAGGCTGTTATAGGCTGCTATAGGCTGCTAGTATAGGCTGTTATAGGCTGCTAGTATAGGCTAGTATAGGCTAGTATAGGCTGCTGGTATAGGCTGTTATAGGCTGCTGGTATAGGCTGTTATAGGCTGCTATAGGCTGTTATAGGCTGCTATAGGCTGCTAGTATAGGCTGCTATAGGCTGCTAGTATAGGCTGTTATAGGCTGCTAGTATAGGCTGTTATAGGCTGCTAGTATAGGCTAGTATAGGCTAGTATAGGCTGTTATAGGCTGCTGGTATAGGCTGTTATAGGCTGCTAGTATAGGCTGTTATAGGCTGCTGGTATAGGCTGTTATAGGCTGCTATAGGCTGTTATAGGCTGCTAGTATAGGCTGCTATAGGCTGCTAGTATAGGCTGTTATAGGCTGCTAGTATAGGCTGTTATAGGCTGCTAGTATAGGCTAGTATAGGCTAGTATAGGCTGTTATAGGCTGCTGGTATAGGCTGTTATAGGCTGCTAGTATAGGCTGTTATAGGCTGCTGGTATAGGCTGTTATAGGCTAGTATAGGCTGTTATAGGCTGCTGGTATAGGCTGTTATAGGCTGCTAGTATAGGCTGTTATAGGCTGCTAGTATAGGCTATTATAGGCTGCTAGTATAGGCTGTTATAGGCTGTTATAGGCTGCTAGTATAGGCTATTATAGGCTGCTGGTATAGGCTGTTATAGGCTGCTATAGGCTGTTATAGGCTGCTAGTATAGGCTGCTATAGGCTGCTAGTATAGGCTGTTATAGGCTGCTAGTATAGGCTGTTATAGGCTGCTAGTATAGGCTAGTATAGGCTAGTATAGGCTGTTATAGGCTGCTGGTATAGGCTGTTATAGGCTGCTAGTATAGGCTGTTATAGGCTGCTGGTATAGGCTGTTATAGGCTAGTATAGGCTGTTATAGGCTGCTGGTATAGGCTGTTATAGGGTGCTAGTATAGGCTGTTATAGGCTGCTGGTATAGGCTGTTATAGGCTGCTATAGGCTGTTATAGGCTGCTAGTATAGGCTGCTATAGGCTGCTAGTATAGGCTGTTATAGGCTGCTAGTATAGGCTGTTATAGGCTGCTAGTATAGGCTAGTATAGGCTAGTATAGGCTGTTATAGGCTGCTGGTATAGGCTGTTATAGGCTGCTAGTATAGGCTGTTATAGGCTGCTGGTATAGGCTGTTATAGGCTAGTATAGGCTGTTATAGGCTGCTGGTATAGGCTGTTATAGGCTGCTAGTATAGGCTGTTATAGGCTGCTAGTATAGGCTATTATAGGCTGCTAGTATAGGCTGTTATAGGCTGTTATAGGCTGCTAGTATAGGCTATTATAGGCTGCTAGTATAGGCTGTTATAGGCTGTTATAGGCTGCTAGTATAGGCTATTATAGGCTGCTAGTATAGGCTAGTATAGGCTGTTATAGGCTGCTGGTATAGGCTGTTATAGGCTGCTAGTATAGGCTGTTATAGGCTGCTGGTATAGGCTGTTATAGGCTAGTATAGGCTGTTATAGGCTGCTGGTATAGGCTGTTATAGGCTGCTAGTATAGGCTGTTATAGGCTGCTAGTATAGGCTGTTATAGGCTGCTGGTATAGGCTGTTATAGGCTGCTAGTATAGGCTGTTATAGGCTGCTGGTATAGGCTGTTATAGGCTAGTATAGGCTGTTATAGGCTGCTGGTATAGGCTGTTATAGGCTGCTAGTATAGGCTGTTATAGGCTGCTAGTATAGGCTATTATAGGCTGCTAGTATAGGCTGTTATAGGCTGTTATAGGCTGCTAGTATAGGCTATTATAGGCTGCTAGTATAGGCTGTTATAGGCTGTTATAGGCTGCTAGTATAGGCTATTATAGGCTGCTAGTATAGGCTAGTATAGGCTGTTATAGGCTGCTGGTATAGGCTGTTATAGGCTGCTAGTATAGGCTGTTATAGGCTGCTAGTATAGGCTATTATAGGCTGCTAGTATAGGCTGTTATAGGCTGTTATAGGCTGCTAGTATAGGCTATTATAGGCTGCTAGTATAGGCTAGTATAGGCTGCTAGTATAGGCTAGTATAGGCTGGTATAGGATGGGAATTGTATGGAAGAAAATTGGATCAAAAAGTCGGATTGTGGGACACTGGCTTAGCTGCTTTAGATATTTTGTTATTAGTAAACATGAGAATGGAGTACACACTAAAACAACAACTCCTCTTTGTAAAGCAATATTGTATTATGAATTCAATTAAAAGTACTTAAAGGGCATACCAGAGAGAACTTGGTGTTCGAAATTGGTGGTCTGGAACACACTGTGTGAGTTATGAGCTACTTATTTATCAAGAACTATGATATTTTCAGATGTTATAATAAGTTTCCATTGACACAGTTCTCTGAAAAAAAAGCCATTCAAAATAATTGCTAATGCTTAGTGTAATTTTGTTGACATGCAGTGTAAAGAGCTGTATTATGCAATTAAAGAAGCGATGGAGCGAGCAGCAGCCCGTGGCAGTGGTATGCTTGCGGGCTTGGAATTAGGTGGTGAGTTTCCTGTGCAGGACATGCGAACGGGAGAGGGAGGGCTCCTCCAAGTGTGCATGGAAGGTGTAGGTCTCCTCTTTGCTAACAGCAAGGTAAATCACCATTTATTCTATTCTTTTTTTTTCTTTTTGCACTTTATTTTCATTCTGGGAATGAATTGGCTCAATGCAAACTGGTCAAAAGATTCTGTGCACCTATTTCCTTAACTTACACTGGAATGCTTTACCTTCAGCAAAGGAAATTATGGATCTAGAGTAAATGGTATGTCTCGCTGAGAAATTAGTAGTTATTTCAGTTATGCTTTTTATGTTATTTACTTAGGTGTATTTAGAGAAATATTTATGTGTAAAGTATAAATCAAAGAACAAGTGGTAAGAGCTGTAAAAACTAAATGAATTAGCAGCTGTGTCAGTTGTAATGTTGGTGTATTCTTTTGAGTTGAGCCAAGAACACATGACAAAAGCCGCTGGTTTGTAATGTGACACTCCTACCAGTCAGTCATTCTTGGAGTTGGAATATACCAGCCCAAAATACAAGTAGTGGATAAACAGTTTGTGTAACTATGAAGAATAATAAGAGTACATACCATAGTGCTACAAGCATACAAAGAAAATCCAGTGTATGTTAGGGTGTTTCACACCTTCTTTTATTGGCAGCACTGTGTGCAATGCGCCTCTTTATATTTTATGAATTTCCTATAAATTCTGTATTAGAAACATTAGTTTGTTGAAGAACAAAAATTAATGCATCATGTCATATTTATGTAATCATTACCTAAGTTGTTAATAATTAGTCTTTTCTCGCCCAATGTGCAGCTCCATCTTCTTTACTACTAATAATTATTACAAGAGTGTAACATGACTCAAGAGAATCTCTAATGCCAAATGTTAAGCAGAGGGGGTCTATAGTTCACTTACATAAAACTTAACATATAAAAGTTTGTATTAGTTTAAAATTATAAACATAGAAAATATTTATAATTACATACTAAATAATAAAATGAATTACCATATAACTTTAATCTAATATCTGACTTTAAAGGAACTTATCTTAATACTTCTATATCAGGTGTGGGAAAAAGAGGCTCAAAAGGGCCACTGCACTGAAACACGTTCTTGCCACGCTCCAATTCCCCTGCACAAAAACAGGAAAGTTCGCTGTTTAACCCTTTTGCCGCCGCATGTCGATCAGGTCAACGGTATCTGCCCAATGTTAAAGTGCCAAGTCCAAGTATTTCTACTGGGGTGAAAAATGGCAGATTACTATGTCTTGAACTGTTAGCTTTCAGAAAAAAGTTCACAATAAATGTAATTTTAAAGATACAATAAAGATAAAAAAAAAAAAGTTTAATAATTGAATTCTGCTCAATATTATATTAATTAGAACATTTATCAGATAAAAAAATAAATATCTAGCAGAAATTTTATTACAATGAGGAATAATAGTTTTCTTATTGTAATTTGAGATGAAATAGTACATATTTCTAATCAAATAAAGTGAATGACATTTAGCACCGTTAAATATGTATGCAATTATAAGTGAAATAATAATAAGTATACCTTCAAAACTATGCTATGTTACATAGAAAATGCAAAATATAACTCACCAGTATCAATGACTTCATCATGGATATGAACTCTTCAATAAATATGGTAGTAGTTTTCCAGCACTAGTTTTAATACTATTTTGGATTTCTAATAATTCTCAGTTTACATATGTGCACACAAAACTGGTTATAATAATAGTTTCTGGTACAAGATAAAAAATGGCATACTAATTAAAGCAAATAATTTCATTTCACACAGTTAAGTGCTTCTAGCCGCAAAAAAGCACTACACTACATTTAAATTTAGTGAAAAATATTGGAGAGCAAGAGGATTAATGACTTCATTGTCAGAAATCCAGCATTAGCTAACAACATTTAAATTAATTATAATGGTCCCATTTGCCGGAAATAATTAATTTGGTATTTATTTTGAGCACTTATGTAAATTAATGCACTTAGGATGTAATCCTTTTTCACATTTTACACACAGTGTACACGATCTTATTCGCTGCCCTGGTGTATAACACACAGTACATTGACATTCCTGCTTCTTTGGCAATAATTTCATACCATGCGATGCAGAAGGAGAACCATTAATTGTATCTTTGACTATTTCTCCTTTTTTTAGAAACCACTGAGAGCTTACAGTTTCAATTATCAATAAATAAACTTGAAATCGGCATTTAAATTGACACGACCCCTTTTTGTTGTCTCAGGTAACACAATCCTCACTGTCACCGTCACTTAAAGTACTTGTATCCACATAACACTCATCATAATATGCCACAATTTTACCATCATACCTTCCTGGCACAAAAACATCGCAAGAACAACTAACCATGTTCACTTTTACACAGTAAAAACTGAACAGAACTGGACGCGGACAAACTATATCAACGAGGGTTAGGAAACTGGCCTTCAAATAACAAAAGATTCCTCTTAATGACCTTACAATACACCGTTAGAAAGTTTCCCCTTTTCAATGACATAAAGTGCATCCCTATAGGCTGTTTCAAAAATAGGTTTACAGCCTCACAAATAAGGTCGATGCTGGGAGACTTCAAGCCCTAGAATACAATCGACTAGATCAACAGGCTGCATTTTTTGGTGGGAATTCTTTAAAAAGGCATGACAGCAAGAGGGTTAATATGTGGATTTCAATTTGCAAATATGAATCACTACAATATCAAACACCACTATGATCAGAAACATAAAGCAAACCTTGGTGATCTTACAAGATATTTATTCAGTTTCAAAAAGCATTTTCTGAATACTCATATTTGTAAACATATAAAAGGGATGATATGATTCCATTTCTTAGGGGTTTAGTTTCTTATTAATATATTTAATATAAACTACTGTATTTTGTGTTTCAAAGTTTGAATACAATATTGATTTTAGAACCAAACGATTTATTATGTTGATCAAATAGATTTAAAATATTTTTAATGCTAAATGGCAATGGAATTTTACTGCTTTGTTTATTGTGAAAAAGAAACAATTTAGTAGATTAATCACAAGGCAGTGTAAGAATATTACATGCATAAGATAAAGGAAGGTTATAAACTTGAAGATTATGTAATTTGCCTAGCCACAGTAAGCAGCTGTAATAATTATTGTATGCAAAATATTTCAATATAAATATAATTCAATTTTAATATAAACAAAATAGTTAATAACAGTGTAGAAATTATTACTACGTACAGGTGGAATGAAGAATGAAGCCACTTCTGTGCTTGTATCAAGAGAATGTGGAGTGGGTAAGGCAAGCTCAATCGCTACCTTTCCTCTCATTCCCATGCCTGTTGTTGAGTAAAAGAGGTACCATGTGTAACTCGCATTTGGGAGATACAGGTTCAATTCCTGCCAGCTGTGCACTCTGCTTTGTTTTCAGTGATTTTCCCTTGTCGCTTAGGGAATGTTGGGATGTTCATCTTCATACCATGGCTTGCTTGCACCTCATTTTATTACTAATGGCTGTATGTAGCTTGGTATAAACAACTCCTAACTCTGAGCAATTTCAGATTTAGTTTCATGTGGATCAGGTCTCATCTCTTGAATGAATTTTACTTTCTGATCTAGTGCGTACCATTTCCTTTCTCTGTTCTCCATGGCTGATTTAAAGCAACTGAGAACTGAAAGACAAAACCGCTGCTCAGCAGTAAACACCAGGTACTGAAAACGTGTATGTTTGCTTCTCGTTTGTTGCTATGACACTGTCGTGCCAAAAGCTGCCTGCTCAGGTTGGGTCTTTGTCAACAGAGATAAGGAAAATACGCCTCGAGTTTCTTTTAAAATAACATATGCCATGTGCTCATTATAATTATGTAAAACTCAGTTATATTTCCCTGAAATTTAGTATGTATAAATGCAAATTATGTATAAATGCATTATGTATAAATAAGGTTTTATTAAACTACATTTTGCCAGGACCTACAAAATTTACATATAAATGTGAATTACATAGAACTGGGTTATGTATAAAGCAGGTTCAGTTGTATTCAAATGAAAAATAAGCACATAACTTGGTTGTCACAGAACCCAGCTGTCCTATATCATTAGTCTGTAACCCCTGAAAGTTCGTCAGTTGGATTCTATAACATCCCATATATGTTTATTTATTACAGTTTCACGGGCGATCAGCCATGTGAGGTTTGAAAATATTGAGCTTTCAGCGATTCTAAACTCCATGGCCTTCGTCAGAATGAAAAATCTTACATCTTAAATCTTACATCCCGTATATGGACATATTTTCCAAGAAAGGACTGAAAGCTTCATCAAAAGTATTTGCTGCAAGATTTGCAGGGTATAGTTTATTGTAGCTAGTCATAAAATCATTCTTCTGAGGCGTGGAAGGCAGGAGTGCAAGAAAAGTAATGTTTATATCTTTCTACTTCAAATTTTGCATTTCCGATAATTCAACAAAGCATGCCATTTATTTACATCTCTGCAATTATCAGTGCATTGCAATCCATTTTCCACCTTCATAGTTCAATTTTTGGGTGCACTTAGCTGCAGTCTGAACTCCCCAATGTGGAAAACAGATCAGTGAAACTACATAAAAGTAAAAGAGGTGGAATCAAGACTGAAAAATTCAATGTCATAGCCAGGATTTGAACCATGGATCTTCCGCTTATCGAGCAGCTGCTTTAACCAATAAGCTACCATAGCCAACTTGCCAGTACAACATTAAATTCCCCAGCTAATTCATGCTTTTCCTGGTTAGACCACAAGGGAATCTCACATCAAAGATAAATACCCCAAGGGCGACTTACAATTTTAAGTACTTTATCTCGCGGATTTAAGTAACCTTTAGATGGTAATTATTATTTATTTATGCCAAAAAGCTTACTGCTGGTGTTTTTAAACACACAAGCCGTATGTGGGCAAAGTTTAAGAGGTGGAATAAGGACTGAAAAACTCAATGCCATAGCCAAGATTTGAACCACAGATCTTCCGCTTATCCTGGTTCAAATCCCAGCTATAGCATTGAATTTGTCAGTCCTGATTCCACCTCTTAAACATTGCCCGCACTGGGCTTCCGTGTTTAAAAACACCAGCAGTAAGCTTGTTGACATAAATAAATAATAACTACATAATAGTGTTTGCTGGAAAATGAGATGTTAGTCATCAAATGTATGCAAGTTTTCTTCTTTGCTATGAAGCAATGACCATCAATAGAATCATAATGTTAAAGAAGGAAAGAAAGATATTAAAGTGAAATCTGGCAATCATTAGATTATGGAATGACCATTGACTACAATTTTTTCAGAGGCATATCTACTAACCATCTTTGTCTTTTAATGCTGAAGTGAAAATGGAAGTATGTCCCACCAAAATAATGTGTGTATCTAGAAGACACGTTAAATACAAATGGGTTGCTAGAACCCCTGCTAAAGCTATAGTATTAAATTACTTAGAGTATTCGTTTTCTACTCAGAGAAGGTTAAATTTTCAAAAATGTAAATAACGGCTATATAAGCATTGTACACTATGCCAACTCCAAGGTGTAAGTAAATTAATGTTTTACTGGTCCATGCCCCAAGTTTTAAATTTGTAATTATCTGCATGCCTTCCTTACATTCTTTGCATTGATTCTTTACCATTTGAAAGTACACATATAGATATCTAATTAAAATATTCATTAGTTGATAGTTACAACAGTGCTTTATGTTAAATTTTACGTATACATTTGCCTTGATTATGCATTGTTTATTAAACACAATTCATGTTGAGGTTGAAAAAGTATTTATAAATTTTTATTCTTATTCAATGTAGTTTAATGAACAGAAATATACATGTATATGATTTGATTTTATAACTATCAAAATATATTTTTTATTATAAATATGGTTGCAAATAGCATTAAATCCAGAATCTTATTTGTTTTGAGGTAGATCTAATGAGCTGTATATTACATCAGCATTGTGAGTGACACAGACCCCCTCTGAATTCCCTGTGTAATGCAAATTTCTCCATAAGAAAACCAACCTCTGTTAGCTACACATGGACATTCAGGCTGTTATCCTAATAAAGGCTCCAACAAAATATAGAACAGGAAGAGTTACTACTGATTACGGTTATGGAGTACCAAAGATGATATAGCAGTTATACTTCACTAAATTGCCTGCTCATACCAGATACAAGTTCACAAGGAGTGTCACTATCTACAACTAGAAATAATTTCAGAAATCAGTATATTAATATAGTTGTATGGAAAAAAACCGTAATATAATCCTTGAACTTATCTAGGGTAGTAAGGTTTTTCTTCTCATATCATACTTTATATTTCATAGAAAAAAGACAAGAAGTAAGTGAATTATTTACCCAATACTAAATGTGTCCTGGTAACCAGAGGTGCATCCAGGATTCTTTAGGAAGGGGCTCACATATTTTGAAACATACCTTAACACTGAGCAAAATGTAGTCAGTAATTGAGCATTTTCATTAGTACATTTTCAAACTTTTGTAAGTAATCCATGGATCCCTTTGGATGCAAAAAGTAATTTAAATTTTGAGAAAACTTATAGTATATTTGTTAAATAAAGTTGCTATTAAAGATAGTATTTAAGCGCTTGATTACTCAGTTTTACTATAACATATTGATTCTCATTTCGTGAGAACTTAATCAGAATCAGGCTTTCTTCTTTTCTTGGAAGTTTGAAAGCAGTGTTTTAATAATCAATTTAAACCAAAAAGGTGAGTCGATTAATTGCACTACACAACACTTACTTATATTTTACTGGAACATGTTTCAAAGTCTTGACTTTCCTTCATTATCAACTGGACATCGATTGTTTTTCCCTGGTGTGGATGGTGATGTTTTCTCTGAGGTCTCCTCTGGTGGTGGTTCAAGGAACTTGCTGAAGATATCTTTCTCAGGGATGTCAAAATTGTCAAAAAATTCACATTCCATTCTTGGGCCTTCGAAAAATTAAAAAAAGTTTTCAAAGAACAGAGCATTCAGCTAGTACCAGTGAACCACAACCACTACTCCATAAAAAATCTACTGAACTCAAACATCAAAGATTGCATCCCACCCAATAAAAAATCTGGCATATACCAAATTGAATGTAGTGACTGTAATAAAGTGTATATAGGAAAAACCAAAAGAAATTTAGAAATAAGACCCAAGGAACACTTTATAAACGTAAAATACAAACAATTGGAAAAATCAGCAGTTGCCAACCCCTTTTGGACAGAAAACCACAACATAAAGCCAGAACCGGAACTCCTCAAACACATAATGGGAAAACAAGAGCTGTCCACGAAGGAACAAATCTTCATTTTGAAAAATAGAAACAGAGTATTCAATTTCGACATCCCCGAGAAAGATATCTTCAGCAAGTTCCTTGAACAACCACCAGAGGAGACCTCAGAGAAAACATCGCCATTCACACCAGGGAGAACCAGTCGATGTCCGGTTGATAATGAAGGAAAGTCAAGCCTTTGAAACATGTTCCAGTAAATTATAAGTAAGTGTTGTGTAGTGTTATTAATCAACTCACCTTTTGGTTTAAATTTAGAATCAGACTTTATTCACCATACTTATTGAAAAGTTACTTAATAGTAAATATAAAGAGTATTGATTCAGCTTATCTGTTAGTACACGCTTTATATTAGCTTCACCTGTATGTATGTATGTAACGGAATCTTTCGACGTACTTTTCACCCACTTAGAGTCATCTGATTGACTTGAAAATTTGCACACATGTCAAGGACCAATGACAATACAATAATATAATAACTTTATCCTAAGATCCTGACCAGAATCATCAGAATAAAAAAAATATTTAGCTAAATTTATCAATGTAACAGAATATTTTGGTATAATTTTCACCAACCTACAATCGTCTGATTGAATTGAAAATTTGCACACATGTCAAGGATTGATGACAGTACCATAATACCTTGAATTTTTCGTAATGTGCTTACTAGATCTTCAGGATAAAACTGATTAAACTAAACTTATCAATGCAAAGAAATCTTTTGACGTAATTTTCAGCACCAGGATCATCAGGATAAAGAATGACTAATCTAAATTGATAGAAAGCGGCACAGTTATTACATCTTAGATGTCGCTAAGGTGCATTTCTACATGCACCCTGAAAATTGCTTTAATTAAATGAATACACATATATTAGATGACATAAATGTCCAGAGAAAGGACCTGAAAGGAATATGAGACCAGGGGAAATATGACGGACCAGAGTTCATATGGGGCCAAGATACCCATAACATCAAGTACAAGAGCAGAAGTCCTAGACAAATGCATTTTGCCAACATTATTTTATGGCTGTCAGACATGGTCCCTTGAAAGGAAAACTGAAAAAGCAGCTGCAAGTGTGTCAAAGGAGAATGGAACGTAAGATCCTAAATGTTTCACTAAGAGACCGAATTAGGAATGAGGAACTTAGAAGAAGGACAAAAATGTGTGGTGTAGTAGAAAGGGCAGCAAAACTAAATGGAAATGGAGTGGACACATACCACACATGGACCACCAGAAATGGACGCACTGCATCACAATGAAGGAAGAAGAAACATGGGACGCCATAGGATCAGATGGTCAGACTAAGCAAGAAGCCTATGGTCAAGATTTCCAAGAAACAGAGAAGTATGGAGACAGCTGGAGCCAAATTGGAATAAACAAGCAAAGAGGGCAGAAAGACGATGACAGCAAGTGCAAAAGTTGTGAAAAGTCCAGTGCAGAAGTGTCAGTGGAAGGACATGTGAGTGCAACATATGATTAGGAAAAGGAAGACAGTCGAGTAACACAACAAAACTCCCAAGGATTTGCTCACCTTTGGAGCTTGTTTACGAGCTAGTCCCAGAGTAAACAAGGAGGGCTTTGCCGTTACAGGATGCCTATAGTCTAAATTTATTAGACAGGACAATAAAAAAATGCATTCAATAATTTTCCAGGTGGAAGTAATACAAACATAGATTCCAGTATACACAGAAATAGTGGTGAAGAATATGAATAATTTATATATACAGCAAAACTTGGGTAATTTGAATGTTTTTAATTAAAATTATTCTTTAATTAGAACTTTTCCTTTGTTCCCATGAATTTTATACGTAAAAGTTGCATAAATATTGTCTTTTATTCAGACATAATTGTTGTGATCTGGTGCAAGTTATGAAATTTGGCAGTGCAGAAGCAGACTCTACTACAACAATGCGCTAACTTGTAATTCTAAAATTGAGTAGTCATACAGTTAGTACTTTTTCTGCTTTTGAGAAGTGAGGGATGTAGCAATAAATCATTTCTCAGTGTGATTGTGCTCCATCCATGAGAATTTATAGAATTTGTGGAATCAGCAACTACAGCAATAGAAGAGCTCGAGTATTACTCAGATTTCAATATACATGTGTCAACAAGGCTGGTACATCTCTTGTGCCATGATTACACGATGCCAGTTGCTGGGACAATGGTTAGAAGACAGTTGAGTGGCATAAAATTATTGGCTACATGTGAACACTTCAGCCAATTGTCTAGCCAACTGCCCTCACAATTGTCACGGCAATCTATTGTCTCAAGGAGTAGACCAAGGACAACCAATTGGGCCCAACTGCTTCCCCACCACCCGGAATACAGTACTGTCAGTACAGCGATTGCTGTGTGAACGGACAGGACAGTAGTTGTCTAACAATAGCTGAGCCAATCCGCTTGTGTTTTTAAGTACAACTTTGTGTGTTAAGCTATAATTTATATAATTATGGTTCCAAAGTGGAGTGACAATATGAACATAGAGTTTGTTGAGTTGTATAGGGAGCGACGGTGTTTGTGGGATCAGCATGACAATCCTTTACAAGGACAAAAATGCCTGCCAAATGGCACTGTGGGAGGTTACCTCTCAATTAACCATTCAGGGTTTTGATGCAAATGAAGTGAAGGTTAAAATTAAGTTGTTTATGTACTTAGCTTAAAATGGTATAACATAATGAAGTAATGGTGAAAGAAATGTTGACAAGAATGTTTGAATCAGAAGGAAACAGTGTAAAGAAGCAACTTACAAAAAATCTGAAAGAAGCATGTGCAGTTAAAACATGTAGCAAAGAAATTAAAACCACAGAGCCATGAAATTGGATCCCATGTGATTGTTAAAGTAAATGTTTTGATCTTACAGAAGACAGATAATTAAATGTTGTTATTGCCTTAAGATTTATGAGGAGTATACACTAGGAATTTGAAATCTTCAAGACTCAGTAATGCTGCATAAAGAATTGTATTTTTTATGCATTACTTAAAATGTGTTCTTTTCAACACATATGGAATCACATATTTATATTATAATGGAAACAATTTATTTTAAAATGGTAAAAATAAGGAAATTGTCAAATGAAAAAGGTTGTTAAGTCCAGGATATATAAAGTTTTTCCATAGAAAGACAGTTTCCTTGCCCACTCCTGCTTTTTCTCTAACTCCTCCACTAGAACTTCGCATGATTCAGCAATAAATTCCGGCAAAGATCATTATAAATCGAACATAATTCCTTATGGGACATAACAGACGCTGCACACCTGGCCATTTCTTGCCATCTACTACTGTGGCAATAGTTTCCCTGTGTGAACGAGTTCTCGTTCGACTAACTGTCTCACAATCGTTTGAGGACAACTGCCCCTGACAACTGTCTCATCAACCGGCATCATGTAAATGGGGCTTTAGAAAACAGACATTCTTAGGCCTGCAGTGCTCTAAATATGATGTGCTCATGATGAAACTATGTTAAAATGATTCATGGAATCATTAGGCCTACCATTGCATACTTGTTACTATGTATTATACTGTGTTTTTTGCAAACAATATTTTTCTTTGCCACATGCAATATTATTAATGAGTAATATTCTCTACTGACTTCAAAAGATGTTATACAGATTGCCTATACCAGGCATTGGTAGAGGAGGTCCAGTGGCATGGCCTCTGCATTTGTGGGACCTCAGTCCATATGGGGGCGTTTAAAGACATTGGTCTATGCCAAATCTATCAAAAATGTGGATATGTTGGACTTTTTCTAAAATGGCTCATATCCCAACATGTATTTGTTTCCGAATATATGTTTATAAGAACATTTATTCTAGTTTTGACCAACCCCAACCCCTGTTGCAATATCAGTCACTCTTTTTAAACACCCTGTGTATTTGAAATTCAGAAGAAAACCTCCTTGTATATGTTTTAACACCCACTTTTATTACTAAGTTACCATAAGATTTGTATTGAATGGATAATTAATGGTGTGGATTAGCACAGACCCCATACAATTGAATTGTGCAGGTGAGGGAAAACTCAATCCAACCTGAGCATGCAGATTGCAAGACAAGCATGTTACTCTCTCCCCATGCTACCCACTTAGCATTAATAGCAGTACAGAGGTTATCTGAAAACATTTTCTTCAGAGCTATTTGTCATTGCTAAGTGTTTGGACTCTATGTATATTGATCCTAATTTAGGTTTGCTTAATATTTTTACACATCATATGGTAAGAAAAAGCTTTAGAAAACATGAAGCTATGATATATATTAGTTAACTTTAGGGTTAAAACTGAGTTAATTTGGCACAAACTAAACTCACTTTTTAAATTTCTTGGAACATTTTTTCGGGGGCAACTTTCTCTTATGTCACCCACACAGTGACTTACAATGGAGAAAGTGGAGGTTTGACACTAGAGGAAACTAGCCTCGAAAACATATTTGAGAAAATTTAAAAAGTGAGTGTTTCATTTGTATAGCCCCCTTTAACCTGTTTGATCATATTGGGGACTTTGACTTGAGAAACAACAGATGTTGTTATTTGCTTGCCGAACTGTAGATTGATCTTTATTATTTTTAAAATTAAACACATTCACATTTACTCCCATGTTCATAATTCCAGACTTTGCAGGGATGGAGGATTATTCTGCCTAAAGAAAAATTCCCAATCTCATCCGGGAATTGAACATGGGATCTCTGGGCTGAGAAGCGAGAATGGATAATGTATAGTGTTGACCGAAACACTTCAAATACATTTTCCCACACTTTTAATACTATGTTGCATTGTTTTATTACACAGTATTAAAGAATACAGCTTTAGGAATAATAATTGACACACATAATATGTAATTTATGTAAACTGCAATTTATTGAAGCAAGGCACAGAAAGCTATGAAATTATCTACACATGCTTTACCCAAGACATCTTGGGAGCTTTCCTCTTCCCCGCAACCCTTCCCTCTCCTGTACAGGTGTGGCCAACATCAGCACTCAACACAGAAGTATGCGTGCCATGTTGCTGACATAGTTCCTGTGTTTCATATGTTGGCAGTACCACTTTCTCCACCTTCCCCTACTTCCCTATGTCCCTTCTATGTGCCATCGCTATAGGTCATCTGCTTTCTAACAAGCTTTATAAAAAGCTTATTTGTGTGTTCACGAGGCAATATAATGACCTTAAAACAATAATAATGTTATTCATCAAGGCACCTAACATTCCCTAATGGATTTGTGACAAAAAATGGATTTTGGTCAATGCTATACATTATCTGCGAGAACGCTGACTACTCATACCGTAGAGGCAGTTCAGTGTTATTTTGTGTCACTAATTCACATAGTTTTAACTGTTCAATGATTTCACCGCGCTTGTCATAAAATACCAATATATGAAGATATATTATTTACTTTTTGGTTGATCACAGATTTTTGGAGATGAACAACCTATAAAATATATTATAGATAAACTTTATTTTTATTTGTCAAAAATAAGGAAGGATTTGAGAATCTTAGTAAAAGATGATCATTAATTTTATGGTGTACTACTGTACAGTCTAGTACATGGAAATTCTCACAATAATCAATATTACATAACAGCATTGTTGCTGTTCATTTTCAAATACTGCCAAGTGTTGAACTTTTTGTGGAATTGGGAGATTAAAAACCGTATGCCACTAATGTTAATCTGTTAAATCATGATATCTGTGATAATTCATAGCTCATTATCTCAGAAACTTCTTAAAAAATCAGACTGAAAATTTTACAAGATATAAATGCATATTTTCTAAGTTCACTTTCATATTTTTATATAGGCTGAAACACCTAAAACTTGCACCGCAAATGGAAAGAGCTATTGACTTGCAATTTTCACCAAATTTAATGGTAGTCAAGGGCACATATTTGCAGTCTATACACATATTTTAATCGATCTTAAAAACTGTACTTTTGAACAAACAAGCAATTTTTTCAAATGAAACAATGTTTCCATACTGACAGTTGTTTGCTCTATCTAAACGATTAATTGCTAGGTACAATGCTGTTATGTTTGTTTACAATGTGTTTTCTGTTCATTGATTACATTGCAACTTTGTGATACTTCAAGCAGTTGGTGTATAAAATATTCAAAATACAATTTCTCATAAATTTACGCTACTTTTATTCTGTTGATATCAATAGGTATCGACATATTTAAAAAATTGTATGCTTGTTCAAAAAATACAGTTTCTAAGCATTTTTAAAATCTAAGTACAGCAGAGCTGTCCAACATGATGCCCACGGGTGCCAAGAAACCCATGATGTATTTTTCTGGTACCCTTCATAAGCAAATTTTTACTCCGACATCTAATATTAGTTAAACTTTCAAGACAAGAGTATTTTCTTTGAATATCTTCCCAGTGCACACCCATGAAGTATGTTTTTGTACACCTAAAGCCATATTCATTACTTCCCTAACTGCACTTTCCCTTTTTCCTCTCAAGAGAAGGGTACTTGCCCTAATGGTGGTTGTGATGGCGCCCATGCCTCCTTAGGCATGAGTTAAATGTGCCTGAGCACATAAGAAAGTTGGACAGCACTGGTGTCTAGGCTGCAAATACAAGCCTCTCACAACCAATCAATTTATGTAAACTGCACATGAATCAGTGGTGTGCATTGAACTCCAGCTGCCCCGGCACTGACTGGTTTATTCACAAGTTCGGAATTAGAATAATAATAATAATTTTGTCAACTCTCAATCAAATATGTTCATCGCACATTATTGTTACAGTACCTAAGATTCAAACTCCTGCCCCACCACTAGGGAACTATTGCTCTTGGCAAATGGGCTTGTTCCAAACATAGAACACTTTTCCAAATGAATACTCCCCTCAATACCAGCTCGCCAGCAGTGCTGTATTGACGCATGCGTTCAGAACTCTATAGCTAGTGTAGTCCTGGCTGCCAGATGACAGCAGAAGCAAGTGTTTACATTTGATTGCTTAGTTCAATTTCATTTCAGCTAGCTTGGCTTTGAGGTCATACAGCAGAGCGCAGTTGCTCGGTTACAAGGAAACTTCAAAATATCAATATGAAAAGCTTGAGAGAGAGATAGCAATACACGCAAGTGTAGCAAACCTACATAATGGTGTCTTTTTATAGGACATAGTATAATAATATCAAAGGATATGAAAAGCTCATATATTTAAAGTTATTAATTAACATCAAAGAATCTTGTTAAACGACATAAATGCTTTTTCTGTTTACAAAAGTGACCCCATTAACAAAATGGAAGTAATGAGGGAAAATATTTGTAATAAGTTGGTCATCATGCAGATCAGATCAGACTTATATAGTGTTATTGCCCCAAGTTTGAAAGTTTGCTTGCACCCAGCGGAAGCTAAAAGGCAAAGAGTGTGTTGTTTTATATGTCTTTCTCTTAAAGTGTATTTAATAAATGTGACTGGTGAATTTATTGAAAATGAATGTGAGTGACTGTGCAATAGACGATATTCAGAAGAGACCATTTTTATATTTTTATATGGGCTATAATGTGCTAAGGGTATGGTAGATATCAAAAAAGTACTTAGGATAACAACTACCTCTACTACTTATAATCTGACCATTTTGGAATAAGGATTATTTATTTTAAACTATAAGATGATTTTTCAGTACCATAACCTATACAGCTGGGGTAACTATTGTGCCCACTGCACGCCACTGATTTCAATAGCACTTTTCATTCCAGCAATATTTATAGTGCAAATGTTAAGTAACTCACCGTGTATAATACAGCCGTTTATTAAGGAAGGTAGGATTATTTTCTTAACTATACCACCTTTGATTAACACTTATCAGAAATTATTTTTTGAAAAAAATATTTAACCATATTATTAATACCAAGTATAACTACAACAGAACTTGAGGGTTATTTTTACCATCCTATAATGTAATTACACTATCTTCAATAGTTTCTGAGTAAATGAGTCATTTATACTAGAAAACGTCATTCACAGAAAAAGCTGTTCAAAGAAACATGGAGAAAACAAACACACGTATATTTTTGCATAGAACGAAAGCACACAGATTGAGTATGCAGAAGCTGCTATACTGAATAGTAGTAGTACCAACTTGTAGAGCAAAACTTCCCCTAAAAGAGTGGCTAAAGCTTACATCTCTACCCCAAGTGTGTACGAGTTATGATATTTTGAAATCTGCAGAATGCACAGTAAAAAATGGTACAAGCAGTACTACCCTTAAAACATAAGTATTATGCCCACAGTGATACAAATATATTGAATAAAAGAAAAAATTCCAATTAATAAAACTGCAATACTTTATATTGAAATTTGTTGGTAATTTGTGCCATTTAGTCTCTTCTTAATCCAAGTTTCAGATAACAGAAGATAGAAACTCTGAGCGAGAGGGACAAATAAAGAAAGAAGTATGAAAGTAAATATACAGAGAAAAAATGTATAGTGTTTTATTAGACACCTTTGAAAATAAACATTCTTACTGTGATTCAAATGCTGAAATGAGCAGTCAGAAAGAGTTTTCTTGTTATGAAATATGTTTTAGAGCAACTTAGCTTAAATTCTGGATATGTTAACATTTATTCAATAATCTATATTTTCCCCCTACCCTGATACAACAGATTGAAGATGGTTGGGTAGTTACCAAACCCAAAAATCCCAACTGTATATTGTCCTTTACATTTCTGAAATTATTGTTTTAAGATGTGATACAGTGTATAAAGTAACAAGGTACAGACACTCTTTTTCCACAGTGTTTTGGGTACCTACCATTGCATTGTATAAACAACTGACTTTCCATGTGTAGCTAGTTTGCCACCTGCCCTTATTCTGAACATCTATCTTCAAAGCAGGTATTGATGATGTTGAATGTGTCTCTTGATAATGAATGAGTGTAAATGTTGGTTTTAACTGCAAGGACCTCTCAAAACTTTCCTGCTACTTGCTATTATCTTTACATAACTGTCATATTTACTCTTTATGATTAACGTGCAACATTTTCCTGCCCTTAACCTTAACTATTACAAAGTTTGAAATTTATTTTGTTGATTTTAATTGATCTTACTTTGTTAATTTGTTTTCTGACAAAAAATTAAGATTTTACAGTGATGATAATTTCCATGGGAACTGAATTTTGACATCCCCTTAAATGGGAAGGTAGTAATGGTTTATTTTTACTTCATAATTCATATTAAAGTAAACTGATTTAATTTTTATTCCATCTTGTTTCCTTATTTTCCCTTAAATCGGTGTTTTTTATTCTGCATGGTTGCTCTTCATTTTCTTGGGCTCCGTGTTATGAAGCTGCTCATCTTTCTCTTTTTACAAATACTTTCTCTATTAATTCTAAATATTTTCTTTGATACATACACATTAAAGAGTACTTCCTTTTATTTACATTCTCTGAATGTTGTATGCCCTTTACTATATCTTTCTTTCTTATAAGTGGGAAATAACTACATATAATTTTTACATAGATCTTATATACTTACTCACATGAGTTATTAACTTTCAAAAGTGAAAGCTTAGGAACTTTTGAGATGGTCCTTGAATGCTATATATATATAGAATTAAAATACAAAACACCACATATAGAAACATACATATATTGAAATAATATTTTAATACAACACCTGCATAGTGGGTGAAATTTCAACATGATTCTATAACTAAATGTATCTTTTTCTTCAATAATTTTTTTATATAACTTTTAATTTTTTCTTGCCATGTTTACACGCATCCAATGTAACACGTGGTGGATGTACCAGGATTTTGAGGTACTGAATGTGCAGTCTTTGGCTGCACTTGTTGTTGACACATGGTCTGCTTTGTTCCATCCACCTTTACTTGAGTAGCTTTCTTTCTTTCTTTCCCACTTTCTTTGTTACTTTTGTTATTTAGTTTCATGTAGAGATATTATTGATGTCTATTTTTAGTTCCAAATTGGTTTTAGTTATAATAGTGCCGCAAATTTATTAGAATACACAGTTGTTCCTTTAGCTACACTGTACTAGATACCAAAGAAAAATCTCGTAGCATGCCACCTGTTTGAAAGTG
Source organism: Tenodera sinensis (assembly GCA_030765045.1). NCBI lineage: Eukaryota > Metazoa > Arthropoda > Insecta > Mantodea > Mantidae > Tenodera > Tenodera sinensis. The sequence continues at coordinate 134,875,299 of CM060969.1, forward strand.
CACTGTTAGCATTACACATAAGTTTCAAAATAATAGTAAATAATTAACAGTGGTAAATTAAAAGTGATGTCGTCATCATCATCATTTACTGACAGAAGGCAGACCATCTCTCAAGTTACCTATGCAGCAGTTTGTCATTTGTCATACTGAGTAGAAAAATATAGTAATTAGAATTGTTTCCCTTTAATGTTCAAAATTTGCTCAGTAATCATGCATTTTAATTTGTTGTATTTTATTCCTTTAGTGTAGAGTTGCTTTTCATATCCTGGCCGACTCATGCATGGCTTAATTATATATGTGTTGCATGTTACCATTAATTAAGCATATTGTCTGCATCAGAAGTTGTTTCTTATGTTACATGATACTTACTTTATATCTGTACAAAACATAGCTGATAGAAAGATGTAGTAGGTCATCTTTTCTTTCTTGTATTTTATAAAAGTATTTTTGCACAAAAATAATATATTAAGAATAAAATACTTCTGTATAGAGACATAAAAAGTTAATTTTGTGACACTTTTGCTTGCCTATTGCATTTAAGCACTTTTGCAGTATTATATCCCCAATAAGCAGTAAGTTATATGTGTTAATATTTTTAATGGATTTTCTGTTTAGTTTAAATTGTTTTATTTACTCAGTAATTGAACTTTGAAATGTATTATATATTTCATAGACTATCAGTGAGATACATACTTGAATACTGGGTCAAACAAAGTCAAAGCCTATGTCACACCAAAGCCAGAATTTATGTAACTGTTCAGACATAACCTCTTTAAAGTTGTGATCACAATGCAGCAGAACAAATATGTTAATTCCTTAAAAATGAACCACTTGAATAAGTGCTGCTCTAGTCTTGACATGTTAGATATTTGTTTAAAAGTTCTAATGTTCTTAGCTGCAATGAGTATTATTTAACTATTTCATTGTTTGTGTCACACAAAGGGAAAACTAGGAAGCCAATTAGCACTTTGCAAAAAAAGGTAACTTAGAATGTAATATATGTAGTCATTTGCACCTGTTCTTAACAATTTTGGCTAACATTTTGCCATAGCTCCTCTTAAGCTAAAATTCTACTTTTCTCCTGTTTTAAATAAACAGAATTACCAAAATGCTATTAATGTATATAGGTAAATTACAACAGCAAGGCTTAAGTAGCTGAATAAAACTACACTAATCATTAACAAATGATGTAGCTATTTGTAGATTTTAAGTGAAGTTGAGATTTCAGAGGTACAAGATCCAATAAGATACCTATACATTTGTGTGTGCCCTATAACAGTGGTTTCCAAACTGGGAGACATAATTGGTTTCTTAGAGGGAACATGCACTATTTAGAAGAGGAAAACAACTAATCTGATAAACAGAGAAATTAGTAAATCTGATATATTTTTCTCACTTTGTCAGCATGTAAATCACTGTAAATTACTAAGAGTGTTTCAATTAACCCTAAGAGCATATTAGTTGCATATTAAGTGCACTGATGTTAAAAGATTTCAATCTGGATATCACAAAGGTAATCCCAAAAATAAGGCTTTCAAAGTGCTGGAGCTGCAGAGAAATTGTTTGCACGGCTGTTGGTCCAACTTGTTTGTTGCTTCCCTCACTCTCTACAGAAACAACATAGTCATTACAGCATTCAGTTGTGGCCATCTTGGCTTGGCAGCTACTGTAATGAAGCTCCCATTTACCACTGCGATCAGGTGCAAAGTTTGCACAGTCATTCTGTTTTTTTACTTCAAAAGGCATTAAACCAATCAAAATTCATCAATGATCTACAGAAGCATAAGGAAGGAGAGGTCTGTATGGATGTCAAAAATGTCCACAACTCATGTACAGAACAAGCAACAGTCACATGAGTAATGACATTCCAATTCCCCAAGCTGCAAAAATTCAGAAGAACACAGTCTGCTGATAAAGTCATGGTAACTGTTTTTTGGGATCAAAGGGGGATATTATTGGTCAACTTCATTGGCTCCAAAGACAATAATAAATGCCAACAGATGCTATGATATACTAAAAAAGCTCAGAAGGATGATTCAGAACCAAAAAAGTGGAATGCTGAGCAGGGTCATAAGCCTTCTCCACCAAAGTATGAATCTTCTGTAACGGTTTGGATGGGACACCCTGTAGTCTGGACTTAGCACCTACTGACTACCTCTTGCTTCCCAGGTTGAAAGAACACTTGGCTGGAAGCCACTTCAGTGACAATGATAACATGAAAAATGAGGTCCAACACTTCCTGAATTGAGCTGAATGACTTAGGCATACAAAAACTGCCACACCACTTACAAAAATGCATTGATTGAAATGGTGATTATGTAGAAAAACATAATGTTCAAGGTTCAAAACTATGTATCCTGCATTAAAAATGCATGTTTCCTTATATTTTTTAAAAAATAGGAGACCTTATTTTTGGGATTACCTTCGTATGTTTACTCCTGGTGTTATAGGCACACATTTCCAATTATGTTTAAGATCGTCACTATTGCTTTATGGTGGGAGAATATATACATGGTTAAAGCAAATGGCTCTTACCAGGGAGAAAGTTCATTCATGTGTATTGTTTTCAAGAATTTTTCATGTTAATGTGTGAGCTTAAAAACATTAATTTTTTAATTTAGTTACATATTTACATAAACTTCTCTTCAGGCCTACTCTTAAGATTTGAAGTAATTGGCTTTTTCTTGACAAATGATTAGGTACTTTTATTAATTTTAATTTTTCACAATTCTGTTTTGGGGAAACAGTGAACTTTTTATGACATTTGCATGCACAAATTTCAATTTTGTTCTAGTTTTACTTTCTACATGAGAACTTACTGAAACATGTTTTCGAGACTTGTCTCTATTATCAAACCAGATTCACTGTCATGCTTGCTCCTGTGACTAAATAAATGGTGTTTTGTACAGTGTAATGAGATAATTTTCACATGAGACAAAAAAGATTAAATTGTGTTTACTTTTATGTATGAATAATTTTTCCCAAATAGAGAGTTCTACTGTCTTTCTAAGGATTTTAAAAGGTTAGGTTTCTCTACTAGCTGATGATCTATGGACAAGAAATGTGCTGCAGTAGCTGATTTCTCCATGTGTTTATATTTCACATTCCTCATGTGTTCATTAAACCTTGCATCTATTTTCTTTTTTGTCTTTCATATGTAAATTTTGTTGTAACCTTCACATCCAATTTCATAAAGTCTAGAAGCTTTTCCCAGGAATTTGGTCCTTTGTTTATATTGTGACAAATGACAAGCCCAGTTACTTTTAATGTTGCTTTATTTCCTCTAAAACTGAATCCCAATCCACAATTTGTGATCCTACACCTCACAACTGTAGTGTTCTATTGTAACCTCGATACAAAACAGTGCTCAACTGTCCACAGCTCACTCTGACAGTTCTACTCACTCACTAAAAACTGATGCAATAAATTCACTAAAAATGCCTTCTGTCCATGCCGACTCGCTTATATAGTCAACAATTAGGTACCAGCAATTTTTCTGTTAATTGATGTTTCCCAAAGCTTCCTGTAAAAGTACAGACTACAAGCTTCTCGAACTGTCTGAAAATGGTCTTTGTTCTTGGGCAACATTGTCGCGTGTTGCCTAGCAATGTAGTGATGTGAGGTGACGATCTTGAGATTGCTTTGATCTGCAGCCAGCATCACAATATTTCACACTTCTCATGTGTTTCTTAAACTTTGTATCTGTGTTCCTCTTTGTCTTCCCTATGTAAATTTTCCTGAAATATTTACATGCAATTTCATAAATATCAGAAGTTTTTTCCCACTGGAAAATTTACATAGAGAAGACAAAGAGAAACATAGGCACAAGGTTTAAAGAAAACACAAGAAATGTGATATGTAAACAGATGAAGAGCTTTTTTGGTCCGTAGATCATCAGCTGAACGAGAAACCTAAGCTTTTCAAGGCCCTTAGAAAACTGGTGGAACTCGCCATTTGGGAAAATTTGTTCATACACAAAAATAAACATAATTTATGAAACTTTGATGTGAGTAGGCCTAGTCAGGAAACACCATTTACAAGTCTCAGAAGGAAGTGTGGCAGTAAGTGTATGCTGATTTTGGAGAAATTTATGAATCATGTCCCAGGAAGTTCTGGTTAGAAAGTGAAGCTACAATAATCACATTCTTTATTTAGCCATACATCTCATGGCTTTCATAATTATTAATTACTGTAGGTACTGTACTACATTCTAAATTTTGAAATCCTTCATTTATTCTCAAATGAGTTTCTCAGAAAAATATTTCTGATTGGTGTGGGAATTGAAAGCTTATGAACACATGTACAAGCTGAGAAAGTTTGGAAACCACTGCTCTAGATATAGATCCTAAATGTTACTTCATGGAGTCCTAATCAAAGTAGAGCACATAGGGAAACAGAAGTATCACTAATTAATTGTGTAAAGATTACATATATTTAGCTCATAACCTCACTTTTATTTTCTTTGTTCCTTACATGGATAATATTGCACACCTCATCGATTAACAAAGTAAAAGGCATTAAGAATTTAAATATAACTTTAATCTAGAAATCCTAAGTTGGATATTTTAATGATCAATCTACTTTTCAAAAATTAAAGCCAAGAAGAGAGATAGTACCTACTTAATATAGAAACATGAAATTTATAGCTAGATAATGATGTTCCTTTTATTTATATCAATTTTGAAATGTATTAATCTAAATCATTTATAAGTTCTGTGTTATTCATAGTCTTTTTATGAATTTTTTTCTGCCTTTTATTACAGTTTTTTGTCCGCCTTGATCATATTCGTAAATGCTTCACACAAAAGGGTGGAATATTTGTCTTGGAAGAGTATAGTAAGTATTCTGTTACTAGTTCTTCTTTTATAATTCATTTTGAACTAAGCACGTTAAATAGTGCTTCACAAGTGCATTAGTTTGTCCTTTATCAATTGAGATAATGGTCTGTGAAATTTCAGAGTTGCATGAAATCCTGTTGTCTTAAATACATTATATTGTTTTATTCAAGTACTTGCTGGCTACCTAACATTGGACAGGTAGCTTTTTAAACTTGAATGTCAATTTTTTAATTACTGTATTTCATCGCATATTGGTGGCCATTGCACAATGGTCACCTTCACATAGTGGTTGCACCTTGATTTGTAGACAAGATTAGATTTAAGTTAGATAAAGAGTATCTCAATTTGACTTTAGAGGATCTGAATAGCTAACTAGGGCTAAGGCTAGATAATAATTAAGCTGATTTGGTATAATATGATGTAATGGATATTTTGTATTTTTAAGAACTTGTTATAAATTGTATGTAATTGGATGTGACTGGCAAAGAGCATGGGCTGAATACCTAGCCATATTCATAATTGTTGTAATAATTTAATACTAATATATGAGGTAGCTGGCTACAGTTACTTCTGAACATAAAACTTTCTCTATGACAAAAGGGCGGGTGTATCTTCAGTTTTTAATTAATGTACTGTCTGTATTCTTAGAAGACCTGTTGTTCGACCTGAACCTGTTTGTCCTATAAAAAGGGGGATATCATGGATACTAATAACTACAGGCCAATTGCTTTAACTTCAGAATTAGGTAAAATCTTTGAAGGATTATTTTGCAACAACTGGTCCACTTCTTTGAAAAAAATAACACCATTATAAATTCACAACATGGCTTTAGAAAAAAAATTCTTTACAATTTCGGTAATCTTAGCAATCACAGGTAATATTGTGAAACATCTGGAAAATAAAGAAGTATCAGCAGCTTTATTTTTAGATCTCACGAAAGCATTTGACTGTGAAGATCACAACATTTTACTGAATAAGGTAGAAGCATATGGGATTAGGGGACTGACTAAAGATTTAATCAGCTCATACCTTACAAGCAGAAAACAGGCAATACAAATACATCACAACCAGGGAAATTTAACAACAAAAATTACATCAAAATTTGAAACTGTAAAGTATGGAGTTTCTCAAGGTTCCATATTAGGTCCTCTTCTGTTTATTCTATATATGAATGATATTCCTATGATAGAGAAAAACAAAATTATTTCCTATGCAGATGATACAATTGCTTTATGCTGGGGTTCTACGACTGAAGAATTAAAAGAAACTGTTACAAACACTATTGATCTACAGTTAACTACTACGCCCGACTACAAAAAGAAGCTATAGAGGTCTACAAACACAAAGACAACTTCAATTGCAAGGAAGAAATACTACATGTACATAAAGCATGGATTCCGGTTTTAGATAAACTTTCAGACACACAACAGTTGTAATAAAACCCCACCTACAACTGGCCAATCACTACCGTAGCCAGCACAACAATGCCCTGCCCACCCCCACCCATAAAAATAACCGTAATAGACGTTAAAGGTCATCACTTCCACTTCTCTGCTTCCACATTCAAACTCTGACCAGTGCAGACAGAGGATCGTGTTACCCTGATGATGCCAAGCGCAGTACTAGGCGAAACGTTGGTATCTAACATGCCTTCTAGACCACGGCCTACAAGCCCGGAAGAACTAAACATTTCTAATAGTCACTATTGATCTGCTTTAAACAAAATAATCTCAAATGCAACCTATCTAAGACTACATTAATCAATTTCAATCTAAGAAATATAAATGATATACATAATATTCCACCATTATCAGAATACAGCATAGTTAGTGCCAATAAACATAAATGTTTAGGAATCGTACTGGATCAAAAGTTGACTTGGTCGGAACACATTAATTATATTTGTGGGAAAAGAAGCAAATCGCTATATTTGCTCAGGCATTTTTCAAGTTTCTTAGAAGCAAGAGAATTAAAATACATTCAGATTCTGTGTATCGGTTGTAGAGCGTCGTGCATCTTCATAAAAGCTGTGTTCACAATGCACACAAAATAACTTTATAATGGTCTGTGACTGATAGCGAAATGGTAAACTAATGAGTACTGAAAACAAAACACAGAATAATGTTATGCTGGCTGAGAGGTTAAGATGGCATTGCTTCCACTCATAAGTTCCTAAGTTCAAATCCTATGTTGCTCATCATTTTTTATGTTTGCTAATTTTATGATTGGATATGTAGAACTTAATATTGCATGAATATAATTTTAAGTTACAGGCTTATCTATGCACACAAAAACATAATTATTCTAGTAACACTCGTGTTAAATAAATAAAAGTATATGTAAATAAACTATCATCTTTTAACACAAAAACACAGAAAATAAACAATTAATATTGGATGCATGAACCCTCAGCACATATAACTGCCCTCAATTTTCAGGGCACAGTAATGTGGACGAGAACCTACAATGTCTCAGGTTTCTTGAATTTGTTGCCCAGAGGCCACATTTTGTCCTCACCCAGCTAAGGGAAAATGGGGCACAGCTCCCTTTTCACCTCAGCCCACACACTGTCACAGCAAGGCCAGTCTACCACTCTGATATCCCCTGAGAACCAATTTGAAACCTTTTGAGATGTGTGGACAGGATGATTGTCCTGTACAAATTCAATAATTTCATTAGGATATCCCATCCTCACAGAGAGAACCAAAATATTCTCAAATGTTACAGTGTTGAGCGTATTATCAAGCTGCCACAGCACACCTAGACCGTCCCTTGATATCCAGCCCCAACACAGTACAGATACGCAACCATGATGAAATTGTGAAGCCATGTATTTTGCATCATATCGGACCCCTTTGGATGATAGACAATCACCTATCCCTTATGTGTGGAAGAAAATGTCATCTCATCTGAGAATATCACATTATTCCATTTGCAGTTGGCATTTTCCTCTGTGAATGCAAGGTGAAACAATCTGTGACCTGGTAGGTACCATTCACACAAGAAGTCCTATGTCATTTACATGTTGGAGAGCTGTTCAAGTTGATCCAAGGAAATCCAAATTTACCTTCATTTCAGAAGTAGTTGGGAAAGAGTTCCTCTCTGCTTCTACAATTAAAGCTTCATCTGTTTCTGGAATTGATACACATCTTGTTCCTGAATCAGGACGATGGTGTTCAATCCCTTTCCTGGATAATCTCACCCACCTCTGCACTGTAGATGATGGGACTTCGATACGAACTGCAGCTTCACAAGCAGAATAACCTCCTAGGAGCGACTTCCTTGTGCCTATGTCGTTGCGTGCATGTTCCATCATTGTCAAGTGTGGTATGATTCGTTGAGAGAACTGTGCCTACCTTATGCATTTGTGCACCATTCTGCGCACTGTGTGCTTTCATAAGCAGCATATGGCTGTTTGATAGAATAAACCATTAAAGAAGAATCATAATAACTAATCATATTATTAACTTCACCAAATGTTGTGTATGAAATAAGTATATTTAAAATAACTAGCCTCTATGCACTGTTTGAACATCCTTAAGAGAAGGAGGAAACAATTTGCTACATGCGAGAAGCGAACCTGTGGCCCTCACCACAGAGTAGTCTATGTTTTGCCACTGTGCTACAGTGAACACACGTGGAAGGTGGCAGGTTTAGTAATGCCATACAATCCAAACTATATCCTGTTTTGTGTCCTCAATATTTGTAGTTAATATTGACAGTTTGTATTTAAAGAAGCTAAAGGAATGTATTTGGTTATGATTATTGATCATATGTGTTAGTAATGTTACGATTTGGAACTTATTACTTGTTGCTGCCGCTACACAACTGCATTGCAAATAGTGTAAACAAGGTGCTGTGCCAAGTACGACTTGGACGAATTTGGTGTTCCAGATATGACTCATTTTTTTTTGTCCACAGATGTTCATGTGTAAACATGACAACAGTGCTACCAATCCATGCACATTGTTAAATGTCTTGTATAGCACATAAAAATTTCTAGATAAATAATTGATGTTTAGGGCATTGCTAGGCATTGATAAAGACATAAAGGGAAAGAAAGAAAAGAGAAATGATCATAAACGCAAATATAGAAAAACTCATTACTTTTGTGGTATATTAACTCTTAATATTTATTTAGTGTACATAATTAAGTATTGCAAACATTACAAAATCACTTTGGTAATGTTAATATTTGATTATTTTAATAATAATTTTTAAACATTTTTTCTGCAGATCCAAAGACCCGTCAAGTGATACAACGAAAATATAAGTCATCAATGGTAAGTTTCACTGAGAAAATATTTGTATTTTGTTAAAGTAAACTAGATACCTGATTTTATATATGCATGACATAAACCAAAAAGGCTTTTAAAACAGAGATATAATGGTTATTTTCAACACCTAGTATTTTCAACCTTCTAGTATTCCAAAATAAAACACACATTTATTTGATGAATTGAATTATTATTGTTATTATCATTATCATTAAGATGTTTTAGACATAGGAAGACCTGCAAACATTTATCAACATTTGAGAGGTAGAACTGGAACTTAAAAATTCAATGCCAGAGCTGGGATTTGAACCACAGACCCTCCGCTTACTAGGTGGGTGCTCTAACCATTAAGCTACTGTGACAACCTGCCAGAATAACATTGAATTCTCAAACCAGTTCGTATTTCTCCTGGTAAACCACAAAGGCAGTCTCACATCAGAGACAATTACCCCAATGGTGACTTACTATTGTAAGTACTTTATATCCCAGGATTAAATAACCTTCAGATGGTAACTATTATTTATTTATGCCAACAAACTTACTGTTGGTGTTTTAAAACACACAAGCCGTGTAAAACTAAAACTAGGAAAGCAACTGGCCAGGATGGATTGAATGTAGAGCTATTTAAATATGGAGGGATATTGCTAAAGCTCCAACAACTACATTTTTATAATATGTGCTGGAGGAAGCAATGTATCCCAGAAGATTGGCTTACGGCCCAAACCACCTCTATCTTCAACACGTTTACTGTATACTGCCTATAAAATATTTGCAAAAATAATAACATTTGCAAAATATAGCTGAATGTGCTATCTCAGAAGAACAAAATGGATTTAGAAGAGGCAGACCCTGTGCCGATAATATCTTTATCATTAAACAGCTGATTGAAAAACATAAAGAAACTCATATGGTGTTTATTGATTTCAAAAAAGCTTTCAATAGAGTTAATCAATGCAAAATGTGGCAAATATTGGAAGAAAGAGGATACCCACAACAACCTGGAAGAATGATACAATGCTTCTACTTTCAAACAAAAATAAATGTGAGGACCAATGGTAAAATTTCCGCCAAAATTCTTAATAATGAAGGTGTCAGACAAGGGTGTACTTTATCACCTACGCTTTTTAGTATTTATATTGACGATCTAGTGAACAAATGGAAGCAACTGGTGAACGTAGGTTTTAAAATTTCAAACAACAACTTTTTAAATATTTGTTTTAAATAAGTGTTTGGACTTAGACAAATATATGCTTCTAGAGTCTGCTCAGTTTTTTTGTCTTGGGCGTATATATGGATTAATTTATTTGGATGCAGAATAAACCTCCACTTTTAACCTTCCATTATAAATAAGTATTTTCAAATTGTGTCACAAATTTCCTGTGAGGGGACTAAAAGAAGCACGCTAGGCAGAGCAAGGTTTTAATTTACAGTTACATTTGTCTTATCGTAAAAGCAAATCACATATTCTTCTACAGTTAGTGAGGAATGAGAATCTGTTATGTAGTAACTATATTGTTTATGTTTGTTGGTTATGATTCTAGGCAAGCGAGCTGAACCTAGCAGTACATCGAGTCATTTCCGTTAGAGTTGCACAACGATTGCTAAACTCTGAGCATCCTCCTACCTGAATGGCTGTTGCATGCCACTACCTGCCTCATTCGTTATTGTTGTATGTGTTTTATTTGCTGATGCATATTTTATTTTATGAGTTTTGCACTTAAGGTTGGTTTGGTTAAATATTTCAATTTAATTATATAAGAGTTATGCATGCCACATTTAATTTATACAAATATTTTACATCCTTTCCCTTATGGCACCATGTTGTTTTGAATATAGTTTTCTTATGTTAATTTTATGAACAAGTTGTTCCCAATAAGTGTAACATTACCTAGTTTTAGGTTGCTGTGCAGGGGCGTATGCGTACACAGAGGGTGCATTTGGGGGAGAAAGCTGAAACAGGAACAACTGAAATTTACAGTCAATCATATATTCATTCTGGGTCACTTAGAGAATTATCTAAGTGAAGGGGCTGTCCATAAGATCACTATATTGACTAAATAAAGAATTTGATGGGTAAAGTGGTCAGTGAAGTGACAGAAACCATCATTCAAGTTAAAATCCAAAATCAACTCTTAGACAGCTTTATAGGTAACCAAGGACTTCAGTAAGTGATAGTTTAGCACCTTCAATATTCAGTTTAGTCATGGAATATACAGAATGTCCCAAAATTAGAACGACAAACTTTGGGAGCTGATAGATAACATTATTTTAAGCATTTTTTATAAAGGGAAGTTTTTTGCTTCGGTGCTTCATTTAAGTGCTAGACGAGTTACTGTTATTACCTACTGCCTCCCACCCAGTTTAAGTATTCATGGCAAAATCAACAATAAAGATTAGTATTGCATTTATCTCAGTCACACACAATCTTAATTCAAGAAACAAACACGGAACACAAAAACAAAACACAAATATCTCATTGTTTACAGTTAATTACAGCTTTACTATGCAAAGTAAATGTTGGAACACATGCCCATTGTGATTAACACAAAGAGTGCATCAGCATGCCCTATTCTGTCTTACTCTCGCAAAGACACCAGCCATTTCTCTGGTTTTAAAGTTCGTCAGTCTAGTTTTGAATAGTAAAGCTATAATTAATTGTAAACAATGAGATGTTTATGTTTTGTTTCCGTGTTCTGTGTTTGTTTCTTGGATTAAGATTGTGTGCCTCACTAAGATAAATGCAATACTAATTTGCATTGTTGATTTTGCCGTAAATACTTAAACTGGGTGAGAGGCAGTAATCTATGACATTAACTCGTCCAGCGCTTAAACGAAGCACCGCAGCAAAATACTTTCCTTAACAAAAAGTGCTTAAAATAATGTTGTCTACCAGCTCGCAAAATTTGTCGGTCTAATTTTGGGATGTTCTGTATATGAGACATTGTGAAGTAGATATGAATAATACTACAGCATATACGAGGATCATCCAGAAAGTAAGGAACAGTTGAGCTTGGTTGATTCAAAACAAAAGATGTCAGCACCAAAGTTTATTTTTAAACTTACAGGGCTTTACGCTAGTTGTGTATGTAATCATCATCTTGTCAAGACATATGTTGTAATGTGGGACCAGTTTTTCAATACCATTGTTATACTCATTTGCTGCCAAAGATTTAAGCCAGGCTGTCACTGCTTGCTTGAGTTCCTCATCACTTGCAAACTGGTTTCCACCCAAAAATTCTTTAAGTTGTTATCTGGAGTCTTGTACAAAACCCAAGTTTCACCTCCAGTAACAATGCGGTCAAGCAAATCATCACCCTCTTTGTTATATTGTGTCAAAAATTCAAGGGCTACTCGCATGCAATTTGCCTTATGCTCATCGTTCCAAATTTCTGGCACCCACCAAGCACACATTTTCTTGTAACCAAGGTGCACTGTCACTATTTCTTGCAGGAGCAAACGTGGAATTTGTGTAATGTGTCCAAAGTGAAACGATGGTTTACCTGTGGTGCTGTTTTTATGTATTACGAATGTGATGGTGATGAGCTTTTGACTCTTATGTTATCTCGGGTTGTGGTACTGGATGGAATGAACATACACTCGGATTTAACTTTGGTGAAATATTTTATTCGCACCTTCTTGTTCACAGTATTTAAATTGTATTACAGTAGTAACTCTTTTATTTCAGTGGATCGACTTCCCTAGCATCGCCGGGATTTAATGTCTAAAAATTTAGCAATATTTCACTAAAAGTGTTTTCTATCACTTTACACTTCGTCTATTTTACGTCCTTTTATTCAATCGCGCACTTCGTATTAACTAACTTATTAAAGTTAGCTAATGTCTTACTTATTTTACACAAATCAACGGTCTTTAAACACTCAGTAAATTTACTTTCACTATTTTATGACGGGTACACATAAAAATACGTCCATCTTCACCAAACACATAGACGCTAATCCTAATTCTTTTAGTTGCAAGTCTAGTATTCCGACGGCCACATGTACATCCGCACATGCGTTCATCAAATAGTTCCCGCATTGTTAGGGAAGCAATCCTTAGTCATTCTCCCTTCGCTTTCAATATTGAACACATATAATTCTTTTATTTATACATATATATTAAAATTAAATATGGAAATATTTATGACGTCTTTAAACGAACTTAATTGTTTGTAACAATGAACATTAGTAGCACGTTTTCGTCATTTAACCAACTCATACCAACATCAAAAACAAATTACACTCTTAAAAAATATTCACATAAACGATTTTCTTTTGGGGTCTTTTAATATTCTGTCTCACCTGTATTGTGTCATCAACTGTTTTCTTCAGTTCTTTCATAACAAGCAATGGCCTCCCACTCTGACCTTCATCATGCACGCTCATCCTTCCTCCAGTGAACATAAAACACCATTTCCTCACTGGTGACTTGTTAATAGCACTTTCACTGTAAACATTCTTTATTTGCCTATAAATGTCAATAGGCTTAACGTTTTGAGCATTCAGAAAATGAATGACACTTTGTATTTCACATTTGGCAGGATTTTCGATTGGCAACGCCATTTCAAATTGCTGCAAAAACAATTAGCGTTACCACACAGCAACAAGACTCAATTCACACAGTGAAGTCAAGGAATAAGCTACCTGCAATTGCAATAGTGCCCCCCCCCCCCCCATCTGCATGGAGCACAATGTGCAATTGTTCTTTACTTTCAGGATGACTCTTGTAAATCAAATCAAACTATGGGACATGCTGATGACATTATAATTACTTCTGGATCTTTATCATCCATGAAGGAAGCATATAAAATATTAAAACCACAGTTAAGACAATGGGTCTTGAGGTTAACACAAATAAAACTAAAATTAGGATTCAACCTGCAGAACACAAATGCAAACTGCAAAGATAGACATGGAGGCTGATCTAATAGAAACAGTCAAAGAATTGATATGATATCTGGGCAGCAAATTCCAAGCGAAAGGAGAGGATTGCCATGAGGTCAGGAGAAGGATACACCTGGCTAACAAAACTTATTGTTAGCTCTTACCAATATTTAAATCTAAAGATGTACATAGAACTACTAAAACAAGACTATATAACACTATAGTTAGAACTGTGCTTTGTTATGAATGTGAGAGATGGTCTTAGTGATGGTTAATGCATTTGAAAGAAAGATATTAAAACAAATTTGGGGACCTGTTAAAGATGACGAGACGTAGAGAGTGAGATATAACAATGAGCTATACAAATTATATAATGAGTCAACTCGTATATCCATGATCATTAAACTTAAAAGATTACAATGGGCTGGTCATGTACAGTATGTGGTTAATGAACGCATACCAAAGAAAATACTAGACAATGTTATTGGTAGCAAGAGACGAGTGGATAAACCCAAAAATAGGTGGATTGGTGCTGTGGATGAATACATAAGGAACTGGAAGAGGAGAGCACAGGATAGACAAGAGTGGAGGGGCCTCATTAAGGAGGCCGAGGCCTGATATCAGGCTGTTGCACCATAGAACCATAGAAGAAGAAGACAAAGAAGAGGAAGAAGAAGAAGAGGAAGAAGACGAAGACAAAGAAGAAGAAGAGGAAGAAGAAGACAAAGACAAAGAAGAGGAAGACAAAGAAGAAGAGGAGGAGGGGAAGAAGCAGAAGAAGAAGGAGAAGAAGAAGATGAAGAAGAAGAAGAGGAAGGAGGAAGAGAAGATGAAGACAAAGAAGAGGCAGAAGAAGAGGAAGGAGAAGAATAAGGTGAAGAAGAAGAAGAGGAGGTGGAGGAAGAGGAAGAAGGAGAGGAAGAGGAAGAAGGAGGAGGACTTCAGGAAGTAAGGAGGACATTTAGTTCACTTCAATTGCAGAAAGTGCTCTCTAGTACAGCGAAGGACAGGTACAGTCTGTTCACCAGCTCATGGTCTCTGGCAGAAATGCAATGAGTCAGTACATCAGTGACACAGCAATATCTGTGCTTCTGGTTGCAGGTAATGCAAGCACAATTAGAAGCATGAGTCCAGCTTTAGATATTGCTGTGTATCTAGAATTATTTAATGATGTACTGACTGGTTGCATTTCTGCCAGGGACCACGGGCTGGTGAACAGACTGTAGTGTACGTGTGAAGACAAGCTCAGCGTGTGATGTTACCACGCTCTGTAGTGCTGCCGCAGGGAAAGAGGAAATAGGTTGAAACATGCGGAATGCAGCAATGTAGGAAACAAGTATCGTCTTGGACACTGTATATTAAAGCTGACTGTTTCAATTGCACAGTTGTTCATAGATTATAAACAGCTACATTTTGGCTCTATGCTATGAGAAAACATATAGAGGAAGTTGGAATAATATGGAATACCAAACTAAAAGCTCCACTTCTCTTACTAATATTGCAGGTTGTTGCACTGCTGACTAGTTTCAAGTTGTATCCAACTTATTCTCAAAGCTATCCAAAACTTATTGTTCTTAATTTAGGTTCTGTTGCTGCACTGTTAATAGCTTCAATTTTCCTTAATGGAAAATCAGTTTTTATTTGCTCCATATTTGAGGTAACAGTATTATAATGTGACAAATTATGTTTTTAGTGAATAAATGGAACCTTCTTAGAGACTTCTTATAGCTTACTTTGAACAAAAAATTAGAATTTGTTATTAATTTTTTATGAAAAATGTCCAATTGCTTATTGCAGGTAATATGGAATACTACATAAATTTCCCAATTAATAATTTTTTCACATAGTAAATTTACATAAGAGCTTATTTATTTCTTGCTAAAACTTTTACTTGCATAATATTGCACTGAATTGCATTGCAACAGTATGAACATAAGCTACAAAATATAGTGCTGTTTTATTTTGCACTTCCGCTCCTGCGCACACTTTGTGTTCATGTTAGACATTAGGCACTGGAGCCAAACTTGTCCTTTTCTGTCTTCTGAAAACTTGCCACTACAGAAAACACACTTTCTTTTTTTTTTTTTCAAGTGGAGGAAAAATGCATTTATGGACTCCCACTGTGGTGGAGGCTTCATCACTAGGACCCTACACAGATAGGGATGGTGTGAATGAAGGATAGTACTGCGGTTTCGCAATATGCACCTGCGTTAGTATGTGAATTGCTAAAGGCTGCAGCCTAGAGGGTTGGTCGTGACAGCAGATAAGGATAGGTTTTAAGGAATTTCTGGACGCTCATGATTTGTGTTCATCCTCGCCTTGAGGTTCTCGGCATAGCTTGAAGATGATGTGACTTGGTAGCTTTGGTTGCCTGGTCCATGACGGTTCTGAGGTGGGAGTAATACACACTCTGCCTCCATCTGAGGGAATATCTTCTCCCCATTACTGTGGCATTTGTTTGGCATTTCTGCAGAAAAAAGGTTTAAATGTATTATAAAAAATTCTAAAGTTATAAATTTTGCATGGGAGAAACAATGCAGGTATTATGCAGTACTTGATATAAACGGAGAGCAGTATAAGATACCAGTATTCCATATTGTCTGTCACACCCTATTGAAATAAACAATATAAAATAAAATAAAAACAAAAGATCCGTGAAGCACAAATGTTTCAACCCTTGCTATAATCACAGTATTAATTGAGATCTATAATATGCACTCAAACATTTTTCATAAATGTTTCAAGAAACTTGTCTGCAAAACGTTTTACATGATACAAATCAGATAATCATTTACACTCAAACGCCATGTAGCACAAATGAGGTGAGACTTCTTGCAGGACTCTGAAAGTAACCTCTCATGTATTTCTAGTAGACAATGCTGCATATCAGCACCAAACAAGCAAGTAACTTGAGTATTCCATATTACCCGAACTTCCTCTAGCAATTCTAGATTATACAGGTGCCCCAAAATTAGACCGGCAAATTTTGCGAGCTAATAGACAACATTATTTTAAACACTTTTTGTTAAGGAAAGTATTTTGCTGCGGTGCTTCGTTTAAGCGCTAGACGAGTTAATGTCATAGATTACTGCCTCCCGCCTAATCTATGACATTAACTCGTCTAGCACTTAAACAAAGCACCATAGGAAAAGCCTTTCCTGAACAAAAAGTGCCTAAAATAATGGTATCTATCAGTCCCTAAAGTTGTCTGTCTAATTTTGGGACATTCTACATAAAGGACAGTCATGTTATGAACTAAATAGAATATAACATAAATGTTATTTTCTCTGCAAATTAGGAGAGAGCCATACAGAACAAAATTACTTGGACATTTTCCCGACACTTTCTGTTTCCCTTTTCTTTAATTAGTTTTGCCAATGTTAGGACATAAATTCTGTGAAATTTGTAATCGAAGACTGTATGTTAGGTTGTGCTCTGATAAGGCACTTGGGGATTTGTACTTAGACAATTTCATAACAGAACCAGACAGAAACACTGGCTGCTCCATTTTACTTGTGCTGGCCATGTTATTGTCATCAAGAGTGCCACACCTGACTGAACCCTCCACTTCCGTACTCACAGCGCTGTTTATCTAGGCAACATAGTACTACACGGCTCTTGCCTGATGTCACACAAACTGATAGTGTTGCTCTTCATTTTACTTGTACTGGCCATGTTATTGTCATCAAGAGTGCCACACCTGACTGAACCCTCCACTTCCGTACTCACAGCGCTGTTTATCTAGGCAACATAGTACTACAAGGGCTCTTGCCTGATGTCACACAAACTGATAGTGTTGCTCTTCATTTTACTTGTACTGGCCATGTTATTGTCATCAAGAGTGCCACACCTGACTGAACCCTCCACTTCCGTACTCACAGCGCTGTTTATCTAGGCAACGTAGTACTACAAGGGCTCTTGCCTGATGTCACACAAACTGATAGTGTTGCTCTTCATTTTACTTGTACTGGCCATGTTATTGTCATCAAGAGTGCCACACCTGACTGAACCCTCCACTTCCGTACTCACAGCGCTGTTTATCTAGGCAACGTAGTACTACAAGGGCTCTTGCCTGATGTCATACGAACCGATAGTCATACATCACACTGCTGGAAGCTGTCTTCCTTTGATCAAGTAATAGCTAACTGTGACTGGATAACAAAATGAGCAGCAGAGTGAGCTGTATATTCAATGTGGCCAACCAGTGTATGGAATGATAATTTTCCAATATAATGGGCTAAATTGCTTGTCATCTCCAATATTTATCACTGTTTTAATGTATTATTTTTATTTACCTTTTTATTAACAGATACATAGTATACTAAACCTGCAAGTATAAGAGTTAGAGAAAAGCAAACTGAAAATGCACTGCTTCAATATTACAGTTTTGGATAAGCTGCCCCTCTGCATATGCCCCTGTTTCTTTCTATTAAAGGTTGAGATCTGCAGTAAATGACAACATTTTAGTTTAAAGATTATCCTGCTTTATATTTCAATTCTTCATTTTGTTTATTTCCATCCTGAATGGTGTGGAGAACATTATCCATTCATATTTTCAACACAGTACTTTTGTTTATTTCAGCTCAGTAAGCTTTTTAGTAACATGTTGATCATTTATAAGTAAAGCAATCAGAGTATTGGCATAATGATCCTCTAACACTTTTTGAGAATGTATTATCATGAATATTCCATTTTTTTAATATTATTTAATACTCATTCACACTACATATGACATCACAGTTGGTGATATTGGTGATACATGAAATGAACTGGAGAATGGGAGGAATTTTTGGAAAGGAAACATTCCAGATGTAAGTTTTGGGTACGCCTGTGGATTTTCCAGTTATGAGAGCTGAAGAACACCTGAAAAAATCCTCAGTCAGCAACGATGGTCTTGGTGGGATTTGAAACATAGACCTCCTGAGTGCAGCCTCATATTATCGTAGAGTCACGTCGCTCTGTATGAGTATTACAAGAACAGTACCAGAAATACCCGACCTAACAAAGAAAACAAAAATTTGGGGAAAAAACACATTTGTTTTTCTCCTTTCAGCTCGATACACTTTTCCCAGCAATGCTCAATAGCTTTGATTCCCTGTTTATTGTGCGCACAGCAAAATAGCCATCAACTGCAGACTCCACCTCTTCATTGTTGGTAAATCTTTTATCACCGAGTCATTTCTTCAAGTTTGGAAACAGAATGATCAGCGGGACTAAATTTGGCAAATACGGTACACAAGGAAGTAATTCAAGTTTTAATGCATTGATTTTGGCCATGACGATAATGAATGAATGTATGGACTGGCACATTGTATTGAATAAGCATAACTTCCTTTTTCATTAAATACAGCCATCTTTGCTTGATTTCATTACTCAAACGCTGCAACAAGGTGGCATAATGCTTGCTATTGATTGCTTTTTCTGTTTGGAGATAATCAATGAAAATTATCCCATGTGTGTTCCAAAAATATGTCATAATTTTACCAGCAGATAGAACTGTCTTCGCCTTCTTCGGAGCTGATTCTCCTCTTTCAGTCCACTACTTCGATTGTTCCTTCATCTCAGGCGTGAAGTGATGGACCAATGTTTTATCCATGGTTATGAATCAAGGCAAAAGATCAGCTTTATTGTGTAAAATATTGCCAAACACTCAACTTAAATATCCTCAAAATGCTGTTTTTGTTCCATTGTGAGCAAATGCGGCATCCATCTTGTGTGCAGCTCTTTCATGTCCAAATTTTCTGTCAATATATGATTTACAGCACTTTTGAAAATTTCTGTAATGCCGCTATGCTGAAATTCAGGCTATGAGCAATACATACCGGATGTACGTCATATCACGTGTTTGGGCATGAAGTGTTGCAACATTGTGGTGAATTTTGCAAACTCTTTTCATATTATAAAGCTCTGGTGATGTTGCTTCCATTTTCACTAATAATACAGCACACTAATGTGAAGGAATAATCATCAGTTAACACACTTTGTCACACTTTAACCTCCAACTATTCGGTTCTGAATAAGACAAACACGAAACATAACATAATAGAGATGTGGCAACCATGTGCTCTGTATGTAGTTGTCACATTGTGCTTTAGCAGACGTAAACCAATTGAAAGTTTAGTGAAAACAGTAAAAATAAACAAAGCATTTACTTCCAGTGTTACATATAGAACTGCTTGTACACTTAGTCCTTTCGTTTGATAATAGATTTGTTGCAAATTTAAAAACAGAACTGAAACATACACTTTCATGGCTAAACCTGGCAATGATGCAACCTTTTCCCCTCTAATCTGCACCATCCCCTTACCCTACCTGCTACTTCCAGTTTGTATCGCTCGTAGCCTGAACTTTAGTATAGCTTATGCACTTTCAGTCAATGGTCATCCAATACCATTTTGTGTATTTTCTTTACAGTTTCTTGCATGGTCATCTCATTTGGTCAACCACTGCAATGTTCACCTTGGCAGCTCGTAAATTGTGCCACCCAATATTTTACTGTTGTGAACAAAGGAGCAGACTCCCTTAGAGTATAATCTACCTCAACTTTAATATTAGTTGGACTAAGATCTTTCAAATGAAGCTAATGTATCACATAACAATGACCAGTTTTATCCATGTTTACACATTTTCTGAGAGTATTTACTGTTGATGGCTGCCAAAAATGTACTAAACAATGTGGCATTGCCAAACTTCAAACTTAAGCCTTATAAGGTTGGTATTTTCTACCACAGACTTTTGTTTGAAACAACTGCTATCTACATGTCAGGTCGGGTACTTTTGGGACACCCCTTGTAGATGTGCTGTGCTTAGGGCCTGGTACCATAATATCAGTTCAAACTATGTAAAGTAGCAAATGCAAGTTGCATCAAGGGAAGGAGGGTTAACAAGAAAAGAAACTTTGAAGCTCTCAGAAATGCAATATTTAAATTTGACTACAAAAGGTAGTTGTAGTGTTTAGCACCTATTCTTATTATGAAGGTTGTCTGTTCCCAAGGATGTACAGTCGCGAGGAACGCTGTTACAGAAGATCTGGCAACACTGGCATGTAGCTTGGTTCTCCCTCTCTCAGTCCCCTGGCCTGCAAGCTGTCTGGAATGCTTAATCTTGGCTTGGCAGCTATTAGAAATGGAGCTGCCAGGTGCAAATTACACTTTGTGCAGCATTTTTTGTGTGCAGAAAGCCTGCACGGGTGTACATTCATTGCCAACTGTGTGAAGTGTACGGAGAGCAGTGTATGAGCTTACAACATGTGTGCAAATAGTGCAGAAAATTCAAAGATGGACATACAGACGTCCAGGACGACCAACATTCTGGATGGCCATCAGTTTCGGATGAAACGATTGTGAAAGTGGAAGAAGCAATGCTGAAAGATCAAAGGGTGGTGGTTCAGAAGACCTGCAAGATGATCCCTGATGTCAGCAAGGCATACACTTGCAAAGTTTTGACCGACCATTTAGGCTATAGCAAGGTGGGTGGAGGCATGCTCACGAAGGGACAGCACTCATCCGCACATTGCCCAGGTGACAACCAATCTCATCAACAGATTTGGATGGGATACTGTCATGCACCCTCCTTACAGCCCAGACCTAGCCCCAAGTGACTACCATCTCTTCCCTGACTTGAAGAAACACCTACGTGGGATGCATTTCAGAACTGGAGAGGAAAACTGAAAGAAACTGTTTCATGTTACCTTTGCCACATGGCAGGAGAGTTCTACGATGCAAGCATACAAAAGATGGTACACCACATGCAAAACTGCATTCATCAGAATAGTAATTATGTCAAAAAATAGAAAAAAAGTCTAAGCTTTCCAAAAATGTGTATTATTCAATGTCAATGAATGTTTTTCATTGTGAAAAAAAATTTGGGAACCTTATTTTACGGACAACATATATATGGCACTACATGCAGTGGACACTGATGATACATGAAATGAAATGATGATTTGGAAAAGAAATTTAAGGAAACCTTCCAGCCCTAAGTTCAGAGTACCATTTCCACATCTGTCGTTATGAAGATTGTGGGCAACCTGGAAAAAACCTCAGTCAGAGAGATGGTCATGGCAGGGTTTGAACTGCAGATCTCCCATTCATGAGTCCAACCTTAGCTATTCACATCAGCCTATAAAAGGAAATATGTGTACAGGTTCATAGTTGGGGATTCTTTTGAAGCTTCTTGACAGTGCAAATTAGAATCTAGTTCACCTGTAAAGCCTTTTTAATCTATCACAAATTGTTTGCAAATACCATATCTTTTTCTTTCTTTTCTACACATTAATGCTTTAAGTAGGCAATAAAAATTGGTAATATACATGGATATATATGTTAAATATTTATCTTTTGTAATAGTTTTAATCTTTAGATATTATGCTTTAATTATATTAAGTTTGTTTGTAGAGAAATATTGGGTGAGGCAAGGCAACCTTATCCCACATTTTGGGTTGGAGAGTTTTCATTTGATATGAATAAACAGAATGTTTGAGAGAATATAAGATAGGTAAGAACTTAACACACTCTTATTGGTTCACTTACTCAAAATGTTGAGATGTTTCACACAGTGTTGTCTCCAACTGCCAACTTCGAATGTTCTTGCTGAGCTTTGCTGGTTGAGATTTTATAAATTTGAAAATCACATTGTCCTTAGAGATATCAAAGTTCATCAGGCTGTCACTGAACTCCTTTACAAAGACCTTCTCTCATAATCTGTTGTTAGCTAACGCTGGATTTCTGACAATGAAGTCATTGATTCTCTTGCTCCCTAATATTTTTCACTGATGGATGGGAAGGGCGCTAGAATTCCATAATCTATGGTAAGTAATTTAATTTCATTGCTGATGTCATGATTTCTGTCTCTTTTTTTTTTTTTTTTTGTAGTGTTTAATGCCCGATTTTACTACTATGGCACCGCAGGCGGTGACATTGATGATACATGGAATGAAGATGGAGCACTGGTGAAATGAGATGGTGGAGGAAACTGGAGAATCCAGAGTAAAATCGGCCCAGCACCGCTTCATCCACCACAAATCCCACATGCGGTTGCTTGGGATCAAACCCGGGCTGCTTTGGTGAGAAGCGAATGGTCTAACCACTCAGCTATGGTGCAGCTTTCTGTCCCTGAGCTGATTTGTCTGTTTGCTCTTTCATAGTGTGGTGAAAATTACCTTTGGGATGAGTTTCCAGATTTCTTTTACTTTTCCCAGACCATGAGACCAGCAGAGAAATAAATGACTAAAACTGGTCAATAAGGCTATCAGCCCCAGCACATGACGGGAGAAGACCTTGATAAAGCAGTTCAGTCATAAGCCTGCCATTTGTCCCATAAAAACAGGACTGTCCCTCTCTTTTTACTTGTGTCCTGTGTTCCAAGAAGTTTTGTTGGCACATGAATAGGTCCTGTATTTTCCTGGCACCAACTTCCTAAATTAAATACTAACTACATATTGTTGCCAGTTCCTGTTGTGAGAAATGCTGACTTATTGTTATTGTTTAGCACTCTCTGTGAACAGTGAAAACAGAGGACGTTTGCCTAGTCTAGTATGGGCAGTTGATGTGTTGTTATTTGCATCAACTTAAGCTATTATGATGCACCTTCTCTTTGAACTTAAATGAAAAATATAATTTCCTCGAAGAGACAAAACTTAATTATGAAGTTCACTGTAAAATTTTTAATGCAACATTTTTGACTGCACATAGTGGAAACTCAGATATTCTTCAGCTTGAGAAATCAAACAAATATAAACTTGTTTCTTCCACTGATGTTGCAACAAACTCTAAAATCAGTGACTTCTTCACAAAAAAAAAAAAAAAGGTAGGTTTGTTTCACACATCCTTAGAAATTCTGCTTATGTTGTTCATGTTAAATATGTAGTAGGTGGGCGCCTGAGCTTTGCTTGGCTTTTCTTTTCTTTTCCTTTTTTTTTTAATTGTGTTTTTTGGGGAGAAGATACTTATTTAGATAAACTTGAAAAGCAAAATGTTAACTAAATATAAATTTTCATCCTAATTGCTAGAGCTGTTTCCGTGATGAGACCTTTAATGCCCTGGCTTGTTTGTTGAAATTGGCCCATTAACAGAGAAACTATGGCCAAAATAAGGTTTAGAGTAGTTGTGACTGTTACGCATAAAATCACATTTTTTTCAGGAATGACATGTATATAGATAAACTTAATAAGCAAAACCCTGTCTGAGTACAAAGTTTGATCGAAGTCGTTAGAGCTGTTTCCAAGTTGTGCGGAATATATTTATATATACACAAATTGCATGTTTAAATATATAAGATTTAGAACTGTAAACAAATACCACCATAAACACGCTTTAATGAATCGCTAATGTTATGTTAATATAATTTTTAGAAAGTAGTGATCAGTTGATGACAACCTTTTCAGACGTCCCATATTTCAACGAAGAAAAAATGGTAGGCTTATTAAATGACAGTGTGAGGAGTTTTGATATCCCTGAGAACAATGTGATTTTCAAGTTCATAAAGTCTCCACTAGTAGTGCTCAGGAATTTGTACTGTAACAAATGAGAATACCAGTTAGTGCTAAACACACTTTATTTGTCTGTTAAGCACTTAGTATAGTGCTTAGCATAGCACTAACATTACACTTAAGACACTGTTGCACATACTCACAACAAACCACACTATCCATTGAATTGAATTACGATTAGTTCTGAACTGTGAGTGGCGCTGCCCACTGAAAGAATCATTTTTTATCTATCCTCTCTCAACTCGATTGACAATTAAACTCACTCAGCTGATTCCTTACAGGCAACAATCAGTCCCTTATACAGTGCCTCAATACCAGGTAAAACATTGTCAAAGAGGAATCTTTTGGAACCTGCCAAAAGGAATTTTCTGGAGCAGCAATTAACCAAACTGTGGAGAGATGGCACATTATCATGCAGGTCATTGTTCACTCAAGAGATCCAGTCATTAATGCAGGTAGCCAGCTGAATCAATAGATGCAAATCCCCTCCTAATGGTAATTAGGTGCAGCTGTACTGACAGTGTACTGAAAAATTATCCAATGCTGGCAGTCAAGAATGAGCTAATTACACAGATGATTGTCTGTGAAATATTTGTCAGAATTTTGAATAAGAGAAGTAAAGAGTGTGTTAAGTCATTCATCGATCTTCTATTAATGCACAGGATCATCCTATATCATGTCTCCACAGCGAGGTTGGGTCCCACTTGATTGCTTCCTGCTTCCCGTTTTCTGGTTAATATGAACAGTTGTTTAGCAAAGTAGAGCAATCGCCTAAAAAATTAAAACACGCTTTAAAAGTTATGTACTTACTGAAGGAGATGCTGAAACAACCTGTTTAGTTTACTTTGAGAAATTGAATTGATCTGTTGACAAATGTTCATTTATAGTCCCTCCGAGCTTAAAGTGGGTACACACATAACACATAAACATTGCAATTGTGTCACTCCGCCAACAAGCATGTATTGTTCTCTGTGCACAGCTGTTTACATCCGACTGTTATAGCAACTGTCAAATCTTTCACTGCAGCAATGTGAGGTTAGAATTGCACTCGGCTCATATTTATTAAATAAAGTACATTAACTAATTAAATAAATTGGTTAAGAAAAGTTATGAAATGTAATTTTGTGAGTAAAAACCTGCGTTAACCTCAGTTGTCAGATTGAGGCGTGACACCCGCAGATCTCAGCTAACGTCTCCACACCAACATAGCTTCCCGATCAAATATCACACTAATTTTCTTTCTTTTGGTAAACTGAAACCCAATGTCTTTCAACAAAGTATGGAACGTAGTTTACCTAAAATTTGGAAGACCTGGCTCAGTGTTCATTATTATAGGAGGCCTGTTGTTTAAAAAGAAACTACATTTTAAAGCAAATAACACTTAACAGTCACCCACTTTGCCTAAAACACAAAATGGTCCTTCCCTTTTCTTTTTAGGGACTTTCACAGTTCCTGTTTGTTTCAGTTCTCTTCTCAATTTGAAACAGTGTACACAGAAACACCAGTTGCTTCAGATGTCAATTTGGTTACGCCTTTCACAGTCAGAGTGACATAATGTTGAAGGAAAAAGTTAAATACATATAATACAAAAGTCTTGTCTTTTCACCACTTCTTAGAGGCTTTCCGCTTTTATGTTTCCTTAACTACTCTGAGAAACTGAACACTCCGCCACACTGACTGCACATGCATTGGTAGTAATACAACTGTCAGAGCATCAGTTCACAACAGTAACAACGCAATCGGAGAATTACTGAGTACCACATGATAATAAATGGAAGTGAAATATTTATGCCCATGTTTAAATGTTTTGTAAGTTGAATTACAGTATTTATTCACCCCGTTCATTACTTGAAAGTATCAAATAGGCGATAATATATGCAATGTAGTAAGGAACTATTTCCAATCGCACTTCACCATTTCACACATGCTAAAAGTTGTGCTGTGGCATAATGTTGACATCCGTACCCACTTTAAGGCTGGATAGGGTATAAAAGTATGGGTTTATTTTAAACACTTTATGATAATAGTCACAGTCTTCAAATAATCCATGAAAGCACGAGTAGATTCTGTGCAGAGATATGAGTGATAGATAAACACTCAATATAGAATAGATAATTAAGCATATTATTTGTCATTACTCTCACTTCACATGTTACTGCATTGCAAGATATTGAATAAGCCCGTTATCACCACAGACTGCTGTTCTTGTTGCCAAGTGGAACTGCATCTCGGCTGCTGAGACTTGATATAGAGATGACCTGGTATCCGCTGTGTTTAGTTCCTTCAACTTATGTGAATTGTAAATGTGACTTGCATTTGGATACCTAACCACAATTGTTCCACTGAGAAGTAATAATATTGAATATATCACTGTTTTTACAGTCGGACCAGATATGCTACGCAGTGCTGTGTGTATTCTCGTATATAGCAGCCGGTCAAGAGCAACGCCGTCTTCAGCAGCAGCAGCAACATACTACTGGAACAGAGCTTTCTAGCACCGGTGCAGGAGGCATGCAGCATCGCTGATACCCAGCTTCTTCTAATACCAAGAGACTCTAATGCTTTACCTTGTATGTCACCTTCACACACTTGAGGAAACATGTAATACTACTGTCTAACTCTTTGTTATTCAGTTCCTCTGAGGTTGCCAAACAACTATACATACATCAAAATAAGAATTCACGGTGAAGTAACTCTGTGTTTTGATGGAGTACATTGTATATCCAATTCTCCATCAGATTGGCAATAATTTACTGATAATCTGCTGTTGATATTAATAAAGTGTCATTAAAATGTGATAATAAAGTAATTGTAAATATATAAAAATGTAACATGATATTATTTTATGTTAAACACTGTTGCATTGATATTGGTTCAATACTTCTTAGGGTATACAGAAATTTTGTAAAGTGAGACAAAAAATATCAAAGTTGAAATTGTAAATCACATTTGTATTTTTTTTGTTAGATTTCCTACTGTGAAATTCAGTTTATTAATTTTAGAATTAAAATGGAAAGAGATGTGATAGAATGTTAATAAAAATATATAATACTAGTGAAACATGATATTGAAATTACTTTTACCTAATAAGCAGCATTCACAAGAGTATATTATGCAACAACACTGTAGTCATACAACAATTTATGCTCGATCGTATACCTAATTTTATAGTTGAAATGTTGTACACTCACCAGGGACAATGACCTACATATTGCATCAGCTGATATTTGCAGTTCTGCGCAGCGCTAAACGATCGATTTGTTTCCAGCACATCACAGCTGCAAGATGAAAACGATAACCTTGGAATGCTACGTAATATTGAAAAATAGAAGACAAATTGAATATATTGGTTTCCAGACGAAACTTTATTTCATGTATAAGTTATTTATTGTACACTTGATAAAATTAATTTGCTCTAAGCACTGTGCTTAGTGCAATATTCTTGGAAGTTGACGATGTATTGAGGTTAATTTGTATTTTCTGTAAATTGCAGCTTACTTAGGCAGGTGGAGTAAGTTGCATCTCACTGTCAATAGTGTCCGACATTTTAGTGATTTCTAAACTAACGCTAGTTACAATTCAAGAATTCACCGATATTACTCTTTGCCATTGCCACATGGAAATTCTCTGATTGGTGGAACACACATCCTTTAATGAAAATTGGATTGTCCAATTGGATGAACACCTGCCCTTTAGTGAAAGTTTGAACTTAAGGAGGTCCATTAAAGGATTGCTATCAGACTTATAGTTAATAAATTTGGGTATGTTCAAGCATAAAATAACTTGAATGGTAAAGCTTACAAAAAGAGACAAAAGGTTATGCTTTGAGGCAGCTTGAATGCAAAATCAGAGCATTTTAAGAAACATGGTCCTTATGTATATAGGTGCACATGCCTCAGAGAGGAAGTCAGATAAAATCCAAACTTTGTACTTATTTTGAGCATCTTTCAAAGATGCAATACCGAGATATTCAAGAAAATTGCCTGCCCCAAACTATGCTTTATATGAAAAAACGTAATTGTATCTTTTCAAATGCCCCAACATACCTACCTTTAGGATACTGTTACTTTCTCCATCTTTCATTGTCACTTCACTAATGTCTTCCAGTTCAGTTTCCACTGTCACTTCACTAATGTCTTCCAGTTCAGTTTCCATTGTCACTTCACTTAATTCTCACTGTCAGTTCATTAGTGTCATGTATTGAATTTTGAAGTCTTCACTTAATTCTCACTGTTACTTCACTAATCTGATCTATTATAGTTAAATTTTCAATGTCACTTCACTGTTATCTATTTCAATTCCCCTTGTCACTTCACTTTATTCGCAACACCTTTTTGTGGAGTTGAATACAGGACGTCTCAAATCTCTCGCACTGGCAGCACTAATAGTACTTACAATATTGTCGTCAAAAACGCACTCATAAAACAGGCATTGATGTCGTATCAGAAACGTACTCACGAATTCACTATCTGGCTCACTGGCCAATATGCTCTCTTATATAGGTACCTTTGGAATTTTCCACAGAGTTCCAGAATGTTTGCGAGCGGGGAGAAAGAACCTTCCAGAGCAATTCCGTTATCTGTACATACAGAGTGGGCCACGGGAAGTAATACATACATCTTCAGTTGGTTATTAACATATTTAACCTACATTTACACCAAGTTAACTTACAGATAACTGTTCTGCACTTATTGCCATTACCGAAAAGCGCAAGCAGTAGATAATTTCATATGTAGCATATCATGCAAAGGGCTTTCTTCATTGGCTAGCACTGCTGAAGACTTGCAGAAACTCTTCATTGCATTCCGGAACTTTGTTCTTGAGATGACTCCACAGAAATAAAGTAAAGTGCTGAAAGATCAGGTGATCTTACCGGCCGCAGGATATCGCCAAATTGCGAGACAGGCCGATTTGAAAAGTGGCGTCTCAGTATAGTGAATTCAAATACAGGTTATAGGGGCTGTAGCCCCATCCTGCTGAAACCATATAGCATTTAGACGGCAATGTGGAGTGAAGAAATTGTTAACCATGGTTGTAGGTGTACCACTCGGCCGGACGTTGTTGAGGTGAAAGTTTCCCTTGTTAGACATCACAAGATTTGCTACAAATGCGTCGTCTTGATAATTGCAGAAATTTCGCCTGCTCGCTTTATCTACCGGCCGTAACTATTGAGCCACTTGCAGCCGATAAGGATGAAACTTTAAATCCTGTTTGCAAAGGAGGGATTTGTATTGTTCTGGAGTGGCGAGGAACTGTCGGATATTTTCTAGCGTTCGAATTGTTATTTCGGCTCCCTTATGCTTCACGTTAGTTATAGAATCCGTTTCACGGAAATGGCGGCCGTCTCCACGGTGAATCGCTCGTTGGACAGAACTCCTGCGCTGCCTCAATGCGCATCTGTACTGGCCAGTGCTGAGGAGGGAACGGAAATGAAGCGCATGCGCTATGAGAACATCCACATCTTAACAGGGCTGCCTATATTCTATTTCCCGTAGGTCATGCTGTTGGATTTTTAGCTTTTGCTGGACGAGAGCGCACAAGGGAAATATGGAAATACAGTACTTTGAACAATAGTCCTGTTTTAAAGCTTCAAATGCCGTTCTCTTAGCACACTTAACATATAAAAAATGAATAACGATGTTCCATTTGACAGAAGTATAAGTTTTCCAAAACTCACACAAGATTTTGTGTATCTCTTACGGTTTACCAGTTATGCAAAAGTCATCCAAAGTAAATAGGACTACATAGGCTATAGCTAGAAAATTCAAAATATACATTTCATTTGTTATACAAATAACTTAAACATATGACATTTTAAACAAAATCGTTAGAGGTATTTTCAAGAGAATAAGAGCTTTCAGTATATTTTCTATGTAAAGGGCAGTTTAAGGTGAGGCATTTTCTTCAAAAATCTTCGTGTCGCATCCTTGAAAGACATTCAACTTAAATACCATTAGACTTATGCTGTCCACAGACTGACAGATGCAAACACACTCGGACCTTTTTCTAAAAATGCTTTTTGTTTTGGATTTAGGGACCTTAAAACATATATTTCCGGTGAAATCTGGACATCTAATTTTTGAGTGGAATACAATACTTCCTCTATTTACGTGGTAGAGACAGTAAAAAGGGGGTTAGTAGAGGAACAAGAAATAGTTTTCTCATATTTAATTTTATGTCTTTTAAATATTATTACTTTTTATTGAATTATTTTTGGTCGCCTTTAACAAAGAAGTCCTATGGCAACCATATATGAATATTATAATAAATTTAAACACAGTGCAACGTGTACGTTGGGCCGCTCTTTGCGTTTCAATTCGACTTCTTTGATTCTAGCTTTGTGGTAACTTGACTCATAAATAAAGCGGTCGCTTTGTAACGAACTGGACAGCCGACTTTCGGCCGCACTATAAGCACAGACACGCATTTGTCGTGGTCGTTAAGGTTTGGGCCTGTTTTCATAGACATGTCGTTTATGGGTTTGTAATGATTACTCTTGTCAGGGTTTTTGCATGGCCAACGTAACTTTGTTACTGAGGATTAACCTTAGTGTCACAAATAGGTACGTACTGACAACTTGGCTGAGGAAGTTTGTAATGCCGTAATTCAGTTGCTAACGTCAGTAGTTTCGTGAAACGCTGGCTACTTAGTACATACAATAAAGGGTACAGTAAGCGACAAACTACATAAACCTATTGCTTTACGACTGGGAAATGAATTACTTTAATATTGACTCATCGCTTTCTACATTACTACGACGACTTTTTTATTTTCTGCTCTCGTGAGCGAAAACACGACTATAGATTTATTTCAGTACAAATGCATCAATAGCTGGCTAACAATAATAAATAATAGATTCAATAATAATTGCGAATTTATAGTAGAGCTTGCCGTAAATTCGATCAACTTCGTGGCTGGCATTTTTTCATTCGCTTACATCAAACTGGTGCAATCGAAGTTGTAAAAATGCCCAACAGATGGAGATATGATTTGTGGAGTTCCTCTTTGAAGGCGATTCTCGCGCTTTCAGCGGAGACATTTGACACTACCAGCATACTACCAGGACCTTCTAGATTAATTTAGGAGGTCCTGGTAGTGGTGTAATAACACGCCTATTTTGTGAATATGGGCTGTGTTAAACACAAAAACACTGTCTTAAACATAAACTCAAGTAAACAAAAAAGAATGACATTTAATATTAAACGATAAACCATGGGCAATGAAATATATAACCTCAAATATCATTCATGCAATCTACAGGTTTACATGCCATTATATAACTGCATTACACACTCAAATTACAAAGAAGATAGACAAAACTGCAAGCAGCGTGTTACTTAAATAAAACAGAAGTGTTGACATTGAGTTGACTCAATTATTAATCATTGTTTACACTGTTTGTCACATTTGTACAATGTGCATAATGTTATATACCTACACAAAACATACTATACTGGATGGCTGATATACAAATGCTGCTATTTAGAATGACCTAAAGCTACCTACTGAATTCAAAACCTTTAGGGTGAAATTTTGCTGTTACTATTACTGAGAACTTGATTACTCAGTTTGCAACAACATATTACTCAGCACTTCAGGACACTTTATTTTACAGGGGGAATCCACAAAAGCAGATGAAATATTAAAAATAATAACCGTAAAACAGCACTGTAAATGAAATACATGAAATACGTAATCTTAAATCAGCATTGTAAAGCAACATTGTGTTAGCTTAGGTTAGGTTAGTTTTGCATATGAGTGGGGTGACAGGGTCCTGTGTTATCGAAATATTTACAATTTGGGTAGTGTTTATGCAATCATTTCAACGTAAATGCATTAATCAATCATTGTAGCATATATTACACTCGTTTATGCACATTTATTAGCTAAATATCCGCCGCATAAGCGAAATAAAACCACTTCATCGACCGTACGAAATTTTCTCATAAATAAAACACGAAGCTTGAGCGCACAATAAAACTTACAAGATCGTAATCAGCAATAAAAACTGCATCCATTGCACTATGTTTCATTCGTTTTCTCGAGCGGACGATTTTGTAAATATTTACCAAACTTTGCTATAGTCTACAGTTTTACATGCAGCAACATAACACATTTCTTCTAAACTACAGCTACACATTTAAATTACAAAGACAAAAGATAATGTACAAATATGAGCAGCATACTACTTACATGAAACAAACTGTTGGTGTTGCAGATGCCACTAATTGAATTCACTCGAAATTATTGTCTTTCACTATTCACCATGTTATATACACACCGGCAACTAACACACATAACGCTGCAATTTATAGCAATTAAATACTGAATTTAGAAGCTTTATGTTGTAATTTACCTTTTGTTTTAACTGAAAGTTTCTGATTTTTAATTTGCATCCGGGAATGCAACAGTTACGGTGCATTGTCGTGTTTGAGGTTAGGTTGTAGTATGGCAACATTAATATACACTACTGGAACAGTTTTTCTTCAACAACCACTCACCACTGTAATCGTGACACAAATTGTACTTGCAAACAGATAAATTAACCACACTATACGGCTAATGTAGCCATAGTCCTAGATGGAACACAATAAACATGAACACGTGGATAGCACTCGGCACAGTCAAAACGTTATTACATTTATTCCTGTTCCTATACTGCCCAAATAAAACTTTTGAAACACTCGCTTTGCTAATATGAAGACAAACTTACATAGGAATTATTATAAGAAACAATAACTCGAAGACATAGAAAATAATACGAAAAACAGCGTGTGGAAACACCTCAGAAATCATCGCCACCAGCCGACGCCATTTTTGTACAACTGGGATGCCAGGCTCAGGTCCCCTGATACTACCGCACTCACCAGTGTTGCCAACATAGCCTTTTTATGGCTAGATCTGGACTTTTCAGAACCGATGTAGCTATAAATTTTCCAAAAAGCTACAAGTAGCTTTCCTGGCCTTTTTTCTAACCTCTATTAGCGTTTTTTCATTGTTTGCTTATCTAGCGCTACCTTTAAAATAACATAATTTCATCTCGCTACCGCAGCTATTGCACGTAATGATGTAACCCTTTCGGTGAATTCCCGAATTTGTTGAACCTGAGAATGTGGATTCCACCAAGTTGTTGCATTCATAAATGGCAGAATAATAAATTCCAATGCTAAAATTGACCCTCTCAAGTGCAGTATTGATAGTTACATTGATTCAATCCCATATCTAGGCTTCTCGGTAGAAAATGGATTAAAGCAGTCCAAATTGTCAGACTCAATGAACAATTTACGGGAGAGATGCATCAGTTTCACAAAGCTGATCATAAACCGTTAAACATTCTATCACTGAGTTGGTGCTAGCTTTGGGTTTTGAAAAAATGTTGACAAAATTGAAAACCAATGGCTACAACAGATGGGCTAATCAGACATCTACTTCTGAATTCTGACAAGAAGTTAGCAAGAATAGAAGGCCAGCAGGCGAAAATCCTTTTGCAGAGTTAGTGTCACTAGCATTTTCCGTGTTAAATCTACCCCACTCCAGTCGAGCGGATTTTTAACCATGTAAACGCTGTAAAAAACAAACTTAGAAACAGACTTCGAACAAATACATTTCCGCCATTCTGAGTGTAAAGTGTCGTTTGAGACGTCAACATAAGTGCTGTTTTTATGTCAAGATTTCACCGGAAATATATGTTTTGAGACATGGGTGTCGGCAGACTTTTTTCCGGGGGGGGGGGGCACATGTTGGAAATTTGCAATCATATAATATTATATTATAAATCATTATTTTATTGTCAAAATTTATAATATTTGTTGCAGATAACCGTATTAATTTGTGCTAAGTAAAAATTGTTCTTTACATCAAAATTACAATAATAGTTTAATAGTCAGTAACTGGCTGCACATTAAGTTCACCAACTTCCAAGGGGGGGCCGCGGCGCCCCCTTGCCCCCGTTTCGCGACGCGCATGTTTTGAGACCACTGAATCCATTTTTAGCAAAAGTGCCGCGCGCGCGCGTGTGTGTGTGTGTCTGTGTGTGTGTATCTCAGCCTGTGGACATAACTGAAAAACGGAAAGTTGGCTAAAAACCAAAGTTGGTATTTAAGTTTAATGTCTAGCCTTTTTGGCAAACCGATTTAGCTTGTTTTATTGAATGATAGTTGGCAATACTGGCACTCACACTGGAGTGTATGAATCGACGTATTATTGTGCTGTTCGGCCGGCTTCTGCTATTTTACTTATATGAAATATGTGCAAATGTTTGAAACAGAATATTAATTTTAGTAAACTATAATCAATTAACATAATTTATGACTCAGAAACCTAAATTGGGCAGTGTTTTCATCAGCATTTTGCCATCTTTTTTTAATCAAACAAAAGAATGGCATTTTGCAAAGTGTTAGCAAGAGCGCCATCTGCCGGTAGGGATACGAGTT
The DNA here is from genome assembly GCA_030765045.1 of Tenodera sinensis. Lineage (NCBI taxonomy): Eukaryota > Metazoa > Arthropoda > Insecta > Mantodea > Mantidae > Tenodera > Tenodera sinensis. The sequence continues at coordinate 134,910,219 of CM060969.1, forward strand.
AGTTGTTTTAGTTTAAAATGGATGTGGGGAGGTTTACTTTCTCCAGCCCTGGGTGAGATAAACCCAGGGTAACATTAACCCTTAAATACCCCTAAAAAAGTTCACTTTCTCAATTAAATAGAACACATTTATTGACATAGAACGTTGTATGTGTTGCAGATGTCTAGAGGTAAGTTTGGATTGCAGCATTGGTATGCGTTCTTGAAAAGGAATGGACGGCTTACAAGTACTAAAGAACATAAAATTCCTGATAAATTCCTGTCTGGCAACCAAACAAGAGATCCGGCTTATTATAGGTCGTGAGGCAAGACATGAACAATTCTTGCGCATAGGGGAAGCATAGGACGAGTAAACACTACTATAACAGCGTGCAGCTGAAACAATTGCAGTTCGCATGAAAGTAATTGTTGGCACATAGCTATAGTTATAGCCAAATCACTTTGTTGGTTATAAAGCTAATTTTTATACATATATGTCATTAGCAATATGCGCTAAAGCGATGGTAGAGGAATTCATTCCTTCGTGGACAGAAACTCTATGACTTCTGCGCAACTTCTCCCACCATCAGTGTTTCAGGTGAAGAGCTGCCACTGCGCAGCTAGGGAAATTGCTCTTGTCTTGCCTCACTAGCTATGTTGTGCAGATGCAGGAGTTGGCTTTTGGACGTTCGTGGTGAAGCCTACAAGCATTCAGTTGGCGATGATAAGTCGTTTTCCAGTTCAAATTGCAGGATGAAACTGGTGGGCTAAATGCTGATGGTAATGAGGCAACCAGGAAATACCTCGAAGAAGACGGCCTTGTCTTCCAAGAGACAGCTCCTGAAAAGCTTGTACTTCGGAAGGCTGATCACCCAGAGAGAATGCCCAACTCAATGAAAGTGGTTTCAGTTTCGTCTTCAGACCACAGAGGGTGTTGAGCCCGAAGGGATCTAAGTACGTCTTCCAACAAACCACAGCGGCAAGTGAAGAAACGACAACGATGACCAGTTGTGGACCAGTTTGTCAGAAGATATCTGACGGGCTGATCCTGCGAAATGTTTGTTACAATGTCTGCAAACGTTTGGGTAAACTCGTAAGTATATATGAACTTTATTCAACATTTCTTGGAATTTATCCTGCCGAAAGATTCATAATGATATTAATTGATTCTCTTACCAGTCATCATATAGATATCATCTGATACTCTCAAGTTTGGGAAGTTTCCGAGTCATGCCACGCATCTGCTGCAACCTTTGGACGTGGGCATCTACGGTCTAATGAAGACATTAACTTGTCACTCTGGTGTCAGGAGTGGGATTTATCACACTCATTTTGTTACAATAGTAATCAAACCCGATTGCCGGGCTCACGCCCACGTACCGCTCATCCAACCGATACGGGGAGGCAATGGAGCCAATATCACGCATCCAGCCGCATTGTTGGCTTTCTAGACCACGATCGCTACCTACCGCAGTTCCTCACTTTCCTCACGATGCTGAGTAGGTACCAACTTAAAATCCGTACCGCGGATCGACCCCGGGCGAATTCCGTGGCCGAGAACGAGGGCATCATGCTCCAGTGCGCCGTGCCTCTACAAGTAGGTACACCAGGATATATTTCATCCTACGAAAGATTGCAAATTAAGGAAAACCTGCTTAGAAGGACAGAATCAGACTGAGAAGTTCAATGACAGATGTGATTTGACTGACAGTTCTTCCGCTTTCCATGCCGTTGATCTAATCATATGAGCTACCATGGCAACATGTCGATACGACATTAAATTCCCCAGCTAATTCGTACTTTCTCCTGTAAACCACTAGGCGTTGTCAAATTCACTTTGAGATAACGAACGTATCCCAATGCGAGTCAGTTGCACGGGCATGCTGCCACGGTTGCAGTGAACACTTGTGGGCGAGGAACCTAGTAAGGAGAGCGAACTCTGCCCCTTCAACCCGGGAAAGGAGGCAACCGAGTGACAATCCTCTTCATGGGGCTTTCCATTAGGGCAATACTTGCCCCGTGCCGTTACACAGGGGCCGGGGGTGAATAGGCCACTTACGCGTGTCAAGCGGTAAGGGAGGAATATCGAAATACGTCTGTGATGGCGCTGGACGCCTATCTTGCCAGCTACTAGCTCTGCAGGTTAGTACCCGAGAACAAGCCCTCCTGGAGCCACTGCCCCGCACTCCGAGCAGTGGCGGATCCTGGGTGATCGCATACTCGCAACTGTGAGTGTGTAATTACCTCTATAGACATGCATATAACAAACACGAATGTCCAATTTTTTCCTATATGAAGTTACTCATTTAATTTTCCCGCGCTATCTTTGCCAAATTCAGTCAACAAACTGTACAGACGCATAAAACCAATTTTGCGACTGGCGGAGGTGGCTTTTGGGCGAGGGGTCGCGGGGAGCGGTGCAAAGCTTGCATTTAAGAGTACGGCGAGTTAAGGCACCATGGATTCCTCCACTCTAAACCACCCTTTACATTGAAGTTTTTTCAAAAATACCTAACGATTTTGATTAAAATGCCATGTTTAAGATATTTTTATGACAAATGAAATTTATGTTTTGAATTTTCTGGCTATAGCCTATGTAGTCCAGTTTACTTTTGATGAACTTTGTAAAACTGGTAAACCGTAAGCCCGCCTCAGGTTCAAGAGGTCCCGAATTCGAATCTCGCTTAGGGTAAGTTATCCGGATAAGGCTTTTTTCCGAGGTTTTCCCTTATCCTGAGGAGAGGACTGTCGGGTAACTTAAAGCTCTTTGAGTATCATATATCACTTTATATCATTTTTGGCCGCGCAAAGAGAACGGACAAAGATTTGCATGCATAAGAAAATCAGCGGTAAGATAATTTCTGCAAGTGTAAAAAAGAAGATAAAGGAATGAGTTCCTAAGAAAGATTAGTACAAGAGTAGAGAAAGCTATGTGATGTTGTTCATATAAATACACATGTTTGCGTACGCAGGCACACAGGGAGTCTCAAGATATGCTTTTTGGTGAAATTTCGATATCGAATTTTTGGATCGATTATAATTCTTGCCTTTATTTAGTATAGGTAGGTAAGTAACAAAGAATGAGTGCCGAGAGGTTTAGATGTGTGACAGAGAGACAGAGATACCTGGCAACCCCAGTTGCCCATCATCGCGGCGTTTGAGACAGCCGCAGTCGGTGTGCGCCGTCCGCCCACTCCTGCTCCTCTCTCCTTGGTCTGTTGCCGGGTCACCATCGATCTGGGCTCTGTACAGACTGCTGCAGAGATGATAGTGCAGGTGTGAGCCAGCCAGCCAGCCAGCCCCAGATATCGCTGTTATCATCGCGGACCAGTTCAGCCTCGGTATAGGACAAGTGAGGAGAGGAACCAAGGCTCGTCTTCAGCAAGGATGCAAGCAAAGAACACTATACACAAGTGCGCTTGGTTGTTATGCAGCATTCACAGAAACGCTCGTACATAATAAGTAACAGGGAAAGGTGCATGCTGTACCGGAGAGCGCATGCTCCGGGAGCCGCCGCCGCCGCCGCCGCCGCCGGGGAGAGGGGACACTAGGGTGTTGTTGGGGTAGTGTGTGTCTGCACTCAGCTCGCTCGGAAAACGGGGCCGTGCTAGTGTCACTTTACAATGGCGGATTCTATTGCAATTATGATATTAACAAGAGTAAAGTCATGAGGCTCCTACTGCCGACTGTCACCATGCGAGTCTTCATATACCACCGCCTTCCTTCTGCTGGTCTCGCCAAACTCCTGTCAGGTAAGACACCTACTCACCGACCTATTGTTGTAGTCCAGCAGCTGTTTGCTCTTTAGCTTTACAACAGATCCTTAGATATTCACTACTTAACCTAAAACATCTAATATACTCACTTTCCCTACTCAAATCCTGTACAAACTATCCCTACAAAAGCTCATTTTCCCACCTACTTTAAACCCTTGCAGAAATAAGTCAATTACACATCTTGTTCTAGATACAAGGGGGATAGAGAAAACCAAATCGATAGTTAGATGCTTAAATGCGAGTCACTAGATTCTGACATAGCAAGAAACAATAGAACAACGACAGCACTTCCAAATTGACGAAAGTATTGCATTTAAACCAATAAAAATGAGTATCTAATAAACAGCTTGTGTTACGAAAACATTTATCTTAAGCTTATGATATTTTAAATAAAATCGCGTCATTTTTGAAAAGTGAAACATTCCCAAAAATGTCCCATATAAGGGGCACTTTGGGGTGGGGAGATATTCTTGCAAAAGTTTGTGTCACGTCTTTGGAAGACATTGCACTTAAATAGCTAGTTCGATATTATTGACTTATCAGTTTTAAGTTACACTGTTCACAAATGCACACATGGATGCATTTTCGATATCGAATTTTTGGGTAGATTACAATAGGCACCCTCTTTACCCACTGGGTACATCGCTACTCTCATAAGATGAATAACACTTCTACCTAAATACCTATATTACTTCTAACCAAGTAAATTGCATAAATGAAAACTTATATCTGACGCTAATTCCGGTGAATAAGACACAGCTCCTTTGTTAACACTCCATTCAAATCAGAAATATTAATACACAATACTATTACCAACATTACACCCGAGTTATTGTGGATATGGGTTAGTAGCCAGGAAATAACCTAACAATGCTTATTAATCTTACCAACAACGGTTCTAAAAGGCATTGTGAACTCCAGAAATGCCAAAGAATAGGAGTGTCATATCCCCAGTTAATATTGATTAGTTATTTTTAAATAGTGGCCCAGGAATTATCATTATTTCGTCTATTAAGTCGAAACCAATTCGCTCATCACTACCTACATGTTAGGAAAGATGAAACATTAATGGTATACCTACATTTAAGTGTTCATTTGATAATAGCATTCATAATTTGCTAGATAAAGGCGTTATCGCTCTTGACTGGCTGATAATTCGGTGGATGGTTGATGCACAAGGCTTCCACACTATGAATTCTTTTCCATCATAACCTTGCTGTTTGTATACGATTCCTTTAATGTTTACTTTCTCACCTAGCTTGCCATCTTTACAACAATAAAACGCGAGACATTTCACAATATGGCGGAAAACATAAAGGTTAGATATCTAACCATAGATTTAAAGGTTCTACATCACTAATAAGAACGATGTAAGAAAATAATAAGGAAAAGTAACCTTAAAATGTTTTTTCATTCCCAAGTTGAGAGCCATCAGTTTATAAATGTTTCCAATAGTATTTTCTCACATTTAACTGCTTTCATTACTTCATTGCGGAATTCTTTGCAAAATTTATTATTAATACTAATTAGAGTTTCGCTCTTAGAGAAGTTCTATCTGTTTCTTGTATTTGTTCACTTATTCAAATTGAGAGAAAATACACTTTCAGACAACGCGTCTTTGTTCTAGGTTAGCTGCACCACATTTTCTACCAAAGTTTCTTCACGTCAGCAAATATCATGTAAATAACCTTTTACAGATGCAAAATTCTTCATATAATGCTTCCTATTAAAGTTATTTGGCAGATTCCCCTCATTTTTCCCTTAAGATTTCGCGCCGAACTCAGCGTCATGAAGCTATCAGTGCCTTCCACTTCTTAATTGCCTTTTACACTGGCAGCGGGGTTTCGCTGAAGCATACGTGACCATCCCTTGTATTCCTGGTTCAGCACACCCGCGCTAAGCGATTTGCAGGAAAATTGGTCTTACAGGGTTTTAGGCTGATTACCTGGCTGTAACATAACATTCTGTGTCCTTTCTGACAATTTTAACCGTGAACAATATTCCCACGAACATGCGATGATTTTAATATTTCCCGATTATTTAATTCTGCTATGTGAAGCGCTATTATTTTCCATAACTATAGCGTTCACAATTTGGGCTTCAAGATTTTCAACAAAACACTTCCACCCAAACTACTTTTAATGGGAATATTTTCGTTATTTTCGATTTTCGCAAAATGGACCCAACTATAGTGATTAAAATGCCATTTGTTTAAGATACTTGCATAAGAAATAAAATGTACTTTTCTGGAAATAAGCTCTGAAGTCGTCTACATTATGAATGTTGTATAACAATAAACTATAAACGATAAACATAACTTACTAAACAAAAGCAATCTGTGCTACAGTCACATGACTTTCTCTACTCTTGTACTAACCATTCTTACAAACTCTTATTCCTATATCTTCTTCGTGTTAGTTGAGATAAACATTTGTACAAATTATCTTATTGCTTATTTCCTTGTAGGTACAAGGGGAATATTAGAATACATAGGCTGTGAGCAATAGTCAAATCTGTTAAAGCTTTCAAATTTCGTTCTCGTTGCACGGTTAACGTAAAAATATGAATAACGATGTTCCATTTGGCAGAAGTATGTTCTCCAAAACTTACACAAATAAAGAGAAATATCTCTGAAAGGTTCACTCCACCAAAAAAAAATAAAATAAAATAAAAAAAAAGATGATGATGATAATAATAATAATAATAATAATAATAATAATAATAATAATAATAATAATAATAATAATAATAATAATAATAATAATAATAATAATAATAATAATAATAATAATAATAATAATAATAATAATAATAATAATAATAATAATAATAATAATAATAATAATAATAATAATAATAAATAAATAAATAAATAGACATAAATTGTGTATTTTAGCAACATCTACATTTTTTGTGAAGTAAGATTTGGTGGATTTCTTACACATTACCAGTTATACAAAATTCATCCAGAGTAAACAGGACTACATAGGCTATAGTCAGAACATTCAAAATATACATTTTATTTGTCATAAAAACATGTCAAACTAAAGGGTAGTTTAGGGTGGGGGAATTTTCTACAAAATCTTCGTGGAGCATCCTTCAAAAGCACTGACTTTAACAACTTTGGTTTTAACCGAATTTTGGATTTTGAGTTATGTTGTCTACTGACAGAAGACACACACACGCGCATGCACACGGACCTTTTTCTAAAAATGCTTTTTTCGCATGCAGGAGGCCTCAAAACACATATTTTCAGTGAAATCTCGACATGCAATTTTTGTATGGAATACAATACTTCGTCTACTTTAGTAAGCGTAATAGAGAAAGTGAAAAAGTAGATATTGTTAAAAACACTGTTGGCATTAAACACTTTGAAGGTAGACAGTCCTTGTAGGTAGGTATGTTTCTCTACTACGCGTAGTGTCTAGTAGGAGAAGTGTGTCCCAATTCGATATCAACATTTACAGGAAATGCATGTTTTGGGATCCCCTATGTATGTTCACCCGTGAACAGCATAGCTTAAAAACAAAAACTCGTTCAAATACCAAACTTGGTACTCAAGCTGAGCATTTCCCAGGGATACAACATAAACATTTTCAAGAAAATACCTCCACCTCAAAACTATCCTTTACATGGAACATTTTCCGAAAACATTCATTTTATCAAAAGTGACTTTACGATTTTAATTAATTCCTAACCTCAACGTAATGTGCAATCAACGAGATGCACGTAGAGAAATAAGCTTTTGCAGGAATAGGTACATATAATTTGTGCAAGAGTGAGTGAGTGAGTGAGTGTGTGAGTGAGTGTGTGAGTGAGTGTGTGAGTGAGTGTGTGAGTGAGTGTGTGAGTGAGTGTGTGAGTGAGTGTGTGAGTGAGTGTGTGAGTGAGTGAGTGTGTGAGTGAGTGTGTGAGTGAGTGTGTGAGTGAGTGTGTGAGTGTGTCAGTGAGTGAGTGTGTGAGTGAGTATGTGAGTGTGAGTGATTGAGTGAGTGAGTGTGAGTGATTGAGTGAATGAGTGAGTGTGTGAGTGAATGAGTGAGTGTGTGAGTGAATGAGTGAGTGTGTGAGTGAGTGTGTGTGAGTGAGTGTGTGAGTGAGTGTGTGTGAGTGAGTGTGTGAGTGAGTGAGTGTGTTTGTGAGTGTGTGTGAGTGAGTGAGTGTGTGAGTGAGTGAGTGTGTGTGAGTGTGTGAGTGAGTATGTGAGTGAGTGTGTGAGTGTGTCAGTGAGTGAGTGTGTGAGTGAGTGTGTGAGTGAGTGTGTGAGTGTGAGTGATTGAGTGAGTGAGTGTGAGTGATTGAGTGAATGAGTGAGTGTGTGAGTGAATGAGTGAGTGTGTGAGTGAATGAGTGAGTGTGTGAGTGAGTGTGTGTGAGTGAGTGTGTGAGTGAGTGTGTGTGAGTGAGTGTGTGTGAGTTAGTGTGTGTGAGTGAGTGTGTGAGTGAGTGTGTGAGTGAGTGTGTGAGTGTGTGTGAGTGTGTGAGTGAGTGTGTGAGTGAGTATGTGAGTGAGTGAGTGTGTGAGTGAGTGTGTGTGAGTGAGTGTGTGAGTGAGTGAGTGAGTGAGTGAGTGTGTGAGTGAGTGTGTGAGTGAGTGAGTGTGTGAGTGAGTGATGGGTGAGTGTGTGAGTGAGTGTGTGAGTGAGTGTGTGTGTGAGTGTGTGAGTGAGTGAGTGAGTGTGTGAGTGAGTGAGTGTGTGAGTGAGTGAGTGTGTGAGTGAGTGTGTGAGTGAGTGTGTGAGTGAGTGTGTGAGTGAGTGTGTGAGTGAGTGAGTGTGTGAGTGAGTGTGTGTGAGTGAGTGAGTGTGTGAGTGAGTGTGTGTGAGTGAGTGTGTGAGTGAGTGAGTGAGTGAGTGTGTGAGTGAGTGTGTGAGTGAGTGAGTGTGTGAGTGAGTGATGGGTGAGTGTGTGAGTGAGTGTGTGAGTGAGTGTGTGTGTGAGTGTGTGAGTGAGTGAGTGAGTGTGTGAGTGAGTGAGTGTGTGAGTGAGTGAGTGTGTGAGTGAGTGTGTGAGTGAGTGTGTGAGTGAGTGTGTGAGTGAGTGTGTGAGTGAGTGAGTGTGTGAGTGAGTGTGTGTGAGTGAGTGAGTGTGTGAGTGAGTGAGTGTGTGAGTGAGTGTGTGAGTGAGTGTGTGTGTGAGTGAGTGTGTGAGTGAGTGTGTTTTAGTGAGTGAGTGTGTTTTAGTGAGTGAGTGAGTGTGTGAGTGTGTGAGTGTGTGAGTAGTGAGTGTGTTTTAGTGAGTGGGTGTGTTTTAGTGAGTGAGTGAGTGTGTGAGTGAGAGAGTGTGTTTTAGTGAGTGAGTGAGTGTGTGAGTGTGTGAGTGAGTGAGTGTGTGTGTGAGTGGGTGAGTGTGTGTGTGAGTGAGTGTGTGAGTGAGTGAGTGGGTGTGTTTTAGTGAGTGAGTGTGTTTTAGTGAGTGAGTGTGTGAGTGAGTGAGTGTGTTTTAGTGAGTGAGTGTGTTTTAGTGAGTGAGAGTGTGTTTTAGTGAGTGAGTGAGTGAGTGTGTGAGTGTGTGAGTGAGTGAGTGAGTGAGTGTGTGAGTGAGTGAGTGTGTTTTAGTGAGTGAGTGTGTGAGTGAGTGAGTGTGTTTTAGTGAGTGAGTGTGTTTTAGTGAGTGAGTGTGTGAGTGATAGTGTGAGTAAGTGAGTAAGTAAAGTATTGTGAATGCCTTGTTTTGTCATGTATGAAGGTAAACAATTTTTAGTTGGAATCAATACGCTCGCTGCACACTCTAGCCAGGCCGCGGTCGGTTCCCTTTGCACTCTGCTTACCGCGCGCTAGTAACCAACACCAAACTAGTAACAATTGTATGCTAAAGAACTTATTTATTGCAACACACTGCATTTATTTACTGCTTAATATTTTACAAGACGCTGTTAAAAGGTGTAGGTATGTCGTAATACTAAAACTTACTGGTACAAATCTGAGTTTACTAAGTAAACAAATGGAACTTCTGGTAAACGGGATTTTAAAATAAACCTAACTTAACAAAACATAGTGTAGACTTACTTTCACGATTACTTTCTTATTAGTTATAAATTGCTTACAAATATGACTCATACATGAAATTAATCAGAAAAGTATGGACATTTTTACTATAAAAACCAAAACGTGACAATTTATAGAATTGTTGCCTATCGAGTGCTCTTAAAATATTTCAGCAGCCCTTTACACACATGTTAAAGAGAACATTTTGGTTATAAAGTTATGAAATTAGTGGCCACTGAAGGATGATACAAACATGCCCGGTATATATCTCTAAACTGTCACATTTAGTATTAGTCACATGCAATACGAAAAGTTCCCTTCTTGTTAAGATGAGAATTTATCTTGATGTTAGCTATTCTAAGAGAAATGTCGAAATTAGATTTGCAAATTCGTATGAACTAAATTTGTATATTACGTAACCTACTTAATAACTCTAGAATTCATGCTGTTGTGGTCAAAAATATTGTAGCAATGTGAAAAAAACCTGATGTGTTGCACTCACATGACTTTCTCTACTCTTGTAGTAAGCATTCTTACAAACTCTTATTGCTATATCTTCGTGTTAGTTGAGATAAACATTTGTACAAATTATCTTATTGCTTATTTCCTTGTAGGTACAAGGGGAATATTAGAATACAGTAGAATTTGAGCAACAGTCAAATCTTTTAAAGCTTTGAGATCCCGTTCTCGTTACACGGCTAATATATAAAGTTCAGACAAATAACAAGAAATATCTCCGAAATGGTTCACTCTAGAAAAAAATTACTTTGACAAACTGTGCATTTTAGCGAGATCTACATATATTTTTCTATATTAAGATTTGGTCTATCTCTTAAAGTTTACCAGTTGTTGGATTATTTCATTATTTATTTTGTTTCATTTTAACACTGTCAGGATGCTTATGTAAACGTGCTGGAAACTGTCTTTCTGTCGTAAATCAATTCATGACATTGTTCTGCCAGTAAGTTTAAACACTTCTTCATAACCATTTCCGTACGAGGGAAAATATGAACATTTATCCTCCATTGTGACTTGCAAGCACAGAGCGCAACGTTTACCACACAACAACATACATGGGCATGCGCATTAGAGCTGCATGAAAACCAGTACTCTATATTTTGGTGCATACCATACATTTCGTTTGTCATTAAAGTATATTAAACATATGACATTTTAATCAAAAAGCTTAGAGCCATTTTCAAGAAAATAAAAATTTTCAAAAAATTTTCCATGCAAAGGGTAGTTTTGGATGGGGGAATTTTCTTCAAAATTTTCATGTCGCATCCTTGAAAGACATTAAACTTAAATACTAACTTTGGTTTTTAACCGACCGACTTTTGCTACCCACAAACACACCGATACACCTTTTTCTAAAAAATTTCTTTTTTTTATTCAGGGGACATTGAAACATATTTCCGATGAAATGTCGACACCGAATTTTCGGGTACAATACAACACTTCCCCTACTTGCTATACGTGGTAGAGAAAGTCAAATGGTGTGGTAAGCAGCTCTGAAACTTGGTGGAACTTCTTCTGTTGGACATTTTTGCTGCTAGTGAAGGATAAATCTCCTTGCAACAGTACTATACATCGCCCTTATTGTGTTTAGTTTTGCATGCGTTTACAAAGTTTTCAGAATACATCACTGGAAGCAATGGTCCCATGTAAAGTACGACTTACAGAACGCTGAGAATAAGTCGCGTCATCATTGCCTCAACTCTACTGAGGTTACAGCCAGTCTCTGCCAGCTGACCAACATTTCAAAAGACTAACTCAAACTTATATTTGCACATTAAAAGCGAAGTTTCCTGGTTTTGTAACTTACAACAAATTCTCTGTTCCATTCTTCGTCAAACAGTCATGCCCACTTTACGCCCAGCAAGCGAACATCTTCCTTTTCTGAAATCACATTCTGAATCTCAAAACTAAGTGTCCAGTTCTTATCAAAACATGTGCGATTATGTTGTACACTTCCTTGAGGGTCGTAAAGGGCACTTGTTGAGCTGCCCAACTGGCAGTTACAGCTGATTCAACATTTTGCACGTAACTGTGCATTGCACTCCGAACTCCTTGAAGCAAGTCCTTATATTCATGAAAGCTCGTCATTGCAGCAACTTCATCTCGCCTAACTGCTTCCCAAGATTGCAGCTTCCTTCTTCGCTGCATTATTACACGTAACTCTTCTTCTATCTCTTTTTACTTTCTGTGTTACGTATAGTAAGTAGGGCGAGTTTTGTACTCCACCCAAAAACTCGATATCGAGATTTCACTGCAAATGTATGTTTTGAGACCCTCTAAATAAAGAAAAAGTCATGTTTTGAAAAATGTTCGTGTGTGTGTGTCTGTGGACCGCATAAGTCAAAAACGAAAACTCGGTTAAAAACCAAAGTTGGTATTTAAGTTTAATGTCTTTCAAGGATGCGACACGAAGACTGAAGAAAACAGCCCCATCCTAAACTACCCTTTACATGGAAAATTTTTCGAAATTTTGATTTTCTTCAAAATGGCTCTAAGGATTTTATTTAAAATGCCATATGTTTGAGATATTTGTATAACAAATGAAATGTATATCTTGTATTTTCTGGCTATAGCCCCTGTAGTCGTATTTACTCTGGATGACTTCTGCATAAATGTAGAAAATGTAGATCTTGCTAAAATACACAATTCATGTCTGAATAATTCTTTTTGTAGAGTGAACCATTTCGGAGATATTTCTTGTTATTTGTGCGAGTTTTGGAAAACTTAGTTAAATGTCATCAAAGTCATTCATTTTTAAGTCTTAAGTGTACAAAGAGAACGGATTATCAAAGCTTTAAAAGATTTTACTATCGCACAAGGTCTACTGTATTCCCATATTGCCCTTGTACCTACAAGGAAATAAACAATAAGATAATTTGTGCAAATGTTTATCTCAAGTAACACGAAGAAGATATAGGAATAAGAGTTTGTAAGAATGAGTAGAGAAAGTCATGTGAGTGCAACACACTGTAAAGAGTTACTAGGTACCTACTGAGAATTGGTTCTGTTCTAGTCCAGTCAAAAGACGCCAGTTAGGGAGGGAATGCTGCGCCTGAAGATTACAGTACCAAGTCTATCCGATGACTCAGTCACCACAGGAATCGGAAGCTGTGGGAAGATAGCACTTTCTTCTTAATATTCACGTTATCAAAGGAACCAACATGAAAGTCACCCAGAATCATGTGTGTGTCTGTGTGTGAGTGTGAGTGAGTGAGTGAATGTGTGTGTGAGTGTGAGTGACTGAGTGTGTGTATGAGTGAGTGTGTGAGTGAGTGAGAGTGTTTTTTCATGTAAAGAGATAGTTTGGGACAGAAAAGAAAATGTTTACTTCCTTGGAAAATGCTGTATACTAAGTTTAAGTGTTAATGCTATTTCCATTTTGAACGGATCGTTTTTTAAAACCTGTGCTCTTCAGCCCTGTGCATCTGCCGTATCCTTATGCTGTGTCCTGGAACTGTTAGGACTCGTGACCTGGGTGCCTTCTGTGGTCCCTTCACCTCTTCTCTTTCTCCTGAGGGTGCGCGGTAGCTGCAATAGTTATAAATATGTGAACTGGGACATCGTCTTGATGAAACAAAGCTTTCTTTTTCGCTAAATGCTTGAATTTACCACTTACACAGTGTAACAAGCTTGCGTAATGCTCGTTATTGCGTGATTTTCCTTTTTGTAGATAATCAAAAGTGGTGCCATGACCTTGCCTGTAGATGGAACTGTCTTCGCCTTCTTTGGAGCCGACTCACTCCGTTGTTTGGACTGTTCTTTCGTCCCAGGTGTGAAGTAAAGGACCTGTATTTCATCCACGGCTACGAATTGATGTTCCCGGCATTTGTACTCGTGCACAATAAATTTACACAGAGTTCCATTGCGTGTTTTTCATTTCAACTTGTGCCGTTAACTCCTGTCCTCTATCCCTATTTTCTGTTAGCATTGAGATCCATTTCCCATGTTGTCACTTTATCGAGCGTTATCTCATAGTTGCCTCTACTTATGGAATGAGCATCGTACGATAACGTATTTAATGTCTCAGCATGTTATAAAGAGCAGCACTGAGAGTCAGCGAATCTTTAGCAAGTTAATGGATCCCATTTTGAAGCTTTATCAGAGCTATGTTATTAACGCGTTGTTCTTGAGGATTCTGTGGCCTTATTAAGACCAATAGCGACTAAATCAATATTTGTGTTCTTGCAAGGCATTCTGTGTGTGCGTGCTTCTTGAGCAAAAGGTATCGATTGATATGGAAATGAAGAGCATTTGTTAGGTCCTAGCACATGCAATCTGCAAGTTGGTTCTCGCAGCCTGACCATGCACGCAATAAAACACTAAGGTCATTCCATGAAATCTCCGTTTTATTCAAGAAGCTCTGTTTGAGCCCCCTTGGTGGCCTGCTCGACAAAAATATCCAACTCCTGCACTCACATGATTTTCTCTACCTATTCTACAACAAATTATTATCATTACAAATGCATAAATTACAAGTGGAAATGGGAGAATGCAATAGGCTTAGGTGATAGACAAATGTTTTAAGAGCTGGTCACTATGTGATAGCTTTCAAATTCCCTTCCCTTTGTATAGCTAGGGCATAAAAAAGGAATAAGTGCTTCCTGTAAGAGAATAGTATAATCAGTGAGCCCAATATTTCCCTTGTGAGCTGACGTCACCTTCTTCTGCCCCAACTCCTTCGTTTTGTGCATGAAGCATTCCCCCTGCATTCATTCAGGTAACCAAGTGTTAAACAGGTTTATTTTTCAGTACCATGAATGTATTATACCTCGGCGAACAATAAGAGGAGACAAATCCGCCCTTCCCTCTTTCGCATAAGGCTGAGCATAGCTGCTCAAGCATCTGCGCTATCTATCCGGTGCCGCAACACACCACGAAGCCTAGAAGCACAAAAAAAAGTTATATATCCCCGGTGCCTAGTTTCTTAATCCTTGGTCAATATTCCAGATTTTTAAATTTATTAACAATTTGTAAAGAGTTACATCGCAACATTTACAATTTACAGATTATACAACGAAATTAAAATAAAAATATAATTTACATGCTTGGGCTTTCACGGCCGGCGTTAATCCAACAGATGGTAAATTACGGGCTTGTAGGCCGTGATCCAGTCGATAAACTGTCTGACGTTTCGCCCAAGACTGCGTTGGACATCTTCAGAGTGACTCCTGGCTGGTTAATAACTAGAGTTAACCAGTTGCTAGACAGGACAGAGTGAAGACCTGCGAGTATGAGAGTAAGGAAGTGGAAAATATGAAATGTAGGCGAAATCTATTATTGGAAAGGTGATAATGGAGCAATTGGTGGAATTAGTCGCTGGGATTGAACCCGGGCCACTTAGGTGGTAGGTGAACGCTCTAACAGCTCGGCCACGGCGCCGCCAAACAAAAACACAGTCAATTAAATTCCAATAAAATAATAACACAACACAAAAATACTTCTTAAATTTACGTATGAAACATTTGTAATTTACAAATTATAAAATAAAAGTAAAAATAAGAATATAACTATATATATTCACACTCCACAAACGTTTATACCGGCGATGACGTAGCCAGATTTTTCTCGAACTTGCTGTTAACTAGAGGATTCACGAAGGTTCTTTATTCGCTGCTGTTTGTTGTCAGTGGCGCTAGGCAGCCTGACCTCGAGCACTGCCACTCTGGTATATGGCATGAGGTAGCTTAACCCTGACACTCCTTTGATGTGCACCGCGCGCGCGGTCGATCGGTGTCACAATAAATTATATACCTAAATAACATTTTAAATTATACTAATTCTAAATAAAATTGCAAGCCATGTGTAGGCACTAATATCCATTACAAAGTTTCTAGTTACCCCAGAAAGACAGCTGAAAGATACGATGAAGACCGTCCAGGGACACAGGCGATGAAATGACATGATATTTGGGAAGGAAACGTTCCAGGCCTGGGTTTAGGGACGCTAACGTGCTGAAATGTGGCAATAAAGTGTGGTAGAGCTTCTCTGTTTTTAGCAGCTATCGTACATGGCCCTAAACTTAACATGCGTTTCGTGTATGCAAGTTGATGCTTATGTAAGTTCGTGCATGTAGGGTAGCGTGAATACCAGGTCTCTATCACCAACAACCTCCATAAAACCAGTTACCTATATGTAGATACACTCATTGTGCTTGTTCCATCTGATAGCAGCGTACCCTCTTGCTTAGGTAAGTCATCACCAAACCAAACTTAGACTGCAATCGTATTGTATAAAACTATTGTAAGATCATCGACTCTCATTTCAACGTTCATCTTAGTTTGTACGTAATATAACGTTTGGTACACTTCTACTCTTTATTTTAACAGCAGAATAACTCGAAGGATAGGCTAGTCTCATGCGCATGCGCAGATAATATAGTAATGGGATCATAACACTACAGGAAACAGTAAACGACCGGGATGAATGGTGTTACAAACACCATTTTGAAATAAATGTGGCAAAAATCTAAGTGATGGTAGGTACTAAGAAATTCTGGTAGGGCAGAAATATTCATACAAAGCAGAAAAGTAGATATAGTATCAAACTGGAAATATCTAGGCGTTAGCATGGAAATAAGTGACAGATGTTTCACAAAACGCATAACAGAGAAAACAGCACAAGCAATATGTGGCAAGACACTGTTGAGAGAAAAAATAATGGCAATACGGTATAGAAATCATTTGGGCACACTTCACAGCAAGAAATCTGAAGTGTTACACTCACACGACTTTCTCTACTCCATGGCAAGCTCAAGCTCAACTTGCAGACATAACCTCAAGTGCAAGAGCTGTTACTAATGTATGAAACTAAACAAGCTGATGTGGTATAGCCCAACTTTTGTCTGTTTATGATGTTACCTACTCGCGTACGGTTGGAGTATTGAGGTTATGAATATGTAGGAAGGAAGGTAGGTACGTTGAGTTTCTTGTAAGTCCGTCCAGTTCCTTCTGAGCTTTATACAAGTGAGAAGAAGCTTTTGTATACATTATTGAGGAAAGGTTCGTATTTTATTGATCCGTTGACTTTGAATGCAGACTGGAGATGCTCAGCTGAACATGTTTTATCTGCAATTTTTATAAGATGGGATTTAGCCGAAAGCACTTTTCCTTTCTATCAACAGTCTCGAGGCTTAGGATGCATGCATCTCCGGACTACGGACGGGCATTAGAGATAAAAGACGGATCTCGTCAAAGTATGGACACCGTCTTGGATCCAAACGGGGCCGCTCCCCCCCCCCCCAACCCCCTCCCTCCTCCTCACTAAGTAAAGTATTCATAAAAAATCTGATGTGTTGTTACGTTGCTTACGTTTAACATGTGTATCAATATTTGGTGAAGTCCATAGCCTTAGAAGATACACCAAGTGATCGTCGTGTACTTTTAGTATAGTTCAATTTGGAGAAACTCTGTTCACAAATATACGTAGAGCCATACTCACTCTTATACTCACTATTATACTTGTAAATGTTTATTTCTCTACTACCACGATTTAATCCACATAAATATTTTCATAAACTATCTTATTCCGAATTTTCTTGTAGGCGCAAGAAGAATATGCGAATACAATAGGCTTTAAGCGATAGTCAAGTGTTTTAAGGGCTGATTGTTATGTGATGCC
Source organism: Tenodera sinensis (assembly GCA_030765045.1). NCBI lineage: Eukaryota > Metazoa > Arthropoda > Insecta > Mantodea > Mantidae > Tenodera > Tenodera sinensis. The sequence goes on from CM060969.1 coordinate 134,927,595, forward strand.
TTTCAAATTCCGTTCTCTTTACAAAGCCAAGGGATAAAAAGGAATAATATATTCCTATTTGAATAAAGTATAAGTATTGGCAGATTCAAGCAAATAATACAACAGAACAAAAAAGAAGTTTTTTGACATAAATTGTGTGTTTTAAACATATTTACTTTTTTTATGTAGTAAGCTTTCGTTTGTCTCTTACTGTTCACTATTTCTACAAAATTCCTCCAGAATGAAGAGCTCTTCTAAGGACATTCCCAGGAAATTCAAGGTATGGCTTAGAAACTGCCATGGAGTCGCCTGTCTGTGTCCGTCACTGGAGACTGACTGTCTGGTTGTGAGCTGATTCACTTTCCGACTGAAAGCATACCCAAAGAGGCAGGGTTGGACATCGCTGGCGTAGATGAGATGAGGATACAGCACTTATAGTTTATTGGGAGAAGATTTAAAGGACGAGCTAGAAGGAGATGAGAAGATGGGTGTAAGGAGACAGAGAACGAAGATAGAGAGTAGGGAAGAGCTGTAGTGCCAGCCAGTTACTTACGTTTACGTTATGCTAGGCCAGGCTACGGCTTTAAAAGAAACACAACTTTTTAATACTATATTCATAAAACGAGTTAGATTCGAGGTTAGGTTAGGTTAGGCTAGGATAGGATAGGCTATGGCTTTAAAAAACATAGCTTTTTAATACTATATTCATAAAACGAGTTAGATTCGAGGTTAGGTTAGGCTAGGATAGGATACAATAGGATAGGCTATGGCTTTAAAAAACATAGCTTTTAATACTACATTCATAAAACGAGTTAGATTCGAGGTTAGGTTAGGCTAGGCTAGAATAGGATAGAATAGGATAGCCTATGGCTTTAAAAAACATAGCTTTTAATACTACATTCATAAAACGAGTTAGATTCGAGGTTAGGTTAGGTTAGGTTAGGTTAGGCTAGGCTAGGCTAGGATAGGATAGGATAGGATAGCCTATGGCTTTAAAAAACATAGCTTTTATATACTATATTCATAAAACGAGTTAGATTCGAGGTTAGGTTAGGTTTGGCTAGGCTAGTCCAGGATAGGCTATGGCTTTAAAAAAACATAGCTTTTTAATACTATATTTATAAAACGAGTTAGATCCGAGGTTAGGTTAGGTTAGGTATTTTAAAAGTACATGGCTTTTTAATACTATCGTAATCCTGTCTAGTAAGAAGTCCAGAGCAATGACAGCAAAGAAAATGTAACAGACTAATAGTGTTCATTGAACTTACTATAAATAGCTTTTTCTTCGGCTGAGAAGTCACTTAAGTTGGACATATCCCTTTTAGAAACAAATAATTACAATGTTATTGAGTGTCAATGTATTTTGCGAAAGAAAATGATCACATTTAGTTTAAACGTTTTTTAAACTATTGTTCTCCAACACTTACGCCCACTACAAGAAATGGTGATGAATTGAAATCTGAGAATATCCCCCCCCCCCCCCCCCCCCCCGCATCGTTGTTCTTAACACACAATGAGCCGACCTCTCCTGGCAAACAAGAGCAGCAGAAGAATCCATTGACTAGAGAACAAAACACGGTTCAAGTGGAAACAAACCTCTTTATTACGTCACTCACTGATGTACGCGTCATTCTCTTTCTCTCTCTCTCTCTCTCTCTCACTGGGTCAATACATCACATGCAGCAACTTGTCTGTGCTTTCTTTAATCGCCACCTTCTTCTTTATTGCTATTTACACATATGCACTCTCCTTCGCATTTATACACAAAGAAAAACGAGAATATTGGAAAGAAAAGTAAAACACGAGCAGACCAATATAGTTTAATGCCTGTATACTTCCTCCTGATTATTATTATTGCTACTATTACTGTTGTTGTTTTTCAGTTATCACAAATAATTTCATGTGATGACACTTCTACTCTTGAGTGTCTTCCATTTTTGCGTTGGAAAAGTACTTACAGATTCATGACTGTTTACCTTGATATAGCTCAAGCTTTTGACACCGTATGGTATGAGGGTTTACTGGTTAAATTACATCGAATTGGTCTTCCAGATTATCTCATCAATATAATTAAAAGTTTCATATTACAGCGTCAAGTTCTGGTGCAAATAGAGAGTTATAAATCTACTATTATACCAATTACAGCAGGAGTGCCGCAAGGATCAATTCTAGCACCATTATTGTTCAAGTATGACCTGCGATGTATGTAGACGATGCAGTTGTTTTATATTCACGCCCTATCTTAAATATTGCAGTCAAAAGACTACAGACATAATTAAATATGCTATCTAAATGGTTTACAATCTGGAGAATGAAGTTAAATACGAATAAGACTGAAGGAAGATATTCTCCTTAAGGCCATCCGCACTGCTACTCCAGCTTACATGGCTGCCTTCAGAAACATCTCACTAGTTACTTCTAGAATCATAAAACTACACCCTCTATCTGCTTGCACTGGAGTGCTCAGTACTACTCTATATATACGCCGTTAATCTCCTGCGCGGTGCAATTACCAAAACTCATATCAGGTTATACAAAACAAATTTCTCCGCACTATTATAAAGGCTCCATGGTACATAAACGATCAGCAGCACCAGGAACTAGGAATTCTTCCTATACAACAATACTTCAAATTGATTTCAAGGACATTCTTCTTCAAGTGAACTGGAGTATGAGGTGCTGTAACATATCACATTGGATTAAGAAACCCACAGAAAAAAAGACTAACAAGAAAACTGTCTCAGGACTTCTTATTTTCCTTGACCGTAGCCGTTGTAGCCAAGGCGCCCCAGCGAATTGCAGTTACGGCTAATAACCAATTCATTTCTATTTTCCCCAGTTTCCAGTTCATTTTCTAACGATAATTGCTTGTTTCTGAAAATGTAGATCATTAGAAACTATTTAAAAACTTCCCCTCGAATGCTGGACATCTGTTATTCCTAATTAAAAACCAAAGTTCGTATTTAAGTTTAATATCTTTTAAGGATTCGACACGAAGATTTTGAAGAAAATTCTTCCACCCTAAATTACCCTTTGCATGGTAAAGTTTTCGAAAATTTTTATTTTCTTAAAAATGGCTTTAAAGATTTTGATTAAAATGAGATATGTTTAAGATATTTTATGACAAATTAAATTTATATCTTGAATTTTCTGGGTGTAGCCCCTGTAATCGTATTTACCCTAGATGACTTTTAAATAACTGGTAAACCGAAGAGATAGACAAAATCTTACGGCACAAAAAATGTAGATCTTGCTAAAATACACAATTTATGTACGAATAAAGTTTTTTGTAGAGTGAACCATTTCGGAGATATTCCTTGTTAATTGTATAAGTTTTGGAGAACTTGTACTTCTGTCAAATGCAGCATCATTATTCACTTTTATATGCTAACCGTGCAAAGAGAACTGAATTTGAAAGATTTAAAATATTTGACTATCGCTCGCTTCCCATATTCCCCTTGTATCTACAAGGAAATAAGCAATAGGATAATTTCTGCAAATGTTTATCTCAACTAATACGAAGAAGATATAGGAATAAGAGTTTGTAAGAATGGTTACTACAAGAGTAGAGAAAGTCATGTGACTGTAACACATCACATTTCTTACTCAGGGGGGGGGGGGGGCTCAAAACATACATTCCCGGTGAAATCTCGACATCGAATTTTAGGGTTAAATGTAATAATTCCTCTACTAACTTTACGCAGCATATTTTCGTCATCAGATGAACATTATAAAAACGTGGTTTGTGAAGAGCATAAGGAAGAGTGATATCATTGCTTTCATAGAATGCAATAACGTACCTATTGATGTTATATTAAACGGTAATATTTTAAAGAGCGATAAAATAATTTAAATTGTTAAAAAACTATTGTTGGTTTGGTTGTATAAAAGTGTTGAGTGTTAGGCTCTGGTCCAAGCATGATCATGAGGAGGGCAGTTTGAAGCGGATTTACTCTCCACCAAGCATGCGTAGTGAGTCCGTGACCCCGTGACACGCAATGCAATCACTAGCACGTGAATCAGGCGCAACTGTCCTTTGTTATGGCCGATAGGTTTCACTATCATTATTATACTCGAGTCACATGATATCTACACCCAATCCACTGTCAATACAGATATGGGCAAATGCGATCAAGAGGAAAATTAATAATAATAATAGCAATAATAATAATAATAATAATAATAATAATAATAATAATAATGATGATGATGATGATGATGATGATGATGATGATGATGATGATGATGATGATGATGATAATAATAATAATAATAATAATAATAATAATAATAATAATAATAATAATAATAATAATAATAATAATAATAATAATAATAAGAATAAGAATAATAAGAATAAGAATAATAATAATGGACTTCATTTAAAAATAATTAATCGAATTAGAGACACTCTTACAGACACCAAGTCCAAAGTAAAATTTATGGGTGAAACATGAGAGGAATTTCAAATTAATCCGGCTGTAAGACAAACAATTCTATTCAATTCTGTCCTGGAACAGGAAATAAGAGTATGGGATAAAATCTGATGTGTTGCACTCATATGACTTTCTCTACTCTTGTACTAACCATTCTTACAAACTCTTATTCCTATATCTTCTTCGTGTTAGTTGAGATAAACATTTGTACAAATTATCTTATTGCTTATTTCCTTGTAGGTACAAGGGGAATGTGGGAATACAGAAGACTTTGAGTAGTAGATTGTGTGGAAAACTGTTAGACGAACAGAATAAACGAGAAACACACTGAAGTGGGTACGAATGTCTGTACCCTAACCACGTAATGTGTCACTTCAACTATTTGCCCACAATAATCAACTAAGATGGTACGTTATATGCAGTGAAAGGGTTGTTTAAGCCCCGAAGTTCTTTGAGAGATGAATCATGGAAGCTTTAGAGACGTTTATCAAAGCAGCATGTCTCTGTTAAGACCAGAAGAAGGTGCATCTCTTTTCATTATCACAGTTAGATGCTTCATGCCGAAACCTAGGTATATGTCACGTGTTTTCCACTACCACGGTGAGGGAAACAGCCCTGCACTTGCGGCGGATGCTCGTGGTTTTAGGGAAAATGTACACGACAATGACCATTTCAAATATCGTTTTTCTTTGCTCTTTCAGACTTGACACTGAAATTGTTGACATTAAGGTTAGTATGTTTTTAAACTGAGCGAAGTGGCGCCGCTGTAACGTGTGTGAGAGGCATTTGGAAGGTTGCTAGTTCAACCCCCGTTGATTACCACTCGCTCATTTAGTAGCAGAACTCGCCCCAGGACACCAATGCGTTTGAAGTTAAGCGCGCAGTGTTGTGTGGTAGAAGGCGCCTTGTCCCAACATGTAAACATCCAACCACAAACCCAATATTTCCCAGAGCTAGTCTAGTGCACCAGATAGTTGCCTAACATGATATGTTTGAAATAAATTATCATGTACAGGTTTTATCATTGGGAAATAACTGTGTTTCATATGTGAGAACAAGTGCAAGGACATTCCAGACCTAAATGTAGGATAAGATAACTCCCCAGCATTTATCTGTAATCAGGACTGGGGAAGAAAAGCCTTGTCAGTCAGGAGGGAAGGAAGGTCGATCCTATATCTCCACTTGGTACCAAGTATTAGACGTCACAAAACATTTGCACAAATATTTCAAGAAGCTTGTAAATATAATTTATTCGCTGAGTTGATAAAAATCCGAGACGGTAGTTCTACGGCGCTCATTGCTCATTTCTCATTAATGTTTATATCGATTTAAAAGCTATTTTAGGGAAGTTCAGAAGTAATCAAATAAATAAATAAGACTAAAAGAAGTTGGAATGATATTTCATTATTAGTTAGCATGTTGGAATCCTTTGAAGTAATTTATTCATAATATGTTTACGGAATGAAACATCTTGTACTGACTTACATAATTCCACAACAGCATACTAGATGGAAATAGAGTAAGTTAAATCAAGTTATACCTCTAGTCCGGAGTTTTTACAAAATATACAATTAAGGAGATGATGCTAAATACTGAAGTCTCAAAAGATATAAATGTAGTATTGCATTTTATGTTAAACCTTCTTCATCCGGGAGGAATTTTGTATAACGGGTAAACCATAAGAGTAGACAAAAACATGCTCTTTAAAATGTACAGTTTATTTCACGTGCCTTTTTGTCACACTAGTACTTTCCGATCTATCCATTATTATTTTTCGTTTGAATTATACAATACTATGTGAGTGTTAAAGTGCTGTCGCTATTTAACAATTTCTCGCAGTCCCTTGGTAAGAGCATTTGGCAAATACATCACTCCCATACGTCACGATATTGTGACGTCAGGGGACAGGCAGTCTCAAACTCGAGCGATGAGCGAGCACATGTTTCTGGGAAGGCGAGCAACATGTGGTGAGGTATCTCCTAGTCAAATGCAGCTGTCACTATTACCAGACAGTTGCTGTGTTTCTGCGTAAACTTCTTTCTTATTATCGGTATAGTTGGTGAGTTAAAACCTTTTAAATACTTTACCAAAATTCTTTAGCATTATCTCATGTTGAATTACGCAAAGAAGATATCATTTGCTGTAACCTAGATACGTGGTCACTCACGAATGGAAATTGCCTTATTAGGAAACAATGGAAGCACGTTCTTACTACGAGTATTATATGAAGAATAGTTGTGGGACACACATTTGTAAAGCAAGAAAGTCATTAAGAAATATTGAAGTTCTGTAATAACCACAGTGCTTTAAATTTAAAATAAATTACCACTAATAGTTTCCTGCTGTATTAATTTCCTCCTTGTTACATGAAGTAATCTTAAACAATAGTGAACTTGGGGCCCAAGATGCATCCTTCCGTCCCCTAGCTATATGTTGACGGCACACACACACACACACACACGGCGTTGTCTAAGATCTACCTTCTTCACCTTCGCAGGATGCTGAAGAGCGGCGGGAAAGGGCGCAGCGGTAGTGGTAGGAAGCACCAGCATGGTCCGGTACACCGCTCTCGAGTTCTAAGGGAACGTGCCAACATGAGCTTCTTCATCGTAGTGATGTTCTTCGCCGTGTTCGGGGTCATCGTGCTCACAGAGATCTTCCTCATTGACGAGCGAGGGCGCGGTGCTGGAGTGCTTGTGAGACATGGCAGTTACAGCAGTGGCAGACATCGAGGTGGCCTCAGTGACAAACCTGACTACGACGAGCAGTCACTTCTACAGGTACGTACGTATCCACAACTATTCACTACCTGCAGCCAACACACTTAGGCCCGGTTGCATGGAACTTAAACTGGCTTCAACCACCTCAAAATGATCTTCACTCTAGCTGAACTTCGAAACCGTTTTGTTGTAGAAGCCCTCTAAAACATCTATGTTAAGAGGCAACAAGAGATCGTGCTTCACTTGTTTCCATGGTGACAAGAATAACAACGAATATTTTTTCCTAGATGAGCGTTTGGAATCTTGAATTTGTGAATAAAGAGGACTACATAGGGCTTTAAATAGACAAAGAGAGTTTTATTACCCTGACCCAATACTGTTGCAGCTATTTTACTTTGTGAAAATGTAAAGCAGTTACTAAAAAGAACGATATTTTATTAGTTGGATTTAATTAATTTGTGAAATGAAGAATTTGCTGAAAATGCATCGTTCTGCAGTAAAACCTGACATATTGTGTTGTCATTTTTAAGAGCTTAACTATTAATTCCTCTACACCAAGTAAAAATAAGGACCCGAGGTAGCTAGCGGAGCAGCGAGATTCCACCCACTGCCATACGTGTGGCTTACCAACTTCCACTGCTTCAACTTAGAGTTGTATAAGCATGGTCTTGTGATATAAGACCATATCGGATTGGTGAATGTTATCTACTTAACTAGATTGAGTTTAAATCAGCAGAACTGCAGCAGGAAGATATATGTAAATACAAGGTGGGCCATCCAGCCTTAGATCCGTTCCTTGTATCCTTCCGCGATAACCTACTGTTCGTATCAGCTGCGACTAACACAAACGCCACGTGGATGATACAACAGAACGATATTTATTCGGGAGGTTTAGGAATACCGATATTTTCAAGTAGGTAGCCTTTATCACGATTATCATACGGTTTGAAAACTCACAGATAATCAATATTTAAGGTACTATATTTTGTGGTGTGCTTTGGTTTCAGCGCATCGAGGGTTAGTTGTTGACGCTTGTGTTTATATCAAGTGGAGCGATTTATACGCATTGAAATTACCGTATAATTTGTATGTTTGCTCAGTTACTTATTTGAAATTAGTATAGTATTTCATATGCAAAATATTTTAATATAAACAAAAGCAGTTAATAACAGTGTAGAAATCATTACTGCCGCGCAGGTGGAACCAACCCACGTGTTGTATATAACCTTATCACTCGGCAAGATAATGTGGAGTGAGTGAGGCAAGTTCAATCGCTGCCTCTCCTCTCGTGCCCATGTTAGATATGTCTATGTCACACAAATTAGGAATATTCGAGGTTATAAATATCTACTGCCATAAAGAGAAGGATATAAACTGAGGAAAATGGCTGCATCTTACAGGGAGAAGACTATCTCATCTACAGAGGTGCGGGGTTCGACTACAACTTTGGTGTATTTGTACGAGAAGATCATCGAGGCACGGAGGGACGAGGACCAGTGCGACAAGCCCCGGTGGGCCGCGTAGAGCCCCTCAAGTCATTCCCCATGGTGTCACAAAGTGGTGCTCCTGTCAAAGGTGGCGGTGGTGGTGGCGGTGGTGGCGGTGTACCTGCAGGCCTCGAGTCCAAACTCCCTCCGATCGATCAGAACCTCACCGCTAAGGATGGAGTCTGGCAGATGGTATCGGGAACCAGGTATGTATGTACTCATCCTTCACTCTATGACAAGCTGGGCTGGGGCTTAGCACCTCGACATCTTCTGTACCTTAAGGGTCACCCCTCAGAGGGGGCGGTGAGGAGAGAGGGCAGGGTCCTTAACATCGCCCATGGCGGCTGCTATATACACCCTCCTTCCTATCTCACCTCGAAGTGACCCAATCGCAATCCTGCTTGTGTATAAGTAGCTGGAATATCCCCGGAAGGGCAAGGGAATATCCAGATATATGTCCTTGAACACCTCCTTGTGCCTCCCAGACAAGCAGCCGACTGGCACTGAAGGATGAAGTCCGGCCCAAGGCAGTTATTTCGCAGCGTATACGTTTTCACGGTTCAATATACTCAAATCTCGCCTAACACTCGAAATTCTCAATGTATAACATGCTTAAATTAGACAACACAATGCCTAAGTGAGTTTTCTTTTGTTTCGAGATACCAAACAGTTCAGTTCAGCCGCTTGCTCTGATTGAAATGACAGTGTTTATGAGCACTATTGATAGTACAGCTCGTTTTAGAACACTGAAATATTTAAATTTGAGTCAGCTACGTTCACTACTGCATATCTTTTGTAATCAAGACAAATGCAAACACTATATAATATATATTTTAAAATCACATTTGAATTACTCTGTTTTGGAATCCCGAAAAGAAAGAGCACTATGTCAATCTTATGCAAACAGATAAATAAAATCAGATGGATAAAAAATATACATTTGCATAGAGAATAATGAAGAAGTGTGTGACTAAACTTTATGCTCATTTTTCTCGGAAACAATATTTTTTATTATTTTCTCATATTCAAAATCTCTTACCCCACAAAAACATAGCTAGAGATCTCATTTTTCCCAATATAGTTCAGAATATGGGTACTAAAATGTCCGATTGGAATTTTGATACAGGTTATAATTTATTTAAAAAGTGATATATTAATGTGCTGTTTTATGACATTTTTACAATTTGCTGTATTACGTTTTTTAGGAAAAACTCTACATTATATGAAATGCTTTAATTTCTTACATTGGTAATAAGAGTATAATTCTAAAAAACTAAGTTTGTAGTTAAATTTTGTTTATACCCAATAAAATTGATACGTTAATTAGTATATCAAGAATGTGATTAGATATTTGGTGAAGACACTTTTTTTAGTTGCTGGAAATGCCTGTGCAACTTCAGTGCTATAGAAAATCACCTTATGGTGTGTGTTTCAGGTTCAAGTTTTTTGTGTTCTCGGCGTATTACGATCGTCGCGAGGAACGCAGTGTGCGTGTGGTCGGCGCCACAAAGACTCGTGGTCCTGAGCGAGTCTGGTGCCGCCTCTGGTACGGAAACAGTACAAACCCACATTCTGCCTCTATTGCTGCTAAAGTGAAGGTACGTTCCCGAGAGCACGTGTACCAAACATTCCCTATAGCTATATCTGCCCAATAAACGTCAATTGTCTCCTTTACGTTTCACCATAGATTAATTTGTTATTGCACTTTTAATGCTTCATATTTGAGTAAAATATCACACGAAATCTGCTCATTTATATACTAACACCTCTATCTAATTTATAGGGTTATTATAATATACATATCTTGAAATGATCATGTTCCACGACAGCAGCCAATGAGAGGTGACCAGTCGCCTACGATACATTAATGTAAGCGGCTCGTTAGCTTATTCAGAAACGTACCCAAATATAATTTTCAACATAAACTAATAGATCCATGGCGTATCTATATCCTGAGAACTAGCAGGAAAGGTTTTAATCAAGGACTATGAAGTTGCAAGAGCTAAAAGCAAGAAGGGATCCAGAAAAGTGTGCACTTTGCAACATATAGCATAATAACTGGCATATACTACAGTCGCCATCACGAATGAAGGCGCCTGCGCAGAAGTCAAATATCCAAAGACGTCATAGTCACGTGTTTTCTAGCCAATCAGATGTAGTCTGCTTCAGAGCGCGTGTGAGAGTACTTGTCTACAGTTTTACACTGAAATTAAACCATTCCGAGCAATAAGTCCACTCCATTGCATGATAGTAAGTTCGTTAACAGTTCCGACGAAGGCAGAAGCAAGAACACATTGCGCTCTTCACAGTGAAGCCAGGGAAATGGTGTATCATGTGCACACAAAGATGAGAAACAGTTGCAACGCAGCACTTCCCCTCTTTCCCCTACATGCGCGTTATGCGCCATTTACCGCCATCGTTCCTGATGGCTGCTCCAGTAGAAAGCGAAGAAAGTAATCTTAGAAAGGAACTAGAAATACACAAGTGATCTAATTTATCAGTAGAAATTATGGTGAGAAAAATGATGAATGTAATTCAACGAAAAATATTGAAGAAATAGGAAATTAACTAGTCATAAGTTCTGCCACAAATATAAACATGAGCAGCACAACGAATAATTACACTATTTAAAAAATTTTAATACCATTTATTAACTAAATTAAGTTCAGTCTTAGGTTTGTCCGCGTCAAAACAAACCCATGTGACCAGTGCACCGTGGTACTACGAAGTGGATGTGATTGAAAGGTGATAATGAAACAATTCGTGGAATGGTTTTACCAGGCAATAAGGGACAAGCAAAGCATTAATATATATACTCGGTGTGCCAGTAAACACGAACAATCTCACACTTCCAAGCGCTACAGCGTCCAAACCGTGCATTTCTGGACAGACAGGGGTTTTTATTTGAAAACCAATCAGTTGGCCATCCCGCACAACATACTAGCATTGTTTATGTTTTTTTTTTGGGGGGGGGGGAGGGGGCTACACCTGTATATAGATAACTATGAGCTGTGTGTTTAATCTTCAAACACAAACTAACGGAAGAATGTTGTTTTCAGATCATACGAGAGAACTGGAATCTCAAGTACAGCGCGTGCTTCATCCTATGCCCCTTGAGACACAATCTGACAGTTCCTCGTAGTGTCTCCATTGTGAGCCGGCTACGCATCCAACCAGCCAATCATCTTCTAGTCCGCAACACCGACTGGGATCCTGACCTGCGCAATATGAGTGCCGATATTCCCAATCGCCTTGCAGTTTGTGTCAAGCCTATACACTTCAACTATAACCAGGTAAAGCAGTTCAACTGTTTCTGCACATTAGGTACCGTACGCTACAATACCAGCTCGTATGTTAGCGAAGCCTTTCTCACACTTCCTCATTATGGTTATTAACATCTGCGTCACATTGTAGCTACAAGGGAATATGTGTAAAGTCATTTGTACAAATGCGTGCCCACTACCGACGTCATGATGTGCTACACTCACATGACTTTCTCTACTCTTGTACTAACCATTCTTACAAACTCTTATTCCTATATCTTCTTCGTGTTAGTTGAGATAAACATTTGTACAGATAATCTTATTGCTTATTTCCTTATAGCTACAAGGGGAATATTACAATATAGTAGTAGACTTTTAGTGATAGTCAAATCTTTTAAAGCGAACGCTTAAGTATTCCAAAACTTACAAATAACGAGGAATATCTCTGAAATGGTTCACTCTACAAAAAAGCATAAGTTGTGTATTTTAGCAAGATCTGCATTTTTTGTATAGTAAGATTTGTCTATCTCTGACGGTTTACCAGTTATGCAAAAGTCATCCAGAGTAAACAGGACTACATATGCTATACTAAAAAATTCAAAATATAAACTTCATTTGCCATAAAAACATCTCAAATATATGGCACTCTAATCAAAATCGTTACAGCCATTTTCAAGAAAATCAAAATTTTCGAAAAATTTTCCATACAAAGGTAGTTTAGGGTGAAAGGATTTTCTTCAAAATCTCCGTGTCTGATTCTTAAAACATGTTAAACTCAAATACCAACTTTGGTTTTTAACTGACTTTTAATCTTTACTTTCTCTACTGGTAAGTGGAGGAAGTATTGTATTCCACCCAAAAACTCACCGGAAGTATATGTTTTGAGGCACCTGAACCCAAAAAAGGAGAATTTTTAGAAAAAGTCCGCGCGCGCGCGCGTGTGTGTGTGTCAGTCTGTGGACAGCATAACTCAAAAACAAAAAGTCGGTTAAAAACCAAAGTTGGTATTTAAGTTTAATGTCTTTCAAGAATGCGACACGAAGATTTTCAAGGAAATAATCCCATCCTAAACTATCCTTTACATGGAAATTTTTCTAAAAATTTTAATTTTCCTGAGAATGGTTCTAATGATTTTGATTAAAATGCCATATATTTAAGATATTTGTATAACAAATTAAATGTATATTTTGAATTTTCTGGCTATAGCCCATGTAGTCCTGTTCACTTTGGATGACTTTTGTATAACTGGTAAACCGTTAGAGATAGACCAAATCTTACTATACAAAAAATGCAGATCTTGCTAAAATACACAATTTATGTCTCAATAAATTTTCTTTAGAATGAACCATTTCGGAGATATTCCTGGTTATTTGTGCCAGTTTCGTGAAATGGAACATCGCCATTTAATGTTATATATGTTAAGCGTGCAAAGAGAACGGGATTTGAAAGCTTCGCGCGCGCACACACACACACAGACATACCTTTTTCTAACAATTCTCGTTTTTCGGATTCAGGGGTCTCCGGTGAAATGTCGACATGGAATAGAATACCTCCCCTACCTACTGCACGCAGTAGAGAAAGTGAAAAGGCATGTTCTGGCGCGTGGAACACAGGAATTAACTCAATTAGCATGTGACGCAATATCGCGCGGCGCGGCGCGAAGGTATGACGTCACAGAACTGGCTGGACCTACCTACCTAACCAACCAACCAGGGCCCGGATCACCGGACCAACATTTGACGATATCACTCAAAAGGTTTTGTGTGCGTTTTCACACTCTTCAAACGTGTCGCGCCGTAGCCGAGTGGCCCGGGTTCGTTCCCTGGCAGCCGCATGTGGGATTCGTGGTGGACGAAGCGGCGCTGGGACGGGTTTCCTCCGGGTTCTCCGGTTTCCCCCGCCATCTCATTCCATCTATCATCAGTATCACCGCCTGCGGTGCCGTATGTAGTAAAAGCGGGCGTTAAACACTACCAAAAATATATTGCAAATCTACTTTAAAAATCTACCATACTGAATAATAAATAGATAATATTAATTTTATTGCTGCATTTTGAATCTATTTTGATACAATGCAGCTTAGCCTCCAAATTCGCGAAACATGAAGTTGTAAGAAAGATAAGAAATATTTCAGACAAGAATCAGGAGATGTGAAAAATCGCTCTTTGGGACGTCTGCAACCACATACCTACGTGAAACTGCAATACAAATATAAAAATACGAACATTTAGCAGAAAATATGACTATAATATGAAAAATCTGATGTGTTGCACTCACATGACTTTCTCTACTCTTGTACTAACCATTCTTACAAACTCTTATTGCTATATCTTCTTCGTGTTAGTTGAGATAAACATTTGTACAAATTATCTTATTGCTTATTCCCTTGTAGGTACAAGGGGAACATGGGAATACAGTAGGCTTTGTGCGATAGTCAAATATTTTAAATATGACTTCATACAAGAATAAGAGTTTGTAAGAATGGTTAGTACAAGAGTAGAGAAAGTCATGTGAGTGTAACACATCAGATTTTTTAGAATGAAGTGCCTACGTGTATTGTTAAATACCTTGCACGATATCTGCACATTGTGGTTTATAATACAAGTATTTTAACTGAATACGTTGTACCTCTCGTGAACAAACATTTTCCTCTTCTTTTTTTTGGAACAGTAAACTTCCCTTAAAATGGAGAACAAGAAATGATCGTTTATTTTTCTTGTAGCAAATGTAATTTCATTTGAACGCCCGGGAAGCTGGCTGACCCAAGACTTGCTCTTTATTTTAATTGTGTCGACTGTGAGAGTGTCTGGCACACGCACCTCATGGGAAAATAAATATCATATATTGCACAAAGCTTTTAACTTCCTGCAACTGCCTTACTTTTGCCACTTATGTACCTACAAGAAAATAAAGGGCAATGTTAATTTTATTCTCCGGCGACAACACAGCCTATATTTATTTTTTCTAGTCTTTTCAAATAAAAAGGACTTTTATTTATTTACGTGTTTATTTATTATCAATATGTAATCACTTCTTTTTAGTTTACTTGTGCAATGAACACAGACGTAGAGCTGAAAAAAATGCGTTGTCTTTTCCATTTGTTGCTAAAATGAGCGTTTAGCTATAAAATGATATTAAATAATTGTATTCTAGCGTATGTATTGGGATAAATTGGGACAAACGTACGAGGGAAGGTTAACACTAAATACCACCCCTCCCTTCGTTACTTGCAGTAGCTGATAAGTAGACACGTCGAGAAACCAGTTTTCTAAGGCAAGCCTAATTTGAATTTTCACACGAGATAGATATAAACGCATGCCTAAAGCAGCAAAACAGTATTTGTTGGGAAGTAGCACAGGGAGGTGTACTTGCTCCAAGTGTATACGCCTTCTGCTTCTCGGAGTCATGAATGGTACAAAATGTGGACAGTGAAGATGAATCAAAAAGGTCCAGTTTAGCTACAAAACAAAGTTAGCAAACAGACAATCAAATTAAATAGTGAAGACATTCCTCAAGTTGAGTGCCAAATACTGGACTAACATTGGACAAAACATTGACTTGGAATGCAGAAATCTCCTCTTTAGTGTCACAGACTTCATCAACTCAAATATCTGATCAAAGGCAGTTCAGCTATCCGGATGTATGGATGAGCTACTTGGGGCACAGCTCAACACAACACAAGTGAGTTCTTCGGATCATGGCGGATGCACTCCAGTCCAGTCCAGTCCAGTCCTCCTACTCACATCATTCCCCAAAACATGCCGTGACGCAGACTGAACAGAAAACACCGCACAGATCTCCGCGTACAAAATATTGTAGTGTTATCATTTCCTTGTGCATATCAAGGTTAAGTCTTAACTTATACTTTCAGGGAAATTGATGAATTGTACCCTGAACACGTGATATAATTCTTCCAAATGTTTTATATTTTATTACCAAAACTGTAAAATAGAAATATTATACAATAAAATTAACTAAATTTAAAAAAATTGCTTCTTCAGCCGCACTCTGGTGCCAGACTGTGCAGATAATGTATTCAATAATGCTCAGTTATCTCTTTGGCCTTTCACGATAGATGATTGCCAGCCTTTTGTGTGTCTGCACTTGTTCTTAGGTTAGGATGAATGTCTCTTGCATACACTCCTCCATTTTCACACTTAAGCTGAAGTATTGATTATTCTGTAGTAGTAATTTTCTATCCGTATAGCAAAGGGAAATATACCATATATTTTGAGCTTGCTAAGTTACGCGCATAGAGTTAGCTCTGCATTCTTCATGTTTGTAGATTGGGAAAAGCTAAGACTTTTGTTGGAAATCTTTCGAGCGCTATAGGCGCTGTTCAAATGGCATGAATTTGCTGCGTGCATGTTGTCAAGTCCGAGCGAACGAAGCCGGGTGGAACCATCAACCTACCATTCTGCAGCATTATGAACAATCACCTCCTGCCAAGTAACATCGTCTTTAGTCTAGCATACTAATTAAGTGCAGAAAGCCGAGGGAGCGAATAACGTCTTTCGTAATGCTAATCTGATACATTTCTTCTGTTTTTTAACACTGTTATTTAGCATTCTACGAAACATCCATCCATATATTTAAGATAATTCCCACCGTTTCTTCTGGACACCTTATTTTTACTTTCTCTACTGGCAAGTAGAGGAACTATTCTATTCCACCCAAAAGTTCAATGTCGAGATTTCACCGGAAATATGTTTTAAAGGCCCCTTTATAAAAATAACATAAAATAATATAAGTAAATAACTAATATATAAATAAAATAAAATAAATAACTTATAACTTCAAACACCAATTGATTTCTCCATATATCCACAATAATTCTTCTCTAACGCACCTATATCGCGTCGGCTGCAGTCAAGGGACATTAGTACAGGATGCTATAACTTCTTTGCTTGTAAATTCGCACACGCAATATGAATAAATTACTTGCAAGAAGTACAACGCTCCTGCACACACTCCGTGCTATGTTTGCGCCCGCTGAGAAGGTTAGTAAAATGCCACCTGAAGCTGTAGGGATGGGACATGTGGAGCCAAGTATGCCTAATTAGTTGCGTGTATAATACGTGGTCCTATCAGAAAACCTGGCCAGGCTAGACTAAGAATTATCCTAAAGTAAGAACAAATTAGAAACTAAGCTATGCGTGCGCGCTCGCGCACATATTAATCTTACCATTATACACGGTTATTGTAGAAGATTGCAACCAGTAAACTAAAAACTGGTTTGTTACAGCGACAATGAATAGTGGAATCAGGCAAAGTGAGCCTGTATAAAATATCACAATTAGACTTGTTCTATAATATTTAGTATAGGTCTTCTCACTGCCACTTTACCGCCTTTATCATAACTAGAGGGCGGATAGATATGCAAAAAGCCGCAAGTGTAGTGCACATGAGTCCTACCGTTGCTCTCTCGCTGCAGGTATCTCCTGATGCGCGTACATATACGACGGCTGCGCAGTACGGTTACGTCATTCATTCTCGATGCCCAAGTAACCTGCATCGCGTTTGACCGCACACGGCTCCGCGCTCTAATGATAACAATATGGAAGTCTGTTTAAGGTTCTAATCTAAGCAGTTACTTAATTCCCCGCGAAACTGTTCTCGAGAACCCACAGCGGGCTCCCATATGGATTTGGGCAAACCCAGAAACACTATAAATATTAAAAGCCCGAAAAATATATATAGATATGTAAATTGCTACCCTTTCAAGCCGGGTCCACTGTACCGGCAACAGGACAAAATAATACCTATCAAATAACCTAACCTACGTAATTCCCGCCAGTTTGCTTGACACAATCAAACCAAAACTAATTCATCCCTAAACATGAGTCATTCAGTAGAATCATGTTCTTTTCAAATCAGCAGTTTCACGTTTTAAGCGTTGTTTATTTTAATTTTAGAGGAATGATCTATTCCAAATATAATTATGTGAATAAAAGCAAATGTTACTTGTTTATAGTTAGTTGTCAGTATGTGTATTTGTGCTTGTTCTCCAGGTTCTACAAATGCTGGAGTTCTTGGAACTGAACTCCATACTTGGTGTGGCGCACTTCACGTTTTACAACCACACGATGGGTCCAGCGGTAGGATGCATCCTGGAGGACTACATGGCGAAGGGAGCTGTCACGCTCCTACCCTGGCAGCTCAATATGGTGTCTCAGAAGGAAATTCGCACAGAAGGACTGTTTGCTGCCCTCAACGATTGCCTTTATCGCAGCATGTACCGATACTCGCATACGGCCCTCATAGACCTGGACGAATACATCATCCCACGCCACAATGACACACTCCTGCAGCTAATTAAGTACGTCACGTCTGCATTATATACTTCCCTTGTGTGCAACAAGACCAACACCCTAGTACTGCAAGCACAGCTCGTCTTAACTCTGCGCAAATAATGATTGTTATTTGTCTTTGCATGTTATAAAGTTACACTTTTCGGCGTCCTTTAATTAAAAAGGCGACACAAAAGTGCGTCCTGAGGTCTTTACTAAGCTTGCGTGGTAAATTCCTCACAAATGTTGTCCGACATGGAGATTTTCTTTTTTCGCCGCCAAATGGACCCATACCTCTCCCCCCCCCCACCCCCCATGATGAGATATACAGGTCTCATACCAAACCTGATGGAAAAGATCAATCAAGTCAGGAAGTAAACAATATTGTTAGCTGATCTTGTTTCCATATTATGCTGCTTCCGTCCTGGACATCTTGTCTACGTATTCCAAACGCAATGGCTCCTCTGATAATGCAAATTCTGCAATAGGTATCTTCTCGGTAACTCAAACGTGCCATTAGTTTCCATGTCAGGATCACTTCCTTCCATCCATCATCACAGCCATTCCAGAAGGTAATTTTCACTGGCGAAAGAGCAGCTCCACTTATGAAACAGGTGTCCCAATCCACTCCTCGCGCCAGGGTTGTTTACTACTGACTGTGTTGCTGTTTGGCAGGTTCTCTACATGCCAGGTGAAATAGAAAAGTCATTGCCTATCTGTCTCCATAAGAGTCCTTCATTGTAGAAACGAGGGCTGTTATTTTGCACGTGAGTAGTTCAACTCTTACTGCATTTGCTGTCCTTGTACTCTTTACTTCTTAATTGTTTTCGTATTTCATCCTTTTGTATAGGTACTGCGGAACCTACATCTTTTGGAGAACTATCACTAGACATTCAACGCTTTTACGGCAATGGTGATAGTCCTCAACACCCGTTGAATCTTCGCGGGGTGGGGGGCGCTCACGTTACCTGCCGGCAGACATCTGGAAACCGATTTAGCTAGGACGATACGAGGCTACTCGACAATGGATTGCAAATGTTGGAATTTTGTCTCATAAGTAAATGGCTGCATATTAATTTTCTTATGGGAATTATTTATATTAGAGCTGGTGGTAATCGTCAGTGCCATCATGTTTGTGAACTGCAATACAACGAACGCTCTTTTCCAATCCAAATTTCCTCACAAGATATCACTTATTCTTATCAATTCGACTATCCGTTCAGTGAATAAGGGCCATTTTGAGTCTCATATCTGCAAGAAATTCAGGCGCACCAACGATACCCGGCATCTCGAGTTATTCAGCCACTATTCTGTCATCGTAACTTCAGGTAATTTACAATTTGCACAAATAAAACATGCAAAATTGTGGCAAAACGGGTCAAGTAAGGAAGAATGTGAAGATAGCATAAATGTGCAATAGTTGCCGTTTTCCAAAGAGATCATAATGCGAAACATTTCCTTACTGCTACGTAAGAGTTCAGCATGGCAAGGCGGTATACGGGAACAGCTTACCGACAGTTCCCAAGAATTCAACATGGCGGACATTACCCCAAAAAGCAGTATTGCCAACATACAGAGTAAAAGCATTATTTCTAACCTCAAATATCACAGGGTTAAAGTAACATGCTTTCAAACGATAATAATACTTGAACATCGTTGGTGTTCGTCGTCGTCGGTCTGGGTGGCTCAGTTGGTTAGACGCTGGTCTACTGATCCCAAGGTCGTGGGTTCAAACCCGGCCTAGGCCAATGATTTTTAAGTGTGCTTAGAAATGATAGTCCGATGTCAGTAAATTTACTGGCATGTAAAAGAACTCCTGAGGGACGAAATTCCGGCACACCGGCGATGCTGATGTGATCCTGGTAATTGACAGCGTCGTTAAACAACAAAATAATTTTTTTGAACATCGTTACCACACATGGTAAACCGACTCATCTTTGGCAAATCTTGTTCTACAATAACACTTTTGGATAAAAATCACTTCCGAATGCTAAATATTGTAATATGTATAAATGCACTACTGTGTTGGGAACACAAAAATAACAAGAGTAACTATTACTGCATATACTGCTCTGAAACAATTAAAGAGAAAATCACACAAACAGGAGCAACACAATGGCATCCACAGATTAATATGGCGTCTAAACAGGATCTTGTTTTAAAATCTATCGGTTGGCTTCTCTGCAACGGGTTCAAAAGTAAGGGCTTCTGTGGCAACATAATGAATGCAATAACCCCAGCTATGGCCATACCGTTACCATGGTTATATTTTACGAACAGTTGTTGGTACTAAGGCATCCTAACAGATGGGATATCACCAAATATAACAAGACCGCATCATAATGGAGGGAAAATCAAACTATTGTTGGTTTAAGCACAAGAATTAACTTTATTTGTATTGAATAATCTTTGATTTATTGGAGAAAGCAGCACACTTAATATAAAATCTGATGAATTTTAATCAAAGGCTGTTAATATTTTGTTTACAATTTAGAGCAGGCATGCCAAAGTGTTCTACTGGTTGCTGTAGCCATTATGTAAAAAGAACTGTAATCTGTATTACAGTAAAAGATGCACAAATAACATAAAAAGACATATTTTACATTTAAGAACTGTAGCTTTTTGATGTATAATTCTAGTTGTCGTTTGTACGAGGGGTGTTCAATAAAGACTGGCACTAATATTCATACAACAATGTATTGTAAAAAATCACTCATACAGACTGTTGCCCCCCTCAGAATACTTTTCCCTCAATACAATGTACTTGTCCCACCTCCAATGCCATTCCTGGAAAACGTGCAGGAAGCCATTCTTTGAGAGCCTGTTCAGGGTCGCCTCTAAAGCTTTCACTGCTTTGGTCTCATTGTCGAACCGACATCCCTTAAGTTCCTTTTTGGCTCTCGAGTTAAGAAAAAAGTCACATGGAGCTAGGTCAGGATTATAAGGTGGAAGAGGTACCGTGGACATATGATTTTGTGCCAGGAATTCGATAACCGCATCAGCAACATGTGGCTTGGCATTGTCGTGATGAAGCTTGCACTGCTGAATGAGATTCTTTGGCTTTTTGGGGATGTGATCCTTTACCAATTGCTTCAGGATAGTGTTATAGTAATCTGCAGTGTCTGTAGAGTGTCTTGGAACTGTGAGAATGCAGACTATCCTCTGGTAATCAAAAACAGTAATGACTATGACCTTATTGGGTGACTTCTGTACTCGTGACGATATTTAGCGGCGATTATCAAACACGTTCACTCTCACAGGTTGTCAACAATCAACTGACAGAGCTATTGCTGTGTGATTTTCAATGATTAGCGACTAGAATACGTAGTTCAATGGCACATGGACAGATGTCGCAACCAGATACTTAATGAAAGGAAAAAAAAAATCAGTGCCATTCTTTATTGAACATCCCTCGTACGTAGTGGTGATCCTAGAGATATGGATAATCCAGATGTTGGTCATATAATTCTAATTTACAAGTTATTTTATCAAATAAGGCAAATAATATAAGTGATTACTATTGTGTTTTTAGGTGGCTGGGGACACGGCTCAATACTCGTACAACAGGATCCTATTCATTCCAGAATGCTTTTTTTTATTTACAATGGGGAGATGACCCCAGTGTAACACCAGAGGAGAGAGGTTTAGTGACCTTACGCAAGACTCGTCGCCGCAGCAAACTACATCCTCACAAGCAACGCTCCAAGTATCTATGCCGGCCAGAATATGTGGTAGAAGCAGGCAACCACTTTATATGGGAGTTTGTTCCTGGACACGGCACTCTCAACGTACCTCCAGATGCTGCAATACTACACCATTACCGTGTGTGTGAGTTTGGTGGCAATGACTGCATCAAAACAGCATCTCTCGTAGATCGTACTGCATATCGCTACCGTGAACGCCTATTAACACGAATTAAATCCAGATGGCAAGAGTTGCAATCTAGGTGTGGACTCACCGACTTCCCTACAGGTTCAACCACGTCTCCCCAGAACTTTCACAACACAACCAAATTAAAATCACAACCAAAGCCGTCTGTTTTGCAAAGCTAGCAATAACTGGAGGATGTACCACTATGACAGTAAATATTGTGATACACGTTGGTTTATAACGACCAACAGTTTTAATGAAAATGAACTTCATTATTTCATTCACTTTTTTTAAATATTTTTAACTGCCCAGAAGCAATAGTGTAAAACACATATTTATTGCAGTAAATTGCTCATCAAGGTGTTAATATATTAACAAAATATATTTCATTAAGTCCTTTCCATGTTTATCTGCAAACACAAACATACACACACAGATCCTTGCGTACCCAACACCTTCTACTGCAGCTGTAATTATGACTCACTTGCAACGGTTATTATTAATCTGCAGGGTTTTGTGGTTTTCCATGGGCAAGGTTTTTCATATTAATACAGTTTTAACAAAACATTTATTTTCAACATATCCCTTATAAAGAATGGTAGAATATGTCAACAATAGATATTTTGGGAAGGGTAGAGTGAGACTGAAAAATTGAATGCCATGACCGGGAATTGACCGCATAGTTGGTTACACTAGAAGCCCGGGACTTCAGTACTTACACGTTGTAAGTCGCCATTAAGGTATGTTATGTCAGAGTAAATTCAGATCTCCTTGTGAGGTTTACCGGGAATAATGCGAGTGAGTTGGAGAATTTAATGTCACATCGGCACAGTGGCCATGATAGCCTAGTGGTTAGAGCAGCCGGACGGTAACTGGTAGATCCGTGGTCAGATCCTGGCCATGGCATTCAATTTTTCGGTCTCACTCTCCTCTTTCCAATCTTGTCCTAAACAGGGCTATTGTGTGGAAAAACATTAATTACAATAGACATTTTGCATGTTCAGATCCGTTTTATCATTCACAAATCTGCAATATGACTGATCTGAAATGAAACTTCTACACATCTGAAAGTTTTCTTCTACATTGTTGCTGCTCTCATGGTGAGAAATAACAAATGTACTGGATTATAGTTCTCTATGGTGCTAGATGGAGATTGCTTAGAGGAGGTCACAGAAATGTTAGTTTTGATATTCTATTTAAAATATTTTTAAATAGTGTTCTGGAACATGAGAAACATTTAAATATATTTACACATACAAAACATATTTAAATAATTGTTCAATGAATATAATAAATATAAATTCTCTTGGCATGAGACCATAATTTTATTAATTACTAGGGCTCGGAAGTTCATGCCCTAAAAAACACTGAAATATGCATGCAAATATGCTCTTAAAAACTTGAAAATATGCCAAGATATATGCTCTATTTAATTAAAACAATGTCCCTTTGCAGTGGACAAGACGAGTTAGTATAAATAATAAATAAAGTTACTATATTCCTTAGACGTTGAAGCAGAAGTGGTCCTGCTGTTAGTATTAACTTTTAAATTGCAGTTCACAATCAACACTTTGCACAAATTTTCAACTGTAAAACATCATCTGTTGTCTTGCAAAACACTTTTGTAATGTGAAAAACTTCTCTCCATGTCACAAGATGTTATCGGGACATATTTAAATGATGTTAACTGGTTCACACAGAGAGTCAACTCTCTTGGTGTGACAGATCTTTCGAGGATGTCTTGAATACCGCGCATCTGTTTATAACCAGAATTTTTTGAGATTACATAATTCACTTTCTCTTTTACTTTTTGTCCTGTGCTACCAGGAACCGAACTTAGATCACATATTGGTTTTTCAAGCACAGTAAGTGATTCATGCAAAGAAGGTCCTACAGCTTCCAATGCCGTTATGGCTGTTGGTAAGAAAGAAAAATTAGCAGATTTGAAACTAAGATCCTCTTTTAACTTAGTCCCTGACAGAATATTTTGCACAGTTTCTATTGATAAAGCATCTTTCGAGTCCAATGACGCCTACCACCTAGGCGGCCCGGGTTCGATCCCAGGGACCCGCATGTGGTATTCGTGGTGGACGAAGCGGCGTCAGGGCGGGTTTTCTCCGGGTACTCCGGTTTCCCCCGCCATCTCATTCCACCAGTGCTCCATCTTCATGTATCATCAGTGTCACCGCCTGCGGTGCCGTAGTAGTAAAAGCGGGTGTTAAACACTACAACAACGAGTCCAATGAATTAACAACCTCTTCGATATTTCTATGTGCTCAGCATTATATAAAACTGCATCGACCCATGTTCCCCATCGAGTTAACACTGGTGCAGGAGGAAGTCGGATATTAGGTGCTGTTGATCTAAACAACTTAACTCTTTTAGGAGATTTAACAAAAATTCTCTTTGTACTGGACACAAATCTACCTACCAAAGGGAAAGAATCATTGTCTCAGAAATGCTACCAATATGAAAAATATCATACAGATGAAAAAAATTAAAAAAAAAAAGCATAAAAATCATTAAAATATGCAATATAGGGGCTATAATATTGAAATCTTGAGTTGCATCATCATGTGTAGTACTACCAATATGAAATATATATCATTCAGATTGAAAAAAATAATAAAACCATAAAAAGCATTAAAATATGCTATATAGGGGCTATAACATTGAAATATTATGCATTTATCAAAAATCAAGAAAATATGCAGTTATATGCACCATAAAATCATGTCCAAATAACTGAAAATTCCATAATTCGTGCACATAATGTTGTTAGCTAATGCTGGATTTCTGACAATGAAGTCATTAATCCTCTTGCTCTCCAATATTTTTCACTGATGGATGGGAAGGGCACTAGAAGTGGCCGGGCATATTTAAAGGTGGTCTCGATCCATTTCCTCTTGCAGATCACATAAGAGGACAGAGTGGTGAAGAATATATCCCAATTCTGTTTAAATGTTTTGCCAGACAATCATGTCCTGTAAACGAACTGAAGGTTGCAACTGCTGCTTTTCGAGGATACTCAGGAATTACTGTGTGAATTTTTGGTAGTTCCCATCTTTTATTTTTTGATTTTTCATAGTAATATTTTGCAATAATTTTTTTGAATTCAGAGTTGACTAATCTTTTAGCTGCATAGTAGATTAACTATAGATTTTTGTACACTGCTGGTACCCTTTTTTGCAAGAAAGTCAGCTTTCTCATTACCACTTAGTCCACAGTGAGCTGGTATCCATTGGAAGACTAGGTGTTTTGAAGTGCGGTTAGATGGGTGAGGATTTTCCAACATTCTATAACTGTTTGGTTTTTTGGTGACAACTTGGAAGTAATTGCACATAATGTAAAAGCATACATTTTTAACCCCTATGAAAAAACATGCAAATGCTTGAACTTCCTAGCCCTATTAATTACACATGATGAATGACTATTTCAAACATGCTGAGTTACAATGTAGGACTTTGTTTAGTTAGTCCATAAGCAACAATGCAAGACCAGCAGAATCAACACGAATAGAAGTAATGAACGGATCCAGGAAGGTGCTGAGAAGGGCTATAGCCTCTCTCTTAAAAAAGAAATCACAGCAGTTATTGTTTATTTATGCCAACAAACTTATAGCTGGTGTTTTTAAACACACAAGCTGTGTGGGCAATTTTATTATCAATGCCACAACTGGGATTAGAACCACAGACCCTCTGCTTACCAGGCAGATGCTCTAATCATTAAGCTACTGTGACAACTTTACCCATGCACGGCTTGTGTGTTTAAAAACACCAACAGTAAGTTTGTTGGCATAAATAAATAATAATTACCATCTGAAGGTTATTTAATCCTGGGATATAAAGTACTTGCAATAGTACGTCACCATTGGGGTAATTGTCTCTGATGTGAAACTGCCTTTGTGGTTTACCAGGAGAAATACGAACTGGCTTGAGAATTTAATGCCATTCTGGCAGATTGTCACAGTAGCTCAATGGTTAGAGCATCTACCTGGTAAGCAGAAGGTCTGTGGTTCAAATCCCAGCTGTGGCATTGAATTTTTAAGTTCAGTTCTACCTCTCAAATTGTGAACTAATTTTCCCATCATGCAATAACAAGCGGCACGATCATTGTATTAATGTCCACAGGTGGTGCAGAACAGTACAGGAGGGGGAAAGTACTTGTTAATCCTCCAGTGGGATTAACAACGGGGACGCACGAGCATAATCTTTGGTCCACTTTTACACAGGTAATATTTGCACACATACTGAGATCAAAACACACACAGCTGAAACACTCGCATTCTATTGTCCGTTCATTTCTCCAAGATGGAAGCTGGTGATGTTATTGCTGTAGTGGGTACACCCAATTAACAGTGAGGGACATTTGCACGGCAATTTTTACACACTGTATCCTCGACTCCGTGAAGATAGTGGCAAAATTTTAAATTATTTTTGAACGTGTGCTTCTTCATTTAATGAACCTCTTTCAAATATAAAGGGACGCATGTCCTCGTATACGACACAAGCAGTATCCCATAGCACAAGACGAATTTCAATCTCACTTATTAATCACTCTGTATCCATCTTTGCAGGCCCAAATAACCAAGTTGTCGACGGGCCCTTAAACATCACTCACTCACTCACTCCATATTTGCAGCTACAGAGGCTCTTGGAGAAACAGAACATGAAGGGCACATGCTAAATGTAAAGTGTTTCACTTGTTCTCTGGTTATGCTAGTCAGTTGAATACGCACAATGTAACATTTCAAGTCTGCTCCCTGATAAGATGCACATTTACGTGGGCTTTGATTGTGCACTGAGCAAGTGTGCTGTTCCATTAGGTGCCTAGTGAAGCTAAGCATGTGCTTGTGTCCTCATTAGAATCTATTATTAATGAGAAAAGACTACCACAAGGGCAGAGGTTTCAAACTTTGGCCACTATTTATATGTTACTAATCACTGAAGTAAAGGAGTATTAAGGAAATTCCTTCCAGAGACAAATGATCCATATCATCCCAAAGGGCAACATACCTTTTGAGTCAAGCCTACAGTATAGCCACTGTATCCTCCACCTCTGCCCATCATGAGTGGGGTGCAGTACTGGAGGTGGGATGTGGTCAACACACCAGCCTTTCCCAGCTGGTTATGCTGTCTTTGCAACCAGGGGCTGCTACTTCTCAATCAAGTAGCTCCTCAGGGACTCGAGGCTGAGTGCACCTGTCTCCCAGTGGGAGAAAATCCCCAAGCCTGTGCCAGGAATCCGGGTCCCCCCGTTTTGTAAGTAGCAGCACTACAACTAACTGTGCTAAGGAGATGATCGATGATCAAAGCACTGAGGAGAAGTATGCAACATAACCTAGAAATTGCAAGCTGAGCATAAATGTAACTTTTACTTAGTCAAACCTCTTCTACTAGCTGGTGCAGAGGATTTACAGAGAGCTTAGCAATTAATTTTACCTTTTGGCCTTTTCCCTTCTGATCTACTTGTAGTTTGCCATGCCATCTTTGGGTATTTTTCATTGTCCACTAGTACCATATGCCCAAATCATCGTAATGTTACATCCCAACTATTTTTGCACTTGGCAATATTTATATTCATGTCTTATAAGTCTTATATGCAGTCAAACACATTGCTGTATTCTGTTCAGGCAAGTTCTTGTCAGCGCTATGGACCTAACCACTGGGCATCATATTTCCATGGCAAGGAGTTACTTTACAAAGGAAGGATAATCCAGGTATTGGGCATTAGGATGTTGGGTATGTGTGAATGGTTTTCTTTGACTTTTTGCACAATTTCTGCACATTGGCCTAAAAGGGCATACAAAGAAGGTAACAAATAATTTTCAATTATAGTCATTTTAGTTATGGAACCTGCCCCATATATTCGTAACTACAGCTAATTTCTCTTTGGTGCAATTGGCTCAGTTATATGGAAGAAGACGGATCACTACAGGCATAAAAATCTTAACATAGACAGGTTCTGCAAATTAATACAAGAGAGTCCATGAGAACTGTTATGATCATTGGTAGAGAAACTGGGTGCTTGTGTAACAAGAAGACAGTAAAATAAAGTCTTCCATGGTTGAAAGAAACTTACTTGCTCGACTATATACATTTTTGCATGTAATGAGGGGTAGAATTGGAACTGAAAAATCCGATGAGTTGCACTCTCATGACTTTCTCTACTCTTGTACTAACCATTCTTAGAAACTCCTATTCCTAGATCTTCTTGTGTTACCTGAGATAAACATTTACAGAAACTATCTTATTGCTTATTTCCTTGTAGGTACAAGGGCAATATGGGAATACAGTAGGCTTTGTGCGATAGTCAAATCTTTTAAAGCTTTGAGATTCCGTTCTCTTTGCACGCTTTATATATATAAATGAACGATGTTGCATTTCATGAAAATTTAAGTTTTCCAAAACTGACACAAATAACACGGAATATCTCCAAAATGGTTCACTCTACAAAAAAAATTATTCAGACATAAATTGTGTGTTTTAGTGAGATCTACATTTTTGGTAGATGTTCTGAGCAGAACATTACTTCCACTTACTGGTGTTTTGCTCCTCACTGTAACTTTTCTATCTGACCTTACCTTGGTCATCTCTTGTTCTCTTCCGACCCCGATGCTATTAGGGTTCCCAAGGGCTAGGGAGTCTTTATTTTTCCAACCTCTCCAATTCTCTAAAATATTAACCCGTAACAGGCTGACCTGTCCTGGCATGTAATACGTCCTCTGATTGGTAATCAGAGGATATAGTCATTGAATTTATTTTGATAATCCTCCCGGTCAGGTCGGTGAGACCCTTAAACCAACGACAGGTGTGGTCCTCCAGACATTCTGGGGGTTGTGAGAGAGCGATGTGACCGCCAAAACATAAAAATATGGTGCTCTCTAAAAAGCGGTTACTATTACTGCTATTGCTCTCTTCAATTATCTAGTGCCCCATCCATCAGTGAAAAATATTGGAGAGCAGGAGGATTAATGACTTCATTGTCAGAAATCCAGCATTAGCCAACAACAACAACAACAACATTTTTGGTACATAAATAAAAATATGGTGCTCTCTAAAAAGCGGTTACTATTACTGCTATTGCTCTCTTCAATATCATCAGTGAAAAATATTGGAGAGCAAAGAGGATTAATGACTTCATTGTCAGAAATCCAGCATTAGCTAACAACAACAACATTTTTGGTACAGTAAGATTTGGTCTATCTCTTACGGTTTACAAGTTGTTCAAAAGTCATCCAGAGTAAACAGGACTACATAGGCTATAGCCAGAAAATTCAAAATATACATTTCATTTGTCGAAAAATATCTTAAACATATGTCATTTTAATCAAAATCGTTAGAGCCATTTTCAAGAAAATCAAAATTTTTGAAAAAATTTCCATGTAAAGGGTAGTTTAGGGCGGGGCTATCTTCTTCAAAATCTTCGTGTCGCATCCTTGAAAGAAATTAAACTTAGATACCGACTTTTCATTTTTGAGTTATGCTGTCCATAGACTGACAGACAGACAAACACACACATACGAACCTTTTTCTAAAAATGCTCTTTTTTTTTCGATTAGGGGGCCTTAAAACATATATTTCCAGTGAAATCTTGACATTGAATTTTTGGGTCTATTACCAGTAGAAAAAGTAAAAATTCAACACCACAGCTGGGATTTGAACCACAATGTCACAGTACCTGAATGCTTAGAGCACCCACCTGGTAAGCAACGGGTCTGTGGTTCAAATTCCAGCTGTGGCATTGAATTTTTCGGTTCCAATTCTACCTCCCAAACATTACCCACACATGGCTTGTGTGTTAAAAACACCAACAGTAAGTTTGTTGACATAAATAATAATTTGGCATGTCATGTTGAAATGGCAGTTCTCTTGCAGACTTTTCTGCCACTCTGCAAGCTGCTCCAGGATCAACTACTGTGCATCACATTCTCTCTTAAACAATGACTTATTTCAAATGATCAGCAGGAAGATCTGAATAAATCTGACCTCCCAGTATTGTCAAACGAACCACAGAATAAGGAGAGTAATACATTTATTTGAACATAATTGAATATTTAAGATATATCATTTATCATCATACAATTGAATAAAAAAAAATTATCATTTCATCAAACAATAATGCATATTAATGTCTTAGTAAAAATAAAAGAAAAAGAAATCTGCTTAATCTTTCATATGTCAATCAATCTCGTTGATCGTCGACGCACCCTTTGTGGTCCTAAAAGAAAAATAGCAGAATATTAAGTAGTGAAGTCACAAAGTGCAAATCTAGCTCAGAGTAAAAGTTTACTTACTTTCAATAGGAGAGGGCATGTTTGTATCTGGTAACAATGGGGATGATGATTCCTGCATGCTCATTCTCTCTTCACTGCTGATTCTGCTGCTTCTTCTTCTAACACCTAATACATACAAGGATAAATCACTCAAGATTAGAACACTCCAAACTTTTGTTGTGGAGGTAAGGAAGATGTTTGACATACATGTGCTGTTATACTTAGGTCAATTAAGGCAATGTATCTGTAAAAATTAAAAAATGCACAGTTTTCTTCTGATTGCTTTAAAGTTTTTTCCACACACTCAGAACATAAAGTAAATAATATACACAAAATTTCAACATCATATGTCAAACCATTTTTAAATTATTAATATATTTATTAATAATAAATCACTTTTTATGTGCTCATATGAAATGACCCTTGGACCCTACAGCTTATTGTGTCCCTCCTAAATTTTTAATTTGAGTTTAGTATACAAATATAAAGAAATTGTCATACCAAAATTGCTTAGATTTAATTAGTTAAGAGGAAAAAAAAAGGTTTTGTATACTATTTATCAATATTTTCAATTTTTTCAGTATGAGTTATGAAAAATATTTTATTTCAGCTGAACTATTCAATATTTTTTAACTAGTGCACCACACATTTTAATACCTTAATCTCTGAAGGTCTTCTGAAAATTTCAAGCTAATAAGTTACAAACTATGGTCCAAGGAGCATTTTGAATAGTGATTTTAGAATTTTAAGTTTGCTTGATTCTTAATATGAAAACTTCCCTTTCGCCATTGCATAGTTCACAAAATTTAGAAATTTATTGTTCTTAGCTAAGCTCTACACTATGCACTTTCGCAAATTTATGCACAAAATTCATCAAATATCTACTTCTTACAGCTCTACTATAGACTAACAAGTAACTTAAAACCTATTGAGTACCTAAACAATGCCTAATAAATAACTGGAATACTGAAATAATTTAGCAAGATTACAGAATTACAGAACACTGCATTCCTCTGTTTGGAAGCAAAACATGTGTCAGATTCACAGCATTTCAGTTCAATATATCAAAGTCATTTCAGCACAGCCAACTCACAACCTTTCTAAAGCAAAATTCTCTGCAAGAGGCCAAAATCAAAGGCAGTGAAAACGAAAAATTTACTTCAAAGCTGTAGTGACGAAGTTTAGTGAGGAACGTTCACCCACACTAGGGCATTTAAATGTCCTCCTGGAGCTTTAAAAATGGCTGATATTGAGAAAACTAAAGTGTCCCATTAAAGTACAAAGTATAATAATAAAAAATGCAAAAAGTAAAAATCAGAATTTTCAGCAACTTTCACCAAATTTCACAGATATCGTACATTGCCTAAAGAAGGGGATTGTCAGCAATGGTAGATGCATAGACCCTGTTGCTGATGTGCAACACATGATTAGCATGGGGCTCATGAGGAACCCAGTAGTAACATAAACTTCTTGTGTTATGTTCTGCCATTGCTGTATATAAACAAATAATGCCTTCCTGTAGCCTGAGCTTACATTGCAATACTTGTACCACTCAGAGATTGCCTGTGTGCTGACAAGTTGGTTTGCATCATTTTATATACATCAGCGCTGTCCAACGCAGAGCCCAAGAGTACCATGGTGCCCTTGATGTACTTTTTTGGCGCACTTCATCAGCAAATTTTACTTTGATTTCTAATACTAGTTCAAATTTCAAAACAAAGTTATTTCCTTCCGAATATCTTGCAGTACACATACACATAAAGTATGTTTTCATACACCTAAAGCTGTGTTCATTACTTTCCTTTGTCCTCACACTTTATCACTTCAAGCATCTGTGCCAATATTGTCATTAACACTTTTTGCCCTAGACAAAACAGACAGATTCACTGATACCCACTTGTTGTCAATTGGGGACAAAGTTACTATAATCTTAACAAAGCTATGCCACAAACAATAAGTTTGCTCTTTTGAACATTGTTATTTGCAGTGATAGCGAGGGAAGGGGGGCAGTGATTGAAGCAAACATTTAGCATAACTTGAGTGCTTGTGAGCGTAAGTTCAGTTATCTATTTCGTGTTGTGATTATTCTGAATACAATATGGCTAAAAGGCAAAGAACTTACAGTAATTTTAACAGTGATTGGGAGGAGCAGTATTGTCTTGTCGAATTTAGAGGAAAACCATGTGTTTACTGTCCAAACATAGTCTATCTGTTCCTAAGAAAAGCAATGTACGTGATTTTTTCGGCAAATCACATGATCTTCTATGGTGAGTTTCCTTGAGAGGTAGAATTGGTACTGAAGAATTCAATGCCACACTTGGGATTTGAACCACAGAACCGCTGCTCAACAGACAGGTGCTCTAACCATTAAGCTACTGTGGCAACCTGCCAGGATGCCATTAAATTCTTCAACAGTAAGTTTGTTAGCAAAAATAAATAATAATTACCATCTGAAGGTTATTTAATCCTGGCACATGTAGTACTTATGACAGTAAGTCGTCATTGGGGGAATTGTCTCTTATGTGAGACTGCCTTTGTGGTTTACCAGGAAAAATGCAAATTGGTTGGAGAATTCAATGGCATTCTGGCATGTTGTCACAGTAGCTTAATGGTTAGAGCACCCACCTGGTAAGCAGAGGGTCTGTGGTTCAAATCCCAGTTGTGGCATTGAATTTTCAGTTCCAGTTCTACTCTCAAACATTGCCCACACACAATTCTGAATGTGTCGCAAATCTCATAGCCTCTCAGATGTACTTACAATCTGCTAACTAGTAGATCTCTTAAATCCTGATAAACTCCCTCTCCATGGTAATTATTATTTATTTATGCCAACAAACTTACTGTTGGTGTTTTTAAACACACAAGCCGTGTGTGGGCAAAGTTTAAGAGGTAGAACTGGAACTTAAAAATTCAATGCCACAACTGGGATTTGAACCACAGACCTTCCGCTATTCTCAAGTTAGTTCGTATTTTTTCCTGGTAAACCACAAAGGCAGTCTCACATCAGAGACAATTACCCCAATGGTGACTTACTATTGCAAGTACTTTGTATCCCAGGATTAAATAACCTTCACATGGTAATTATTATTTATTTATGCCAACAAACTTACTGTTGGTGTTTTTAAACACACAAGCCGTGTGTGGGCAAAGTTTAAGAGGTAGAACTGGAACTTAAAAATTCAATGCCACAACTGGGATTTGAACCACAGACCTTCTAGCGGAAGGTCTGTGGTTCAAATCCCAGTTGTGGCATTGAATTTTTAAGTTCCAGTTCTCCCTCTCCATGTTTTCTTCAACTCCTGAAATCACAACATTACATTTTCTGCTTTTGTCTTCCATTCTTTCCAGTGTTCTTTTTAAGTTTTGAATTTCCAGTTTTAATGTACCCATTTCTTTGTTTCCCCAATTGTATTTCATCCACTCTTACCTGAATTTCTCTACCAGTCCTTTATGTCTTATTAAAACTGTTTCATTTATCTATTCTTTAGCTGCCATGTCCCCTCGGCCATGAGAGCTTATAGCTTCACTGCCAGATCCATACTCCCGTTCTAATATTATGCTTTCAACATTCCAATGACTAAGATCTTTACATATAATGCAGTGATTTAAATGTTGCTAACCAGATATTTTGCATGATGCCACTTTTTTTCCTCGAATACATTTTTTTCAACGTCTTGCAATGTCAATATTTTAGTTTCAGGGATATCTACAGTGATAATTCTAGGCAACTCCCCAGTATATTCATATACACCATGTGAAAACTTACCTTTCCCACTTGTATATGGTGTCTTAGGCTGGACTGGCTTCTCCTCATCATTATTTTCTGCCTCTATGTAACAATAACATAAAAACCATTAAATATGCACATGACTCAACAGAAAGCAAGCAACAAATCATTTGCTGACGTGTTTTAAGATTAAGATTATAAACAAGCCAATATATAGACATAATACTCACCTGTAAATCTTACTTTTTTATATGACTGCCTTGACTTTTGTGTCGGAGTAAGGACTACAACAAATAAAACAATAACAATCATAAACTGTGTGAACACATGAAATTTTCACAGGATAATTTATTATAAAGATTACTTACAGAGGTATTTTTTAGGTGCGGCAAATGGATGATAGATGCACAGTGGTTTATGGTCCAGTCACTTTTGTATTTATAAGATACAGGGATGTCAGGTAAGTATCTCTCCGACTTCCGTGCATTAAACATCAGGAACAGTCCATGATTACGTACAGAGCCTACTCACATTATCAGCAGTGTCCTGTTTATTTCAAGGAAACAGAGACCATACCCCCACCATCAATTTGCATGATGTCACTTGTGCAGATCCTAACAAGCTTATTTGCCATATCTAAAAATACTTCTGTAGGTGTAGGTTTGACATTATTAATTATTTTTTTTGTAATATTAATTGCACATTTAACTCTGCGACCGGGTAATACCCATTTGCAATAAGTAAACACATACATACAAGCACATTAAGTCACATGGGCTTCACCATAATACTTCAACCAACAAGTACTAATAATTATATTTTAAGGCCTTAGAAAGCAATACAATCATATTATACCACTTGCAAAAGTTAAAGGCATGTGAACGCTGGCCAATGCTCAAGCAGAGCGCTGTTGCCAAGCGTAGTGTGTGCACCGACAGAGGTTCTGTACATAACAGTGTGTGAGATGCATGCAGCACATTCGGCAGCGCTGGTAAGAGGGGCAAGCGTAGTGTGTGCACCGACAGAGGTTCTGTACATAACAGTGTGTGAGATGCATGCAGCACATTCGGCAGCGCTGGTAAGAGGGGCAAGCGTAGTGCGTGCACCGACAGAGGTTCTGTACATAACAGTGTGTGATATGCATCCAGCACATTCAGCAGCGCTGGTAAGAGGGGCAAGCTTACAATTCGCTGGAGTCTGCAGTACAGCCCGCCTCCATATGCCTTTAACTTTTGCGAAGATTATAGTTCTCTGAAGTCTTATAACTGTTGACAAACCATATGAGAATGGCTTCAAATATTTTTTAATTATATCATTGTAATTTATTGGCCAGGTTCTCTTGGATTTGGATCCTAATTTGAAAGTTGTACGTTGCCGGCTGATCTTTGGACATATCCAAAGGTGATGTATTGCTTGTTCCCATCACTACACGAGCATTCTCGATTATCTACATCTTTCAATCTATTCTAACAACTCCTTGTCTTTCCATGGCCAGTTACTATGACTAGACTTGTCTTGGGCTAAGGCAAAGAACTTCTTGGTAACTGCTCCCCTTGGCTGAATAAAGCCCTAATGTATTCCAATATCAATGAGTCAATATCTAGGAAAAGTTTCCAAAAGTACCAATGTAGTTTCAAATGTGGAAGCTACTAAAAAATATCTGATGTATTGCACTCTCATGACTTTCTCTACTCTTGTACTAACCATTCTTACAAACTCTTATTCCTATATCTTCTTTGTGTTAGTCAAGGTAAACATTTGTAGCAATTATCTTATTTTTTATCTTCTTGTAGGCACAAGGAGAATATGGGAATAGACTAGACTTTGAGCGATATTCAAATCTTATAACGCTTTCAAATTCCATTCTCTTTGCATGGTTGACATATAAAAAATTAATAACAATGTTCTATTTGACAGAACTTTTAAGTTTTCCAAACCTCATTCAAATAAGGAATACCTCCAAAATGATACACTCCACAAAAAAATTCATTTGGCCATAAATTGTGTGTTTTAGCAAGATCTACATTTCTTGTATGGTAAGATTTGGTCTATCTCTTACGGTTTAACAGTTATGCAAAAATTATCCAGAGTAAATAGGACTTCATGGGCATAGCCAGAAAGTTCATGATATACATTTTGTTTGCCATAAAAATATTTCAAACATGTGGCATTTTAATGTCATTAGAGCCATTTTCAAAAAAATAATTTTTGAAAAATTTTCCACATAAAGAATAGTTTAGGGTCGAGGAATTTTCTTCAAAATCTTTGTGTCGCATCCTTGAAAGACATTAAACTTAAATCCAACTTTGGTTTTTAACCGACTTTGCATTTTTGAGTTATGCTGTCCACAGACAGACAGAGAGAGAGAGAGAGAGAGAGAGAGAGAGAGAGAGTGACAAAGAGAGCAACACAGGAAGAGACACACACACATACCTTTTTCTAAAAATGCTTTTTTTTTTATTTAGGGGGCCTCAGATATATATTTCTGGTGAAATCTTGTCATCGAATTTTTTGGTGGAATACAACACTTCCTCTAATTTACTATATGTAGTAGAGAAAGTAATAAACAAAAAGCATTTTAATGCTAAAATGATTAAAAGCTACCAAAATATTACTAAAATTCAAAGCAAAAAGCATAACAGGATGTATAATATCAAAAACATAAATAAAACAGGTTACCTGAAATGTTACTTTTATTGCTCATTACACCATGTTCCTCCAAAGCGGAAACCTCATCGTTTCTAAGCTAAAAAGAAAAAGAAGAAAGAGATTCAGTATCTATTCAGCGGCATTAGAAGCAAATTAATCATAAATCTCACCTCCCCTCCCATACCCCTGCATTGACATACGCCGTAGCTCAAAAGTGAAACACATTACAAGGGTGCACATTTCTCCAATTCTGTTACTTCCCTTAGGGGTTAACCATAGAGACCATATGACTGGAAATGTAATGCCTAGTGTTATATTGAAATAAGTAACACATGGTATAGAGAAGAAGCAACAATAATTTCTCTTTGAACATGCATAGGTAAATTAATGTTACTGAAAGTGTTAACATTTCTTCCTTTTTAAAGTAAGAGTACCTGGGTGACCGAACTTTGCTTGGCATTTTTCTCCCCTTTTTGTGAAATCTTGTTTTCTGGGAGAAGATACTTATTGAGATAAACTTGGAAAGCAAAACGTTAACTAAATAAATATTTCTGTCGCAATTGCTAAGTCATTTCTGAGATACAAGATATATAGAGATGCATATAAATATTGCATAATTACCATCATTTCAGCCATAAAACGTAATACGTTGTATTTCTATTTCAAACATATAGAAGGGATGAGCTATAACACACAAACTAATATAGGTAGGTCAACTTTCTTACTGTATTCTGATAGCCCTGGGAGAGGACTTTAAAACGCTAGCTTGTTTACTGAAATAGATTGACTAACAGAAAAATTATGGCTAAAATAAGGTTTCGACTGATTGTGACTGTTACGCGTAGACTAAGATGACTAAGTCAACTTTCTTTAGGTTTTCTGAAACTTCTTGAACGAGACCTTTAATATCCTAGCCCAATAACAGAGAAATTATGGCCAAAATAAGGTTTAGAGTAATTGTGACTGTTGCATGTAGGCTAATACAACTAGTCAACTTTCTTAGTGTATTCTGATATCCCTGGAAGAGGATTTTAAAATGCTACTTTGTTGAAATAGGTCAATTAGAAGAGAAGAAAAAGCCAAAATAAGGTTCAATTGCTCTGTAGAAGTGGGAATAAAATGTTATTTTTTTATGTAAAATGACGTTTTTTCAGGTATGACACGTATATAAATAAACTTACAAAGCAAAAGCTTATCTGAATACAAAATTTGATCGAAATCATTAGAGCTGTTTCCAAGATGAGCGGAATATATGTATATACAAGAATTGCTCATTTAAATATATAAGTACCAGGGCGACCGAGCTTTGCTCGGAATTTCTTTTCCTTTTTTTCAATTTTTTTTGGGAGAAGATACTTATTTAAATAAACCTGAAAAGCAAAATGTCAACTAAATATAAATTTTCATCCTAATTATTGTTGGAGCCGTTTCCATGACGAGACCTTTAATACCCTGGCTTGTTTGTTGCAATTGGCCCAGTAACAGAGAAATTATGGCCAAAATAAGGTTTACAGTAATTGTGACTGTTACGTGTAGACTAAGATAGCTAAGTGAACTTTATTTAGGTTTTCTGAAAGCTCTTAACGGGACCTTTAATATCCTGGCTTGTTTGTTGAAATTGGCCGAGTAACAGAGAAATTATGGCCAAAATAAGGTTTACAGTAATTGTGACTGTTACTAATATAGCTTGGTCAACTTTCTTACTGTATTCTGAAATAAAACTAACGATCTCATCATAAATGACAATGGTTTTGCAGGTGCCTAAATAAGAAGAACGCAAAATTAAATTCTCTACAAGTAAACCGGTGTGAGAATAATAGTACCTAAAAGAAGGTATGCATAATGTGAAGTTTCTCTAGACATATGACAAACCAAATTTGTATCTAATACG
The DNA here is from genome assembly GCA_030765045.1 of Tenodera sinensis. Lineage (NCBI taxonomy): Eukaryota > Metazoa > Arthropoda > Insecta > Mantodea > Mantidae > Tenodera > Tenodera sinensis. Next base: position 134,966,182 of record CM060969.1, read on the forward strand.
GGACTGAAGTACAGTTAACGCACTCTAAAAGATATTCTGTTTACAAGTGCTATTTAACAAAGAACACAAGTACCAGTCAACATTTTGAAATAAATTTCATAATCCTGTCTAAATACATTTATAAGCATTTTACAACAAGAAAAACTGAAAATGTATGCCATTTATGTGAATTATGTGGTGTTTATTTAGGTTTTATTATTACTTAATTAAAGTTCTTAATATTCAGTTGTATTTCAGTTCACAAGAGACGATATTATTTTTATGTTGTCTTTGTTCTTTTTTTTGTTGTTTGAAAGGGGAGAAACAGAAGAAGAGTTGGAGATAAAGAGTGGCTAATTTTGCTAGATAAGGAATGATGGGAATGGGAATATCTGCCTTTACTCTCAATGTTATGTTTTTTATTTTATTTTGTCTAATTTTGTATCTCTTAATTTATTTTCTATTCTTAAGGGGAGTTTCCCCTTAAATTAGTAGCAGCATGTATAAGTACTCCCTTGATGTGAAGGGGTTCATGATCACAAGGCAAATTCTTTCGTATTGCAGACAATTGTACCTTAACCTTTCCCTTTCCTTCCAACCCAATGCCATGCAATACCCTCCCTTCACCCCGCAAGTAACTGGACATGCGACAACTGCCTTTTGCGTGGCCCATGACGTTGCCATATTTCGCGTAGAAATTAAGCTTTGCATGATATTGTAACATTAAATTGTGGCAAAATTCATTCGAATTAAGATTAAAAGGCATTACAGTCTTGTTCACACTATGTTTGCGCAAAAATTTGTGAAATAATAAACCATTTATATCAATTCGTCAAGAAGCTAGATGGCTCCAAATGTTTGACACAAATTATTTTTTTTCAGTGAAAATGTTCTTTATTGACGAAAATTGTATTGGACATATTTGTTACACTCATCATATAGAACCCCTGGTTAACGTGTGGCCAAAGCAGTGCCTTCCACCCTGTGTATATATACATACACACAAGAATTGCTCGTTTAAACACATAATAATACTTACCAATATGGGAGTAGTAAGGTTACTTCCTATATCAGCTAAGTCCAACATAGAGCATGTTGGGGTTTCAGTCGCACTTTGTTTATACGCTTTTGCCCTTAGCACATGTTGGAGAACTGATTTCTGTGCCGATGAATGATTCACTGGAACAGATATAATAAGGTGTAGTTGTTACACCAAGCTAAAAACAACTGAACACAGTTCAAAACTGTATAATATATATGCTATGAGGATGAAAGTATCTGGACATACACTTGAAGATTAAGTGCACAAGAATAAGATTGAGTAAGAAATGAAAAATTCAATGCCATAGCTGAGATTTGAACCATGGATCTTCTGCTCTACGTGTAGCTGCTCTTAAACACAGAGCTACCATAGCAACAAACTACCACAACCTTACATTCTTTATCTATTAATTTTTTCCTAGTACACCACAAAGAATCTCGTATTCCAGACACTTTACCCCAACAGCGATTCACAATCATAAGTACTTAAGTTTCAGGCGATAAAAAATAAAAAAAAAAAATTAAGGCGAAAGAATTACTTCTTATTTGCAAAATTTTTCACAAAAGCTTTTAGAAATTTTGGAAACAAATCAGAAATGTCACAAACAGCCTCAAATATGTAACAACATCCTCCATTTAGGTTTACCTAAATCTTCATGTAACTCATTTTTCACACGGATGGCTAAAATAATTATCCAAATATATTAGAAATTGAATTATAATAAAAATTAAACACAATTGTAATTTTTGATCATTTTGGCTCAATGTTCATCACACAGCCCTTTAAAGATATATAAACTCCTTTGGAGCATTAGATTGCAAATGAAAATTGTTTGCTTCGATGAATTGATATTTGAAGCAAATTACAAGATTAGGAAGCCTATTGTCTTACTTTAAAGGGGGGAAAATTGTTACGATAGGTTTTCTTTCTTTCACACTGTGATGTGTTCTAACAGCACATCATAGCTGATTTTGTGCACACTCTAGGTGGGACTAGAGTTAATCCAGATACTCTGGAAACAAACTATTAAATGAATACAACCTTTGATACACGATAGTGAAACTTGGCTCAATACAAAAGCAAAAGAGAAAAGAATTCAAAGTTGTCTAGATGAGACATCTACAATCACTATCAGAACTTTGTTGAAATCTAATGAAACAATTTCATATACCTCAGTTTTGTTCTCCTGTACCAGTGACCAGAGTAAATGTACACTTCAGTGAGGTCAAAGGCAATGTATGAGGGTCACTATGAAAGCATTGAGATACAATAAAAGTAATTTTTTTTAAATTATTCTATTATTTATTTATGCCAACAAGCTCAATGCTGGTGTTTTTAAACACACAAGCCGTGTGTGGGCAAAGTTTAAGAGATAGAATCAGGACTGAGAAATTCAATGCCATAGCTGGGATTTGAACCATGGATCTTCCGCTTATCGAGCGGCTGCTTTAACCACTAAGCTACCATGGCCCACTTGCCAGTACAACACTAATTCCCCAGCTGATTCATACTTTTCCCGGTTAGACCACAAGGGAATCTCACATCAGAGATAAATACCCCAAGGGCCACATGTTTTCATCAATGGCTGGAAGCTCCTCTTCCCAAGTACTAACAGCATCTTCAGGGGTTGAAAATCTCCTTCCATACATGCAACGTTTTACCACTGGGAACCGAAAAGTCACATGGGGCCAGGTTGGGACTGTATGGTCGATGAGTCTTAAGTTTGAATCGTTATGTTGGCCATATGTACAGACGTGTTGTCATGATGAAGGATCCCCCATAATCCCATGTGTGGCTGCCATTGTTGAAGCTTGGCAAGCAAACTGTGGTGTACCAATTGGCAGTAACTGTGCTTTGCTCCTTGCCACAAGACCACCCTTTAAAAAAAATGAGGCCAACACTTTTTTGTGGACACTCTGGTGACACTTTACTTTTGTCGATGGATTGCCATCAGAAAAGATCCACGCCGCTGATTGCCACTTGGTCTGCAGATCAAACAAATGAATCCAGGTTTCATTATCTGTGACAATGTCAGAAACCCATTTGGAGTACCCTCCTTCAGCATTTTCTTACACCATTCAACACTATGCTTTTGTTCCTCCGTCAAACTGTGAGGCATTTATCAGCATGTGACCTTCGTCACACAAAGCAGTTCATGGAGGATTTTCAAAACTACTGACAAACCAAGCTTCAATACTGCATCAAGTTCTTTAAATGTTATGCAATTATTTTTATGAAGCACTTATATCAACATTGCAACGTTTTCCTCAGTCATGCCATCGTCAGACATGTGCTTCCCTCCTCATCTTTCAAAGATGTTTGGCCCCTTTTAACCTCTTCAGGGATATGGACGTGAAATCACGTCCATTTAAAATGACGGACGAGCGATATGGACGTGTATACACGTCCTGTGTGTTTGTGCATTTAACCCTTATTTATCCACTATCTAACTCAACTTATTTTAATTTTCCCCCGTTATGAAACATTTAATTAAATTCTATATGCTTTACTGGCTTACCTTTATATGTTCCTTCTGCAGTGATATGCCTCAAAACAGGGATAAACGCACAAGAACACATCTCCACATTCGCCACAGATCATCCCAGTTTCCTTACGGATTCCCTTCTTGCGGCACACGAAACACCTTCGAGATGGGCGGGACTTTTTGCTGTTGACGGTATCCTTTGAGGATAATGTTTTCCTTGAAGTCTGAGGGGTGCAGGGGTTTTGGATTTTCTACCCCCAGTATGAAGAGGCCTCTCAACCTGGTATTGTTCAATTAGGCTGCGAGCTATTGATAGTCGAAAGTCCAGGTAGGTCATTGTCTTGTGTGGGTTTAGAGCTCTCCAAATTACCAAACAATTGTATATGGTTATATCCAGCTGGTGCAAAAATACCTTTTTATACCATTTCACTGTTTTTCGTAAAGAGGGATATGCTTGCAATACCTGATCTACTAGATCGACACCGCCCATGTGCATATTGTATTCCTGGATAACGTCAGGCTTGAAAATGCACATTTTGGTATGGGCATCTGTTTTTCCAGTGTCAATCATCAAAATCTTAGAGCTGCAATTGGATAATGCCGTAACTACCCTCCTGTCCTGCCAGGCAAGGTAGGTCAAAGGTGGGAGCTGACGCACCTCCGTTTCCCCTCTCCTTAGAGCCTTTGTATTCACATCTTTTGGCAAACCAATACGATTTGAACGTACTGTTCCAATTGCATTAGTCTTTCTTTTGTGTAAGGCCATGAATAATTTAGGAGAGCTGTACCAGTTATCTAAGTACACAGTCCTACCCTGATCAAGCACAGGTTCCATTAGGTGCATTACTATGGAGCCAGATAAGCCCAAATCTTTGTCTCCAGTATTGTCAGTCCCTTGACCAGTGTAAATGCAGCTATTGTAAAGATATCCCGTTTTACTTTCACAAACATCAAAACTCTTTATGCCAAATCTAGCCCTTTTTGTTTTGATGTATTGCTTCCAACCTAAGCGGCCCTTCCAAAGCATTAGGCTTTCATCAACAGTGACCTTTTCACCAGGCACATAATTTTCTTTAAATTTTGAAGTAATATAATCGAAAACAGGCCTAATTTTGTGGAGTTTGTCATTTACATTCTCTGTGCAGGTGAAATGAAGGAACCGCAAAATTGACGTAAACCTGTTATTTGACATGCATTTTCCAAAAAAAGGAGTAGCTAGCATGTCATCTGTGGACCAATACATGTATAATGCAGGTTTACGAATAACACCCATAAGTATAATTAGACCAATTAGCCTGTAAATCTCATTGAGTGTTACTTCTGTCCACCTTTGAATTCTGCTCTTAGGCCCTAATTTACCTTTAGAGAGCAGGTCTTCCTTCACCTTACTCGCATATACATTTGTTTCTGAAACAATGAGAGACACTAAGTCGGTAGTAAAAAGTTTTGTAAAAATGTCAATTGGTTGGCTGTCAGAAGTCAGCTGAGCCTGGGATTGAACACCAGACCCTGTGCTCGTGAAGATGTGCCTGTTTGTATTGGAATTGTTTTCAGCACTCCACAATGCTGACTCTTCGCAAACACCTGAAGGAAGTTGGTCACGTTCTTCCTCACTGCTACTTGTACCTATATCCTCCACACCCCCCTCAAATTCGGAAAATTCGCCATCAATATCCAAATCGCTATCACACAGCAAGAAGTCCTCCACATTATCATGTGTAATTTCAGAAGCCCTTACACTTCCACCACTCGCTAACCTTTGTGCAACACTGCTTGTTGATGCCATGTTTTAGCTCTGAGATGTAACACTCAATAGCTTCTCACTTTAGCTACAAGCAGGAAAGTATACGTATGCATTTCAAGAAAGAAACAAACGGAGCCTGTAAGCTATATCGAAGTTACGAAACACGTGTACGGAAAAATTGCAAACCTGCTTTATTCTGATGACTCATAAACCACGCATACAGTAGTGTTCTATTTCACATTGTGCTGTGATTTGCTGACGCATAGCTCACACATACAATGGGTCCACTACTGTTTCTTTCCGAGAAATTATATTAGGCGCCTTCGACAAAGCAAAGTTAACTTTTTACCACAGTGAAACAAATAGTGCCATTTCAACGATTTGTAAATGCAACTCAACATTGCTGATGATGTACATGTATACTGCATATAATGAGTTTTATACCAGTTTTTGTTTCATTAAAATAACTTAAAATTTACGCAAAATACAGCTGTGTATTTAGGAAGCACTTTTAGCGCATTTAACAATTTAAATGCCCTGCGCTGGATATTGGGTATCCGTTCTCGGCCTGCAGAGCTTTTAAATGGCTGTCGCTCAAGAGGTTAAATTCCTGAAACCACAGAAAATTGTGGCAGGGGAAGGAGTAATGTCCCCAAAAGCCTGTGGCAAACGTTCTAGGCTTTGGCACTGGTTTAACCCAGTTTTGAGATCATAGAAAATTGTTGAGCGAACATGCTCTCTTTCCAGGTCTATTGCAGGAACTGTCTATCTGTGCACCACAGGTTGTACATCCTTATGCTGCTGAAATTCCTGAAGTGGGAGAGCTACTGCCTGATACCAGTTTACTCACAAAGGATGGGGCTATCCAATCCTGCATCCAATTTGAGTGGATCAACTTTCATTTTCTCACATCTCAAAACTTTTGTACTCACCCTTGTATATGATATCTATGGTGCCACCTAGAAACCTATTATATATTGTTATTTTCTAATGCCAACAAACTTACTGCTGGTGTTTTTAAACAAATACACAAGCTGTGTGGGCAATGTTTAAGAGATGGAATCAGGACTGAAAAATTCAATGCCATATCCGGGATTTAAACCACTGAACTGTTATACATATCAATAGTCAACATTAAGTTGAAAATATAGACAATTGATCTCAAGATGAGTGTGATAATAGACATAGGAATACTTCAGCACCCTATGTTATCCAGAATCAAATCACCATGACTACAAGGAATGTGAGACACAGTTGCTAAGGATCAGTGACGGGCAGCTGTGCTGTCTGAATGAGGGATGGGGCATGGTTTGTTACCTGCAACCTCCCTGCCTTTAGGACATGGACAGTTCAGCTTTATACGCCTAACACAAAGCCCGGTAGTTTTTTAATCCACGCTTATGACTAAATGGCATTGAAGAGAACAGCAAAACAGCAGTCATAGCAGAATTAAAGAAATGAAATGTAAACACTGCACTGACCATAAAAATGGAGATAAAATAGTTGCATGCAGGAGCAAGGTAAGGAATACTATTTACCTATAACGGGAGTTGAAAACCTTCTGGGTCGTGTGATGACTTCTGAAGCAGCAGGAGACAGTTCAGAAGTGGTGTTTTGATTTTTCTTCCTGGCAGCTGCAAAACATAGCAAACATTTATGTGTGTACCATGCTGCATGCTTTTTAAGTCCTAGGTGAGTGTCAGTTGGCATTCCGAGGTGGCATATACATGTATACTTACTCTTTAGTGCAATTTGATGCTGGAGAGCATCTCCTTAATTTTAACATTTACAACTTTTGTGTGTGTAGCTGTGTTAAATACAGTGCAACCAACTTCTAGTTTTTGCTTCACTTAAAGAAATACAGCCAACAGTCCTTTTCATCCCCAAATTACACTGACCAGCTATGTACACCAAATACTCACTATGTTTCAATGCAGAATTGAAATCGATTTGAGGCCAATCCCATCAAAGAGGGACAAGTACCTGGACCAAAAGACTCGCTATCCTGTTTAGGCTACCTCGTATGTTTAGTAACTTTTAGCCCCATTTCCTTATTGAAAATGTTCTGGAGACTATTGTATCTATCCTCGGACCACAATTCAAAGTACTTTGGAGAGAACTTATGCTTTACATTACCATTTTACTTAAAACAATGCACACTTTGCATATACCTGTATATCACAGGCTTTCAAAAACATCAAACAGCTTTGAAGTCTTGGGCATTAAACTGTATAATACTTTGCCAACTGCATTGACAGAATTATTGGGTTGTAAATTTAAAAGTAGATTATACGAATGGTTAGTGTCTAATCCATACTATTCAATACATGAATATTTTGAGAGCAATAAATAAAGCAACTTCATCATCTTAGGTTAAATTATAAAAGGTTGTTATTTGATAAAATCTACACATGGGTGTTGATTATTGCTGTATTAGCTTTTAATGTGTATAGTGATTCCAGAATTTAAGTTAAAATGTTTGAAAGTATGTTGTAATATTAGAAAAATTGTATATAAATATAAGACTACTAATTGTTTTGTATATAACCGGTACATACTGTTTGACATTGTCTATTGCTCTACTCGGCTTAATGACAATTAAATATTTACTTACTTATCACAAATTTGAAACCCATGGTAGACAACCCAGAAGCAAAGAACAGTTATGCGAACAGTAAGACATTAAAAACTGGCTAACAAACTTAAAATCTGAAAGTTATGGCATAAGCTTTGATTAACATACCTGCAATCATGGCACGAAGTGATGATTTTGCTACCTCTTTCTTTGTCTTTTTGATGGATCTTCTACGTCCTCTTTTTGTTTTTGCAGGAATTTGAGATGATGCTACTTCGTCTTTCTGCCAATTTCTAGATTTTGCCTCTTCTAGTATTTTGAACTTTGTATCAACGTCTTCCACCTATTATAAACCAACAAACAACTTTTAAATATTTGTTTCAAAGCTTAATAAGAGGAAGCAAAAGAAAATTATATGTAGCAAAGAGAAGATAGTGTATTAAACACAGAACTGCTCAGGTCTCATGAACCTCTACTTCACTTGTTAACGTTATTAAATTTTCCTTCAATGTAAACTGTTGCAGGCACATGAACTCAATCACCCGGGTACACGATGGCCCATAACATCGTTCACACTGTTTTTCATGTTTTGATTTTGGTGACTTCACAACCATATTGAGCAATTTTCTCAGATAATCAAGGCCTTTTTTACTTTCTCTACTGGTAAGTAGAGGAAGTATTGTATTCCACCCAAAAATTTGATGTCGACATTTTGCCGGAAATATATATTTTGAGACCCCCCTGAATCCAACAAAAGCAGTTTTAGAAAGAGGTCCATGTGCATGTGAGTATGTACACGAGTGTGTGTGTTGTGTGCGTGAGTCTGTGTCTGTCAGTCTGTGGACAGCATAACTCGAAAATGAAGTCGGTTAAAAATCAAAGTTGGTATTTAAGTGTAATGTGTTTCAAGGATGTGACACAATGATTTTTCAGAAAATAGCCCCAACCTAAACTACCCTTTACATGGAAAATTTTGATTTTCTTGAAAATGACTCTAACTATTTTGGTTAAAATGCCATATGTTTAAGATACTTGTAGGACAAATGAAATGTATATTTTGAATTTTCTGGCTATAGTCCATGCAGTCCTGTTTACTCTGGATGACTTTTGAATAACTTGTACTGTAAGAGATAGACCAAATCTTACTGTACAAAAAATGTAGATCTTGCTAAAACACACAATTTATGTCTAAATTTTTTTGTAGAGTGAACCATTTTGGAGACATTTCTTGTTATTTGTGTAAGTTTCAGAAAACTTAAAACTTTCGTGAAATAGAAAATTGTTAATCTTTTTATGTTAAGCATGCAAAGAGAATGGGATCTCAAAGCTTTAAAAGATTTAACTTGCTCAAAGTCTACTATATTCCCATATTCCCCTTGTACCTGCAAGGAAATAAGCAATAAGATAATTTCTACAAATGTTTATCTTGACTAACACAAAGAAGATATAGGAAAGAGAGTTTGTAAGAGTGATTAGTTCAAGAGTAGAGAAAGTCCTGTGATTGCAACATATAAGATTTTTTGTTAAGTAATTAAATAAAATCTTCCTTTCATAGAAGTTTGAAAACAATGTTGTTGTAATTAATTTAATTTAAAAGGTGAGTTAATTAATAACACTGAACAACACTTACAACATATTTTTCCGGGACGCGTTTCGAAGGTTAACTTTCCTCCATTATCAACCGGAATGAACACTGAACAACACTTACAATATATTATAACACAATATATTTTTCCAGGACGCGTTTCGAAGGTTAACTTTCCTCCATTATCAACCGGACAAAGTGTTGTTCAGTGTTATTAATTAACTCACCTTTTAAATTAAATTAAATAAAAATTTGTAATTCTATAGAACTTGGGATATACACGATATTTACCTGCATATAAACCATATCCCAGAATCCTTCCAAATCAGAACATTTCACAGTTACTCCTGGCATATCAGGAACACTACCAGCCTCACACTGGTTAATAAGTTTGCCAAACTGATTTAACTTCTGCTTGATCAACAATCTTGCTTTTCCAACAGCAACATCAATTGAGTCACAAATCTCTTCAGGCAGCTCTGGTGTACTGTCTCGTAGTGCAAGCCATTTCACACATGTTTGCTCCAGTCTCTCAACTTCACTTTGTAACACATTCCTAAACACAAAAGCACGGTCTATGTAGCACTTGAAAACCTATCAAATAAAATCTCTATCAAAATTGCCTTTTTATATACCTTGTTATATTTTAAGGAAGCATATTCACCTATACCAGGTAAATAATCAGCACACCCTATGTTTTCGTATCCATGCAAACCTCAGATTATAGTCTTACTTGAAAACATCATTCCATTTGTTAAGCCAGAATTTGTTTTGTAGCTGTATTGTGTCAAATATAGTTGATTATTCTTGGACCTATTCTGATAGCTGTGATGAAAAGTTCTGTGAATGCAAATAAGCTTCCAAGAGCTAAAACATAAAAATCTTTTAGTACCAACAAGCAGCTCAATACCTAAATGTTTTGCATGAAAGAGATCAGTAGAGGCTTGTGTTCGAGTGGGCTCCACTTCAGTCTGCTGTCAACTAAACATCTTTTGTACGTTCAAACATCCTTATAAGTCTACAAATATCACAAATATTTTAGAGACTATAAGGTTCAGTTATCTTAGTTTTTGCTGCAAGTCTCTAAAATACTTGTTATATTTCTAGATTTGTATTGTTTCAGTGTTAATAGCTAAGGTTTTTCATTATATATACTTATAGATATGTCTTTTTTGTTTTTATATCAGTATCATCATATTGCATGTACTAACCAGAAGTGAAAAAAGGAATACGTAGTAACTACAGAGAAATGATTACATTATCAACATTTTACCACATTTACAGTCACATGTAAGAATAAAATAAGTTCGAAAGGTACTTGATTAATGAATAAGTGCTCAAACTGCATTTTCATCTGTTAAATGTAATTTATTTGTAATATGTTATCACTGGTCGAAAGAAGTGAAATGGAGGGTAAAAAAAGCTTTGACCCATTACCATAGATTCAAACTTGTATCCTCAGAACATTGCTGCAACTGAAACGCAATAATTTCGCTCGACCATCACAAATCTGTATGGATTAGCCTTTTAAACTCCAAGTACAACTTCATTATGAATGTAGGCATGTCTGTAATTGGTCATAACCTATCACTATCTCTTGGCACAGATCCGCCATTTTGTTTTAACTCGTTTGGAAGGTGGATCTATTACGGCAGATGCTCATTCAACAGGAGTTTCGGGAGGGGTAAATAAATTGTGTAGAAACCTGGTGGAAATCTCAGTATAAGAGTGCAATGTTTCAGGATGGATTTATATTGCAAATACCTTTTGTCCCTTAAATCAATAATTCACTGACAAGAGAAGTACCTTAACTCAAATGGCTAAAACCAATTGGAAATGCATTGAAAATACAATATTGTACCTGTTTGACCTCATTCATCTTGAAAACTATGTGTGTGGCCACAAGTGCCATCTGAACATCAACATACTGGCCTCATTGCGCTGTAGCTGTACAGACAGTATACGCGTGACCATTGCAGTGTTCAGCAGCAAATTGCAAGTACTGGCGTCAAATATAAGCAGGCTGAAGCCAATTAATCCTGTGAACGTTGTTAACCTGCATGCACGGAAAGGTACACAGTTTGACAAAGCCAGGGAATGTGGATTAGTCAAGCCTGGGCTCTTACAGATTATTTCACAGCCTTCAATTTTGATGTTTTATTTCCCTTGAAGTGACCTGGGTCTTGCCTTTTGCACGTCACATAATCTAAAATTATCTTGCAGTTGGATTTTGAAAAAATGCAGTTATAATGGTTATAATAAGTTTTCTGTAAGAATGGTAACTGCAATTAGAATAATCCTCATAAATATTGTTCAATGTTTGGTCATCAATACACTGTAGCACACTGGGTCGTGACATTTTTGGGGGTGAAAGTATGTATTCCCTTTGAGTTGCAGTTTCTTCATTCGCTGGAGAGGATGTTCCAGAACTGTCAGAACTCTCATACCCATGTGCAGTTTCTTCTCCGCCATCAGACTCAATCACTATGCATATCCAATGTGTCAGTATGTATTTCTATGAGGGTTGAATGACAAGTAATGCCTCCACCTTCGTTACTTGGGTTTAGATGGGAATATTTTAATAGATCAAATGCAGAAATAAACCTTAAGAGTGTGCTCTTTGATTACCACTATTCACTTTTTCACATAATCAACAGACAATTGGGTACATTTCTGCCAATGATGAACAAGTTTTGACAAGCCGTCACAGAAGAAGTCAACACTGTGTTTCCACAACCAACATCTCACAGTTCTCTCAACTTCATCAAAAGCAGATCTTCTTTAATCAATGGGAACAGATGGAAGTCAGGAGGTGCTAAATCTGGATTGTGTGGAGGATGCTCTACGGCGGTGAGATCCAGTTTCTGAAGTTCTGCTGTGGTGGCATGTGAAGTGTGTGGTCTGGCATTGTCATGCTGCAGGAAAACATTTCCCTTTTCCTTTCGAAAAATGTGAATAAATGAGCCATATGTTCTTGTGAAATGCAGATTGCTTGAAATTTCTCTGAGAGATATGATGATTGTCTTGAATCAATCTGTCAACCTTTTGCTTGTGAAACTCGATGGATGCTGTTAGTGGATGTCCAAGTGTTTGTCATGCAAGTCAGATAATCCCACACATGACAGTGACACAATACTCCATCAACACAATCACCTTAAACATCTTGCATTTTCTGACGAATCTCCTTTGGGGTAGCACACTTCTGCTGCCAAGAATTCCATGACAGATTCTACTTAACCCTTTCAGTCCCGAATTATTTTGCTACTTATGCTGTTCTTCCTCTAATTCGAAACCGGTTTAGATTAGGTGGTCTGGGACACCTTCAGCCTGTTGGCTTGAATAACCATGATCGTTAAGGCAACATGTAGTGCACTGGCCATGCACTCAAAGCCTGAGGTCGTGAGTTCGAGTCTCAGAAACCGCAGTCAAATGTGCCTGTGGTAAAGGACAGGGAGGGCCCACGTAAAATAATCTGTGTGATGGCACGCGTGGATGATGATGGGGTATCATTTGACTACGGTTGCATGGATTTTGCTTCTTTTCTTATAAAAAAAAAACACTACAATGTAAATTGTAAAAAACATAATTTTCTACAATTCAGAACATCTCAAATACATATGTTTAATTGGTGACGAACAATATAACAAGAATATAGCAGAAAAAACCGTTAAAAGTATTACAAATAGGCAAAAAAAGCCTATGTTTCTTATAATACACACCGGGACTGAAAGGGTTAAATCACATTGACTGACTGTATGTGCAGGGTTCCATACTTTGCACTTCAACAACACTACCATTCAATGCTAAGGCTTCCCATCAACTGGAGCTGTAGAGGAGTCTACTGAACAAGACAGTACCTACTTCACATCAGTGCTACCATTTGTTGGGGAGTTATGAAGGCGGAGGCATTACTTTTCATTCAACCCTCATATTAAATCCCCATAGTGTTTATGCATTCTGTTGTCTCATAACATCATGCAAACGGCTCATCTTCTGCTCCGGTTACATGCTCATTATCCAGTGTGTAAGTTCGATGTAGGTACCTTTCCGTGCAGCAGGTTAACAACATTCACAAGATTAATTGGCTTCCGCCTAGTCATGTTTCATGCCAGTATGTGCACTTTGCTACCGAATACTGCAACGGTCATGCTCATACTGTGCAGTGAGGCTAGTATACTGACCTTCAACAACCGCTAGCAGCTGCACACGTATTTCTGCAGATGAATCACCTTTAGCTATTCGAACATATACAACCCTATTTTAAACAAATCCCAACTGATTTTAGCCATTCAAGCTGGGGTACTACCCTTATGAGATGTTAAGCTGTATGTGAAGTGTAGAGTGTATGGTCAAGATAGACTCAAGCTGTGCCTACTTCTTAGAGGATTGCAGTGATTGTGCTTCAATGTAATTACAGACCTGTTTCTACAGAGGATATGATTTATTTCCTTTTAGCTTTCTCTATGTATAGGAAGTAGAGCAAGTATTGTATTCCATACAAAAATATGATGTCAAGGTTTCACTAGAAATATGTTCTGAGGCCCCCTGAATCCAAAAAAAGCACTTTTAGAAAATGGTCCTGGGTTGTGTGTGTCAGTGTGTCTGTGGACAGCGTAACTTAAAAACAAAAAGTCGGTTAAAAACCAAAGTTGGTATTTAAGTTTAGTGCGACACAAAGAGTTTGAAGAAAATCTAAACTACTCTCTTGAAAATGGCTCTAATGATATTGATTAAAGTGCCATATGTTTAAGATATTTTTAGGACAAATGAAATGTAGATTTTGAATTTTCTGCTACAGCCTATGTAGTTCTGTTTACTCTGGATGACTTTTGAATAACTCGTAAACTGTAAGAGATAGACCAAATCTTACTATACAAACAATGTAGATCTCGCTAAAACACACAATTTATTTCCAAATACATTTTTTTGTAGAGTGAACCATTTCAGAGATATACCTTGTTATTTGTGAGTTTTGTAAAACTTAAAACTTTCATCAAATGGAACATTGTTATTCATTTTTTATGTAAGTCGTGCAAAGAGAATGGAATGTGAAAGCTTTAGAACATTTGACTAACAGGTTATACACATTAAAAATATAGCTTACCTGAAATACATAATACCACTACGCTCCTTCTGAGTTTCATCTTCTTTCTCTGTATTTGAAATTCTCTCTTTGATTGGAGTAACATGGCAGTTTTGTTGCAAAGCTGCAAGAAAAACGAGCGCAAGTGAGACAAAAAGAATTCAGCCAAGTAAAAGAGCATTCTGCAGAACAAGTAAGGCAGCTGCAAAGCTCAAAATTTTCTCTCAGAATATGCTTTATGTATTTAATTAGCTCAATATTTTAGTTCTTCTCAGCCTCATCAACTAGCTAGTATAAATGCAACTTATCTTCCCAACATGCATGCACATACCACGGCTGTCATATTTTAAATCAGGTTTAATGATGATGATGATTTGTGGATTTAAGGGCGCTCAACTTCTAGGTCATCAGTGCCCTTATAAAATTCATGGCAATAGCTAGATATAAACTAATCAAAAATAAAATTACTAGTACCAAAGATAATATACACATAAACATAAAAAACAGTCGCAATAGCAGGATGTAATATCAGGTTTAAGATGAATTTAAACAGCATTGTTGGGACAAATTCATTGTATACTATTTTTTGTGCCAACTTACTGCTGGTGTTTTTAAACACACAAGCTAGGTGTGGACAACATTTGAGAGCTAGAACCAGGACTGAGAAATTCAACATCATAACGTTGAGACAGAATATTGACTAATAGAAGATTGTTCATGTAAATATTTTTGTAAGAGTGTGTAAATTTTTAATTCTTTTAATTTGGGTGTATCAGGGACTTATTTCTTTTGATAATACTCAAAATAGACAATGTCTTCTCAACTGTTTGAGTTCAACCAATGAGAACTATTGCGCGGATGAATACACAAGAATGGCGGTGTTGCGTCATACCCACGCTCAGAAACTACTTTCATTAGCGTCTGTGACTTCAAAGTGTAAGGACGTATAAGTGTTGATGGCGTGTGAATATGTGAATTACATCCAAACTTCTAGCCAGCATGGACGCTATCCAATTTTAAAAGTTATTAACCAAATGAAATAGTGATGTAAAGTGTATATAAAACGAATAAATGTGTTTCTAATAAAAGTACGTTGGTTTATGCATTCCATTCTACGACCACCTCCCCTGCAGATAGGAATCGCGTCTGCTCTAACAAACTTTACACCTTTTAGCAAAAACAGTGCTCCATTTGCTGCTATATTCACGCTAATAAGAGTTAACCATCTTTTAATAAATCCCCGCCACAAATGGCCTGCCCAACGTGGAGCGCGAATTTGGAGTGGAATGCAAAGTTGAGGGTACGAGAATAAAGTGCTAATATCAAAAGGACGCTATCTCATCGTACAGGAAAAAGACGCCATTAGACCATCGTCTGATATCAACAAAACATCGATACACGGAGAATCAACGTGGGAAAAACACCGGAGATCATCTAGCGAAGCCAACTACCCAGGAGACGTAAATAACCGGACGAAGAACCAGCAGAAAAGAAAGTAGGATCAAAACTTTTTATTTTTTTTTACGTACATTTGATTTCCATGTTATTGAGAAACGGCAAAACAACAGGACTTTCAACATTAAGTGAATTAGATAAAGGAATTAAAATGTCGCGAAAAGAGACAGAAACAGGAGTGGGGGAAGGGGCAGATAGGCCTAGTTATCAGGAAGGATTAGAAGGTGAACAGGCGGAAATAAGCAAAGATCAAAGGTTAATGATGATGATGTTCGAAAGACTAGAACAAAGTTTAGGTCAGAAACTGGAACAAAACAAGGTAGAATTAGGTCAGAAAATGAAACAAAATAACATAGAATTGAAACAGGATATAGAACAAAGTTTAGGTCAGAAAATGGAGCAAAATAATGCAGAATTAAAACAGGATATAGAACAAAGTTTAGGTCAGAAAATGAAACAAAATAATGCAGAATTAAAACAGGACATGGAACAGAATAGGGCAGAATTAAAACATGACATAGAACAAAGTTTAGGTCAGAAACTGGAACAGAATAAAAAAGAAATAGAACAGAAAATGGAGGAAGTGAGAAAAGACTTAGAACAGAAAATGGAATTAGGTAGACAGAACTTAGAACAGAAAATGGAATTAGGTAGACAGAACTTAGAACAGCAAATGGAATTAGGTAGACAGAACCTAG
Organism: Tenodera sinensis; assembly: GCA_030765045.1. Taxonomy (NCBI): domain Eukaryota; kingdom Metazoa; phylum Arthropoda; class Insecta; order Mantodea; family Mantidae; genus Tenodera; species Tenodera sinensis. The sequence goes on from CM060969.1 coordinate 134,982,828, forward strand.
AACAGAAAATAGAATTAGGAAGACAGGAGTGTAAAGAAAATATGAAAGTAATGGAAACTAATTTAAAATTAGTTCACAAAAACTTAAATGAAACAAAGGAAGCCTTAGAAGCTAGGATAGAAATTGTAGGAGATAGGATGGGAAAAATAGAATCAGAGATGAAAGAGAATAAAATTGTGTTAGAAGGAGAAATTGCTAGATGTAGGGATGAAATAACAGAATGTAATACAAATGTAGACTGTAAGATAACAAATGTAAAAGCAGAAATAACTGAGGGATTAAGGAAAGAGATTGAGGTAGTAAAGAAAGACATTATTAATGAAACTGTAGAACAAATTGTAATTCCTAAAATTAAGACAATGAATGATGTGATGCTTTCACAACAGGATGCTATAAATGATATGAAACAAAGCCACTTAGAAATAAAGAATGATTTAAAATCAATTTGTGAAGAAATGAAAAAAGGGAAAGAAAATTTGGCTAATGTAAATGATGTTGTGAAGGCATTACAAAGACAAGATGATTTAGATGTAAGTAATGTACAAGATGAGAGTTACTTGAGTAATGTACAAAATGTTGACTCACCATACAGAGAAAGAGGTTCACAACCAAACAATGACACAACACATAACACATGTTACACCAACAGCATATTACATGAAATCACACCACCTACATTTGATGAGGAGAAGGGAGACGATCCAAAACTCTTTGTTAAAGAGATGGAGGAATATTTTAAAGTGAAAAGGATACCAAACGAGCTTAGAATGATGATAGTTAAGAAAAGCTTAAAAAACAAGGCATTAGAATGGCTCAGGTTAACACTAGCTGGTCACGAGTCTTATAGCTCATTCAGAAATTTATTCCTATCAAGATATTGGGGCCCAGCTAAACAAAACCAAACTAGGGTAGAGCTAGCGACAGGTAGATACGATCCAGCCAAAGGGTTGTCATTAGTCGACTATTTTATGAAAGTAGCCAACAAAGGAAAGCTATTAGACCCCAACTTGTCGGAGGCAGAACTAATTGCCAGCATAACGAGACATTTCCCAGACACAGTGAGAACAGGATTAATTGTTGCAAGGCCGGTAGATTTTGCAGATATGATAGAACTGCTGGCAGCCTTCGAAACACAAAATGGTCGGCCTAATGAGCATAGACATAGGAACGGTCACCCAAACTCACCCATCCTAAACCAGAACACAACTACGAACAACCAGAGTGAGGGAGAACATAGAAATACTAGGAGTACCCATGAAAGGGGGAGAGGGGCACACCATTTCCCACAACCACATAATCATGGCGAGAGGATGGAGAACACAAGACAGCGGTACCACGACACGATACCGAGGGGTGAATCGAGGTACAGAACGCATAGATATGATCGTGGAAGACCAGGAGATCGTACCCATCAAGTGAATCATATACGATTCTGTAGGGAATACATGAACAGCCATAGGCCGTCGTACAATAGGGGTTCACGTCAAAGGGGCAGAAACCAAGGGAACATCGACAACGTAAGACAACAGGAACAGAATGAAAATGTGCCGGATAGGACCGATACTGCACAAAATACAGAAACTACGATCACCTCCAACGTCCAGGAAAACTAAGTACAAGTCAACTTTGTGTCCCGGAAGTTGACCTGTGTGGCAGTAGGGGCGATATTGACCAATGTAATGTAGGTACCTTGAGAGGACAGGCGAGTGAAAGAAAGGAGATAACCAATCCACCAATGATTAGGCTGAAGGTATGGGGTATCGAATTGCCAGCAATGATAGATACAGGAGCCAGCACATCAGTATGTGACGAACAGCTGTTCCAGGAACTGATAACTAAAAGAAATGCTGAATTCTTGCCTGTGTGCGGAGTATATTGCAGCACAGCAATTGGCAAGAAGAAGGAACATGTTAAATACCAGGTAAGGCTGGTAATTGAAATCGGAAGTTGGAAGTTCGATTTTATTGCCCTAGTAATACCAAGATTAACAGCTACCCTAATCATTGGCAGTGATTTGCTTAACCTTTGGAGGTCGATAATTAACTATGACCTACATGAATTTATCATTAAGGAAGGAGCCTCAGAATGCACTGCGAAGTTCCTGGAGGAAGAAACATGCCAGGAGGAACCAAACCAGACAGGGATCCATCCGGACGAACAATTCTTTGTGGAGAACATCAATGTCCACGAGAATAGGTTGGTAGACCTAAGGGTACATAAGAAGAAAACAGGTTGGACGAGCGATGAAGAAACTAACGTTTGCAGCCATTGGATCTGCACAGAAGACGAGTATGTCGCCTGGGACAACTACCAACCTGAACCACTACCAACAGATGCAGAAGAATCGATGTTACAGCTAATCGATGAGAAGGTCTGGGGGGCACATGGCATCTCTGAAGAGGAAAGAAGCCAACTTAGGAAAATATTGGTTAAAAACAGAAAAGTTTTCGATAAAAAGCCAGGTACGTGTAACAAGTACGTACATACTTTCACAGTAACAGATATAACCCCCTATTCACACAAATCCAGGCCCATCCCCAACTCCATTAGGGAGGAAGCTGACAGAGTAATCCAGAAAATGTTAGCGGACGGAATAATAGAGCCGTCGGACTCATGTTATGTGAATCCAGTAGTATGGGTCCATAAGAAAGGGGGAAAATTGAGGATGACCATAGACGCAAGGAAGATAAATACACATACCTTGCCGGATCACTACAGGCCTGAGGGGGTAGACCAACTAATATCGAAATTGAAAGGAGGTCAACATTTCACAAGTCTCGACTTGACAGCATCGTTCTGGCAAATTCCTCTTCATCCAGATGTCAGGAAATATACCTGTTTCTTACACAAGGGAAAGGTATACCAATTTTCAAAATGTGCCTTCGGACTATCGACCAGTAGCAGTGCATTACTGAGAGCTCTAGACAAAGTTTTTGGAGATACCATCGAGACTTTTGTGACGCAATATGTAGACGACTTTTTAATATACAGTGAGAATCCCGAGTCGCACTTACATCACATAGATTATGTATTATCCAGGTTCCAGGAAAGCAACATGACCCTAAATTTAGAAAAGTGTGAGTTTTTCGTCAAAGAGGCTGAATTTCTGGGCCACATCATAACACCTGATGGTATACAACCTAATCCGGAGAGGGTCAAGGCCATAGAGCATATACCACCCCCACGTAACTTAAAACAGTTGAGGAGGTTTCTGGGCATTTTACAGTACCAGTCGAAATTCGTGGTCAACTACGCTAAGGAATTGGTACCCCTTAGAGCACTGTTGAAAAAAGATACTAAGTGGGAATGGAATGTTGAACACCAGGTGGCCTTTGAGAATATCAAAGAACTTTTCAAGCATAGTATTCTCCTGGAACGACCGGATCCGAATTCACCTTTTCTAGTATACACTGATGCTAGTGCGCACTCATATGGGGCAATATTAGCACAGGAAGATGCAGATGGCAACAAACATGTGATTGCCACAGCTTCTAGATTTTTAAATAAAATAGAAGCCAATGCCTGCATAACCGAACTGGAAATAGGTGCAATCCATTTTGCGTTGCAGAAGTTCAGACAATATATATATCTTTATAAGATAATTATATATACAGATCACGTAAGCCTGTCCTTCATTCAAAAATGCAAGCTGACCAACTCCAAAATCTCAAGGTACATACATGAGATCATGTCATACGACATAGAGGTCAAACATATCCCGGGGAAGGAGAACATCTTCAGTGACTTATTGTCAAGATTAAGGTCGGAGAGTCACATACCCGAGACGGTATACAGTCCGCACCATGAGATCAAAATTATGCAGATAAGTAGCAAAGAAAACAACGAGATCTTGCAAGACTTCAAGAACATAGCAAAGCTACAACAAGAAGACCCTGAATTGAAGAGGCTATTCGACAAGGCTCCAGACATAATACCAAGATTGGATGCCAAGATAGGCAAATTTAGGAACATCCTATTTAAACTGCATGGTCGCGACGTAAGGAAATGGAAAATGATGGTACCAAATTCCTTACACGACAGGGTCATTTTGGCATTCCACCACTCGATGCTTCACTCCGGTACTGAGAGGACAGTGCTTGCCATCGAGGAGGTATTGTACATTAAACATCTTGGCAAGAAGGTCAGGAAGTTAATTTCCTCATGCGACCTATGCCAAAAGGCCAAGCCAATTAATGTAAAGTACGATGTCATCCCACAATCCATTGTGAGGAATGAGAAAAATGCATTGGTGTGTATTGACGAGCATGGAGAGCTGCCTAGGGGTAAAGATGGAAACAGATACATATTTGTCATGTTTGATGTTTTTACAAAATTCACCAAAATATACCCCATTAAGAACATCAAAAGCAGAACATGCCTAGATAAAATCGTCAAGGACTACATCCCAAAATATGGGAGAATAAAATGTATTTTATCGGACAATGCGACCATGCATAAGAGCAAATTGTTTCAGAACACCTTAGAAACATTAGGAGTAAAATTGTACTATTCCTCAGCATATTACCCCCAGGGAAACCCGACCGAGAGAATCATGAGGGATATTAGTATTTATTTTCGTTTGCTCTGCCACAGAGACCACACTTCCTGGACGGAAAAATGTGGATATATAGAGGAGGTGATCAACCATTCGGTGAACCCCACGACCAAGTTCGCACCTATCGAGCTAATGACCAACACGAAACCAAGAAAATTAGCAATTGACATTGACACTACCATGGCTGCCCAAAGAGAATTATCAGAGAAAGAAAAATGTCAATTGGCATTCAGAAGATTACAACAGAAGGCTGAAAAAGGGAGGAACAAGGTGAAAAGATTCGTCAGGAAATGGTCCCCACAAATTGGAGAAAAGGTGCTCTTAAAAAGCCACAAAGCACCCAAGGCATCTGAAAAAAGATCTGGAAAGATGGAGCTATTGTATACTGGACCACTGGTCATAACAAAACAGCTGGGTGACCACACGTATGAGCTACAGAATACAAATGGCAAGTTGGTAGGAAGATACCATAAAAATAAATTGAAGCCATACAAAGAAAGGACCAAATAGTCTTTGTCAACAAATGTGTAAGGCAGGAATAATAGAGATGAAAGAAGATAACAATTTTTGATGGGTTACTTATAGGAAATTATGTTCAGAATAGGATTACAACAGGGAAGAAAATCAACATAGTCATTGGCTATATCGACCACAAAGAGCATTGTCAACAAAGACAGATGAGGACACTGATTGTCATTAAATAAATGAATCATAGCGACGGAAGATAATATGTTTTGAGACAGAATATTGACTAATAGAAAATTGTTCATGTAAATATTTTTATAAGAGTATGTAAATTTTTAATTTATATAATTTGGGTGTATTAGGGACTTATTTCTTTTAATATTCAATATCCAATGTCTTGCCGTCACTTTGAGTTCGACCAATGAGAACTGTTGCGCGGATGAATACATAAGAATGGCGGTGTTGCGTCATAGGGACGCCAAAGGACTAGTTTATTATTAGCGTCTGTAACTTCAAAGTGTAAAGACGTATAATTGTTGATGGCGTGTGAAAATGTGAATTACACAAACTTTTAACCGGCATGGACGCTATCCAATTTGAAAAGTTATTTACCAAGTGAAATAGTGATGTAAAGTGTAGATGAACGAATAAATGTGTTTATAATAAAAGTACGTTGAATTTATGCATTCCATTCCACGACCACATCCCCTGATGATAAAAGGAATCGTGTCTGCTCCAACAAACTTTACACCTTTTAGCAAAAACAGTGCTCCATTTGCCGCTATATTCACACTAATATGTGTTAACCATCATTTTAAGAAAACCCCCGCCACAAATGGCTTGCCCAACGTGGAGCGCGAATTTGGAGTGGAATGCAAAATTGAGAGTGCGAAGTGCTAACACCAAAAGAACGCTATCTTATCGTGAAGGAGAAAGACGCCATTAGACCATCGTCTGATATCAACAAAACATCGATACACGGAGAATCAACGAGGGAAAAACACCGGAGATCATCTAGCGAAGCCAACTACCCAGGAGACGTAAATAACCGGACGAAGAACCAGCAGAAAAGAAAGTAGGATCGAAATTTTTTGTTTCTTTATTTTATTCCCTTGTGCATGTTTTTAAGAAGTGGAAAAGTAATAGGACTTTCAACATTAAGTGAATTAGATAAAGGAATTAAAATGTCGCGAAAAGAGATAGAAACAGGAGTGGGGGAAGGGGCAGATAGGCCTAGTTATCAGGAAGGATTAGAAGGTGAACAGGCGGAAATAAGCAAAGATCAAAGGTTAATGATGCTGATGTTTGAAAGACTAGAACAGAAACTGGAACAAAACAAGGTAGAATTAGGTCAGAAAATGAAACAAAATAACATAGAATTGAAACAGGATATAGAACAAAGTTTAGGTGAAAAAATAGAGGGAGTGAGAGAGGACTTGGAAAATAATAAAAAAGAAATAGAACAGAAAATGGAGGAAGTGAGAAAAGACTTAGAACAGAAAATGGAATTAGGTAGACAGAACTTAGAACAGCAAATGGAATTAGGTAGACAGAACCTAGAACAGAAAATAGAATTAGGGAGACAGGAGTGTAAAGAAAATATGAAAGTAATGGAAACTAATTTAAAATTAGTTCATAAAAACTTAAATGAAACAAAGGAAGCCTTAGAAGCTAGGATAGAAATTGTAGGAGATAGAATGGGAAAGATAGAATCAGAGATGAAAGAGAATAAAATAGTGTTGGAAGAAGAAATTGCTAGATGTAGGGATGAAATAACAGAATGTAATACAAGTGTAGACTGTAAGATAACAAATGTAAAAACAGAAATAACTGAGGAATTAAGGAAAGAGATTGAGGTTGTAAAGAAAGACATTATTAATGAAACTGTAGAACAAATAGTAGTTCCTAAAATTAAGACAATGAATGATGTGATGCTTTCACAACAGGATGCTATAAATAATATGAAACAAAGCCACTTAGAAATAAAGAATGATTTAAAATCAATTTGTGAAGAAATGAAAAAAGGGAAAGAAAATTTGGCTAATGTAAATGATGTTGTGAAGGCATTACAAAGACAAGATGATTTAGATGTAAGTAATGTACAAGATGAGAGTTATTTGAGTAATGTACAAAATGTTGACTCACCATACAGAGAAAGAGGTTCACAACCAAACAATGACACAACACATAACACATGTTACACCAACAGCATATTACATGAAATTACACCACCTACATTTGACGAGGAGAAGGGAGACGATCCAAAACTCTTTGTTAAAGAGATGGAGGAATACTTTAAAGTGAAAAGGATACCAAACGAGCTTAGGATGATGATAGTAAAGAAAAGCTTAAAAAACAAGGCATTAGAATGGCTCAGGTTAACACTAGCTGGTCACGAGTCTTATAGCTCATTCAGAAATTTATTCCTATCAAGATATTGGGGCCCAGCTAAACAAAACCAAACTAGGGTAGAGCTAGCGACAGGTAGATACGATCCAGCCAAAGGATTGTCATTAGTCGACTATTTCATGAAAGTAGCCAACAAAGGAAAGCTATTAGACCCTAACTTGTCGGAGGCAGAACTAATTGCCAGCATAACGAGACATTTCCCAGACACAGTGAGAACAGGATTAATTGTTGCAAGGCCGGTAGATTTTGCAGATATGATAGAACTGCTGACAGCCTTCGAAACACAAAATGGTCGACCTAATGAACATAGACATAGGAACGGTCACCCTAACTCACCCATCCTAAACCGAAACACGACTACGAACAACCAAAGCGAAGGAGAACATACAAATACTAGGAGTACCCATGAAAGGGGGAGAGGGGCACACCATTTCCCACAACCGCATAATCATGGCGAGAGGATGGAGAACACAAGACAACGGTACCACGACACGATACCGAGGGGTGAATCGAGACACCAAACATATACATATGATCGTGGAAGACCAGGAGACCATACCCATCAAGTGAATCACATGCGATTCAGTAGGGAACACTTGAACAACCACAGACCGTCATATGACAGAGGTTCACGCCAAAGGGGCAGAGACCAATGGTACACTAACAACACAAGACAGCAGGAAGTAGAAGAAGATGTGCCAAATAGGACAGATACTACACAGAATACAGAAACAACCACCACCACCAACACTCAGGGAAATTACAACAACTAAGTTCGTCCCAACTGGCTGGATGACAAACAACAATATCTCAGCAACTTGCAATTGACATCGACACTACCATGGCTGCCCAAAGAGAATTATCAGAGAAAGAAAAATGTCAATTGGCATTCAGAAGATTACAACAGAAGGCTGAAAAAGGGAGGAACAAGGTGAAAAGATTCGTCAGGAAATGGTCCCCACAAATTGGAGAAAAGGTGCTCTTAAAAAGCCACAAAGCATCCAAGGCATCTGAGAAGAGATCTGGGAAGATGGAACTATTGTATACAGGACCACTGGTCATAACAAAACAGCTGGGTGACCACACATATGAGCTACAGAATACAAATGGCAAGTTGGTAGGAAGATACCATAAAAACAAATTGAAGCCATACAAAGAAAGGGCCAAATAGTCTTTGTCAACGAATGTGTAAGGCAGGAGTAGTAGAGATGAAGGAAGATAACAATTTTAATGGGTTACTTATAGAAAATCATGTCCAGATTAGGAATTACAACAGGGAAGAAGATCAACATAGTCATTGGCTATATCGACCACAAAGAGCATTGTCAACAAAGACAGATGAGGACACTGATTGTCATTAAATAAATGAATCATAGCGACGGAAGATAATATGTTTTTGACATAAGGATGTCAGGGACAAAGATAAAAATGAATCAATTATGATGAAAAAGACATGATATTTCGACACAAAGATGTCGAGAGTAAATTGAGAAGAAAAATAATACAATTACAGAATAATTGTAAGTATAGAAGTTTTCTCTTATAAAAATAAGAGACGAAGAAATGACAATTAGTGAAATGAGGAAAACCATAACCAGAAAAACAATGCCCATGAATTGAGATGAATATAGCCAATGTTAAGCTCGAAGAAATGTTGAACCAAACAACAATGAATAATAACCCAATCAAGAAAGTTAGTACCATTAGTAACATCAGAGTTTAAGAACCGACTCAATAACCTGCCTATACATAAGCTTATAAGACAAAGAAGGCAAAGAACTGAATAAAATATTGCCATAAAAATGATCATAATCATTAGCTCAAAATTTGTATCCTGTTTTTCTCTCCTCATAGCAATGAATACAAGTCAAAAACCACATGAAACACTTAAATTATATTTGTGTCAATGTCAAATGTACAATAACTGAGTATGTGTTGTATAAAAACTGAATATGTATTGTGCAATAACTGAATACATATTGTATGATAACTGGATATATTGTGTAATAACTGAATATATTGAGTAATAACTAAATGCTTTATGCCAAAACTGGATGTGTATTGTGTAATAGCTGAATATGTATTGCATAATAACAGAACATATTTGATGTGATAGCAAGATATATTGTACAACAACTGAATATGTATTGTGTAATGATTGGACATGTTGTACAGTATTCAAATGTGTTATACAATAACTGAATATGTATTGTATAATGACTGAAGGTGTGTTGTATAATAACAACATATATGATATGATAACTGGATATATTGTGTAATAACTGAATATGTATTGCATTAAAACAGAACACATAGGTGTTATGATAGCAGGATATATTGTGCAATAACTGAATATGTATTGTATGATAATTGGACATGTTGTGTAGTAATCAAATGTGTTGTACAATAACTGGATATGTACTGCATAATGACTGAAAGTGTATTGTATAATAACAACATATGTGATATGATAACTGGGTATATTGTACAATAACTGGATATGTATTGTATAATAATTGAATGCATTGTGTAGCAATCGAATATGTGAAGTTTATAAAGACATGCTGTATCATGTCAAAACAAAGGACAAAGACAAACAGTGAAGAAGACTGTAAAGAAAAAAAATATATATTGTACAAAGTGATTGAATCATAGAAGTAGGGAGAAGTATTGTATTGTGTTTCAAGATTGTAAATAAGGTGGCAACTTGAAAAACAAAACAAGGGGCATATGAGACAGAATATTGACTAATAGAAAATTGTTCATGTAAATATTTTTATAAGAGTATGTAAATTTTTAATTTATATAATTTGGGTGTATTAGGGACTTATTTCTTTTAATATTCAATATCCAATGTCTTGCCGTCACTTTGAGTTCGACCAATGAGAACTGTTGCGCGGATGAATACATAAGAATGGCGGTGTTGCGTCATAGGGACGCCAAAGGACTAGTTTATTATTAGCGTCTGTAACTTCAAAGTGTAAAGACGTATAATTGTTGATGGCGTGTGAAAATGTGAATTACACAAACTTTTAACCGGCATGGACGCTATCCAATTTGAAAAGTTATTTACCAAGTGAAATAGTGATGTAAAGTGTAGATGAACGAATAAATGTGTTTATAATAAAAGTACGTTGAATTTATGCATTCCATTCCACGACCACATCCCCTGATGATAAAAGGAATCGCGTCTGCTCCAACAAACTTTACACCTTTTAGCAAAAACAGTGCTCCATTTGCCGCTATATTCACACTAATATGTGTTAACCATCTTTTTTAAAGAAATCCCCGCCACAGTTTTTGACATAAGGATGTCAGGAACAAAAATAAAAATGAATCAATTATGATAAAAAAAAGACATAATATTTCGACACAAAGATGTCGAGGGTAAATTGAGAGGAAAAATAATACAATTACAGAATAATTGTAAGTATAGAAGTTTTCTCTTATAAAAATAAGAGACAAAGAAATGACAATTGGTGAAGTGAGGAAAACCATAACCAGAAAAACAATGCCCATGAATTGAGATGAACATAGCCAATGATAAGCTCGAAGAAATGTTGAACCAAACAACAATGAATAATAACCCAATCAAGAAAATTAGTACCATTAGTAACATCAGAGTTTAAGAACCAACTCAATAACCTGCCTATACATAAGCTTATAAGACAAAGAAGGCAAAGAACTGAATAAAATATTGCCATAAACATGATCATAATCATTAGCTCAAAATTTGTATCCTGTTTTTCTCTCCCCATAGCAAAGAATACAAGTCAAAAACCACATGAAACACTTAAATTATATTTGTGTCAATGTCAAATGTACAATAACTGAGTATGTGTTGTATAAGAACTGAATATGTGTTGTATGATAACTGGATATATTGTACAATAACAGAATATGTTGAGTAATAACTAAATGCTTTATGCCAAAACTGAATGTGTATTGTGTAATAACTGAATATGTATTGCATAATAACAGAACATATGTATTATGATAGCAGGATATATTGTGCAATAACTGAATATGTATTGTGTAATAATTGGACATGTTGTGTAGTAATCAAATGTGTTGTACAACAACTGAATATGTATTGTATAATGACAGAAGGTGTGTTGTATAATAACAACATATATGGTATGATAGCAGGATATATTGTACAAGGACTGAATATGTATTACATAATAATTGGACATATTGTGTAATAACTAAATATGTTGTGCAATAACTGGATATGTATTGTATAATAACCGAATGCATTGTGTAGTAACCGAATATGTGAAACTTATAAAGACATGTTGTATTATGTCAAAACAAAGGACAAAGACAAACAGTGAAGAAGACTGTAAAGAAAAAAAAAAAAATATATTGTACAAAGTGATTGAATCATAGAAGTAGGGAGAAGTGTTGTATTGTGTTTCAAGATTGTAAATAAGGTGACAATTTGAAAAACAAAACAAGGGGCATATGAGACAGAATATTGACTAATAGAAGATTGTTCATGTAAATATTTTTGTAAGAGTGTGTAAATTTTTAATTCTTTTAATTTGGGTGTATCAGGGACTTATTTCTTTTGATAATACTCAAAATAGACAATGTCTTCTCAACTGTTTGAGTTCGACCAATGAGAACTATTGCGCGGATGAATACACAAGAATGGCGGTGTTGCGTCATACCCACGCTCAGAAACTACTTTCATTAGCGTCTGTGACTTCAAAGTGTAAGGACGTATAAGTGTTGATGGCGTGTGAATATGTGAATTACATCCAAACTTCTAGCCAGCATGGACGCTATCCAATTTTAAAAGTTATTAACCAAATGAAATAGTGATGTAAAGTGTATATAAAACGAATAAATGTGTTTCTAATAAAAGTACGTTGGTTTATGCATTCCATTCTACGACCACCTCCCCTGCAGATAGGAATCGCGTCTGCTCTAACAAACTTTACACCTTTTAGCAAAAACAGTGCTCCATTTGCTGCTATATTCACGCTAATAAGAGTTAACCATCTTTTAATAAATCCCCGCCACAACGTGATTTGAACCACGGACTTGCCACTTCACATGCAGCTCTGAGCTACTGTGGCAACTTGCCAGTATGACATTAAATTCCCCATTGACTCATATTGCCCTCACACGGCTTGTGTGATTAAAAACGCCAGTAATAAGTTGGTTGGCACAAAAAATAATAATTACCATCGAAAGGTCATTTAAACCCGGGACATAAAGTACAATTGTAAGTCGCCCTTGTGGTACTTATCTCAGATGTGAGATTCCCTAGTGGTCTACTGGTAAAATATGGATCAGTGAGATAATGTATCGACTGCCCCCTGGAAATTGGACATTCCTCTATTGCGACGATCCTACCAGATGTCTTGTAGTATCAAAAAGTCTGTAGCAGTAATGAGTCTGCCACTGCGCTCTTCTTCATACACATTTTGCCGTCCTTCCACCTAGGCGGCCCGGGTTCGATCCCAGGGACCCGGATGTGGTATTCACCGTGGACGAAGCGGCATCAGGGCGCGTTTTCTCCGGGTGCTCCGGTTTCCCCCGCCATCTCATTCCACCGGTGCTCCATCTTCATTCCATGTATCATCAGTGTCGCCGCCTACGGTGCTGTAGTAGTAAAAGCGGGCGTTAAACACTACAACAACCGTCCTTCCAGGAACCATGAACACCAGTGGCGAACCATTTGGATGCTCATGCATCCTTCACCATAAACACACACTAAATAGCAATGAATATTCATAGCTGTTTCATTTTTCGCTGTGAAAAAGTGAACAACAGAACAGAGTTCACAAGCGGACACACTTTCAAGTGGTAGCTCCATGGCAGCTGGTGTTGTACTGGCGAATGCTGAGTAAGCATATGCTGTTGAAGGTCAAGCCACCATACCCCAATGAAAGTTCCTACAGAACCAACTTCATTTTAAAACATGTGGATTGCGGAGAAAAAATTAGGAATACTTATTTATTGGATGGCCCTCCTAAAATTACAGTAGCAACATTAAAAGAACTTAAATTTAATGTAAGCTAGTAAAACATAGTTGCAACTGATTATTCCAAATGTTTAGTTCTTCCGGGCTTGTAGGCCATGGTCTAGAAGGCATGGTAGATACCAACGTTTCGCCAAGTACTGCGCTTGGCATCATCAGAGTAACACGATCCTCCATCTGCACTGGTCAGATATAAATAAACGTAACGGACATTAACGGTCATTTCTTCCACTACTTCTCTGCTTCCACATTCCAACTCTGACCAGTGCAGATGGAGGACCGTGTTACCCTGATGATGCCAAGCACAGTACTTGGCGAAATGTTGGTATCTACCATGCCTTCTATACCACGGCCTACAAGCCCGGAAGAACTAAACATTTGGAACAATCAAGACACCGGCCGTGAAAGCCTAAATACATACATAGTTGCAACTGTTTGGTGCTGTGCAGCAACAACTTTATAATTTGACGTAATGCACAGAATATGAATGTGAATAAAAGATATAGAGCTGCCTGTACCCATACCACATTGCATCATACCTGCCACACTATATGCACTCGCATTCATTACCCAGTTGATGCTTTATATTTTGCACATTTTGAAGTGGAAGTCATTGTCACGAACCTGGCCACTAGTTGTTGTAGGTCGTATATGGTGTGAGTCCAGTCTTTGTAAAACATCATGTCTGTGTACTAAAAGTCATCCCGTTTTTCTTTGTTACATTTGTTTGTCCCACAGCAATCTCTCATAGCAACAACTTTATGTACAGTCTGGTGCACGGAAACTTTCCGATATGAGGATCAGCTGCTTAGGTTGGTAGTGAATGGCACCACGCCCCCAGTTCAAACCCCTGTCAACAAAAGGAAGGCGTGCACCTGCCCTTTGTTTTGCGATGACAGAGGTGAACCAGAAGCCCAGACAGCTTAAGATACATTGAAACATATAATTCAGAATGTGTCTCATCGAACTTTATTTTATCAGTGGTCATTAATAGGAGCAAATACCAGATTGCCAATCCCTTTTGAATAATGAACCTTCTCAGGTTTGTGTAGTTTTCTTCGAAAGGGAATGGGGGATGAGGCAGATTTATCTGTTTTATTACATGTGTCTTGATTTGAACTCCATATTGCGCACATTTATTTTGAATCATGTCATTTCATTACAAAATAATTTAAAGCTGTAACTTAAGCTCTATATACATAAAATATACCGAGCATACAAAAGCATGTTTTCATCATGTAGACAAACATAAGGGGAAAACACAAGACGATGTTCTAGTAATTAATCCACGTGTCCAGTATCCCCATTCTTGGTATTTCTTTCGTTTGAGGCAGTTCACTCCACACAGTACTGCAGCTCTTGCAGGGTTATATCTTTGTTCAAGAAGCGTAATTACTTTCGGCTTGTTATCCATATCGTTTGCTCACTTCAAATGGCATGCATAGTATAGAGGACAATATATTCAACAAAGCTGTTTCGTGCGATTCACCCCTTGTCCTTCTCCCTGGTTCCTGAAACCGACAGGCCCTTAAACCCAACTCACTCACTCACCCAAAACCGAATCCCAGAGTTATGACATCAAACCAATAAGTGATGGACACAGCCAGGAGATGATAGTGGCAATCATTGCACTGGAGTTACATTCCTCCCCTTGCATTACCCACCTCGGACATGCTCCTTGTTCATCAGTCATTGCTTGTGTTATTGGACTTTGATACAAACCAATAAGAGATTGGCACAGCCAGAACTGGTATGGAACATGATTAGTGAAAAGGTTATGCCAACATTAAATAAAGTAAGACACCAAAAGACACTAACAGCATCGGAAAATTTCCGTGCACTGGACTGTACCTAATAAAAGTTTAATGAGGGATTATTTTCAGATTTACCATGTAGGAGAGTAGAAAAGTTGAAAAGTACCACTTTATTCTTGACCTGAAGATGAGTGAAATGGAGGTGGAAGCAGAAAAACAAACATCATTCCTATTGATTGTAACACTACCACATATTTCAGATCACACCATCAGATAAGAGGTCAATGCAGTCAACCAAAGGAATTAGATCAAGAGGGGGAAAAAGATGTGTAAACCAACAATTGCCCATTTCAAGGGAAAATAGAAAATATCAATAATACAAGTGGTAGGACAACTAGCAGGTTTAAGGAAAATCATCTCTAAATTCCTGGCTGACTTCCTCAAACCAGTGGAAATTCCTAACAATGAATACTGTAGTCAAATTGGTGGATATGACAAAAAAGGAGTAGAAAAACCATGTAGATAGAGCACATAGTAATAGATTAATTAAATTAGTCAGAGATCAAAAGCTCGAAGGGGGAACAGAATTAGGGCATCGAAAAACAGATGAAAAGATAGTCTTGCATCTCCGTCGGAATCTGTGTAAAGAAAAACAGGCATAGCCTATATGAAAGAACTAGAATTATCTTCTTGACCTATTAAAGCTATACTTATATATTTAAATGAGCAATTCTTGTATATAAATACATTCCATGCATCTTGGAAACGGCTCTAACGATTTTGATCAAATTTTGTATTCCGATAAGGTTTTTCTTTTTAAGTTTATCTATATAGGTGTAATTTCTGAAGAGTCACGATTTTACATAAAAAATAACATTGTTTATTCCTGCTTCTAAAGAGCAACTGAACCTTAAAAGCACTAAAGTTGCAAATGTATTTACAACAAAGAAGCAGCAACAAGAATAATAATCTAATAAAACAACAAAATCAGTCCAATTACTTTTTTTGTCACTTATTTTCTTCTAAACTTTTCTGCACAGACATAGTTTTCTTCTGCTGACGGTAACAGTCTACAGTCGTTCATGATATTATAACTTCCAACTGTTGTCTTCTCATAACCTTGACTCACTCCTATCACTGTCTTTCTTCACTTTCTCTGTCTTTCACACACTAACTCAAACAATACAATGTGCATTAAATCTTCTTCACTACGATGTGACCTACCTTACACAATAGCAATTACGGTCGGTGAGAACTAACTTGGCACTTGACAGCTAGCTGATTCATTCAGCTCCAAACGAGGCTAGACCTATCTCGTCCAATCATGTTACTAATATATCGTGCAACGAGCAGTCGATTGGATGAAATAGGGCTAGCCTCATTCGCAGGTGAATGAATCAGCTAGCTGTCAAGTGCCAGGTTATTTCTTGCTGACCATAACAAACATGCACACACACACACACAGCTGTGTTGCACTCACGCACTGATTCATGTCTGTAACTCTCTCTTCTGCTGTTTCCTCGCCTCCTTATATAATAATAACATAACATGGAGCTTTCTCGACTTCCACAAACCCTCCGACTGCCAGACGCTCCTTGAATGTTCCAGCAATTCTTTGTTAGGCACTGTGGTCATTATTGTTAGTCACATGTACACAAGGCAGCCTGACCTTGGGTGCCTTTGTTTGCTCTTTAGCCTGGTATGTGGTGTGAAGTGGCTTAGCCCAGACTGCTCTTTGTTGGGTGCCGGGTACAGTGCCACAATAACATTAACAGCAACAACTATAATAATAATAATAATAATAATAATAATAATAATAATAATAATAACAATAATAATAAATGCTAATTTACTCACAGTGCAAAGATTTCCTTGCACTACCCCTTTCCTTTGTCACAAGCGGACTGTAATGAACCAGTGAGCATCCAGCATCATCTTTGGGTGTCTTTGAAACAGGTGTAACAGAATTAGGTTCTTTAAATTCCATATTATTTTCCTGTGCTCCAGACACTGAGTTCTCTGAAAAACAACAGATGCACACTCCATTATACAGAGAAAAACTAAGCATAATCACATAAGAGTTACATAACTATGGAAGACATAGTCATTATTACTTGAACAAATGCACAATTTCAGTAACATTCGCATCTGTCAGACACGAGATTTTAATTCATGTGGATCTGACCAAGATAGTGGCCACCTCAGAGGTACAATAAATGCACTTGGCAAGTGTTTTGTTTATATCTGAGGGCAGTGGTTCCTTTGAAGCACATGCCACTCGGGTACAACACAGCTGTTGGTGTGTGTGGGAACTTAACCAATCAGCTCAAGAATTGCCATTTATACTGACGAATAAACATATATTTTAACAAAATGATTAAACTTGCAGAAATGAAACTTAGTATTTTATATTTCTTGCATCTGTTAGCCAGGTTATTCTGGTCAAGGCAGTATTTTCCACCCTGTACAGCAGGCACTGGCAGGGTTTGCCCGATTGAGCCTGGCTGGAAGTATGAACATGGGAGTGAATGTGAGTGCAAACGTGTTTAATGTTAACAAGAACTTTACTCATCAAACTTTATTCTATGTACATATCCAATACTGTGTTGTGCCAGAGCTGATTTTTCAGGTTGCAGGAGTCTGATGTTTTGTTTATGCTCCTTGTGTCTCTCCTCAATGGTCTGGAACAGAATGGCTACACAGACCACAATATCAAGGAAGCCCACACAAGGGTTCTGCCCACAGCTGGTTTATATAGTGATTTATGAAAATTAGAAAGGTTTTTCTACTACATAAGAACACCAGTAATCTCATTTGATGAAATGCTGGGACTCTCTGAAGCTCATTTAGAAGAATAAATTGCTTCTCTGAGAGAAGCAATACCTCTAGAATAAAAACTTTGTCATTCTAAGATAATATCCAAGTTCCTTTCCTAAGATCATCATCCACAAGGATCAGGGCTTCAATTGGTCTGCCGATATTTCTGTCCTCTTGGTTCATAATCTAACATTATTTTAGGTAGTCGGTCATCATTCATTCTTGTTTTATGTTGATACCAGTTATTCATTTTTTGCTGTATTAATTCAGACAAATTGAAAATGTATGGTTGTTATATATTTTCACCTCTCTGATGATCTAAGACAGTGACACCAGCCACACTTCTTCGAAATTTCATTTCACTGGTTTCTATTTCCAGGGTCCCTGCCTAGGGGATATCTGACTGGTGACCACAAGGTACCCATGCTGAGCAGAACATTACTTCCACTTACTGGTGTCTAGGCGATATCTGACTGGTGACCACAAGGTACCCAAGCTGAGCAGAACATTACTTCCACTTACTGGTGTCTAGGGGATATGTGGATAGTGACCACAAGGTACCCAAGCTGAGCAGAACATTACTTCCACTTACTGGTGTCTAGGGGATATCTGACTGGTGACCACAAGGTACCCAAGCTGAGTAGAATATTACTTCCACTTACTGGTGTCTAGGGGATATGTGGATAGTGACCACAAGGTACCCAAGCTGAGCAGAACATTACTTCCACTTACTGGTGTCTAGGGGATATGTGCATAGTGACCACAAGGTACCCAGGCTGAGCACAACATTACTTCCACTTACTGGTGTCTAGGGGATATGTGCATAGTGACCACAAGGTACCCAAGCTGAGCAGAACATTACTTCCACTTACTGGTGTCTAGGGGATATGTGCATAGTGACCACAAGGTACCCAGGCTGAGCACAACATTACTTCCACTTACTGGTGTCTAGGGGATATGTGGATAGTGACCACAAGGTACCCAAGCTGAGCAGAACATTACTTCCACTTACTGGTGTCAAGGGGATATCTGACTGGTGACCACAAGGTACCCAAGCTGAGCACAACATTACTTCCACTTACTGGTGTCTAGGGGATATGTGGATAGTGATCACAAGGTACACAAGCTGAGCACAACATTACTTCCACTTACTGGTGTCTAGGGGATATCTGACTAGTGACCACAAGGTACCCAGGCTGAGCACATTACTTCCACTTACTGGTGTCTAGGGGATATGTGGATAGTGATCACAAGGTACCCAAGCTGAGCACAACATTACTTCCACTTACTGGTGTCTAGGGGATATGTGGATAACACCACAAGGTACCCAAGCTGAGCAGAACATTACTTCCACTTACTGGTGTCTAGGGGATATGTGGATAGTGACCACAAGGTACCCAAGCTGAGCAGAACATTACTTCCACTTACTGGTGTCTAGGGGATATGTGGATAGTGACCACAAGGTACCCAAGCTGAGCAGAACATTACTTCCACTTACTGGTGTCTAGGAGATATGTGGATAGTGACCACAAGGTACCCAGGCTGAGCAGAACATTACTTCCACTTACTGGTGTCTAGGAGATATGTGGATAGTGATCACAAGGTACCCAGGCTGAGCAGAACATTACTTCCACTTACTGGTGTCTAGGAGATATGTGGATAGTGATCACAAGGTACCCAAGCTGAGCAGAACATTACTTCCACTTACTGGTGTCTAGGGGATATGTGGATAGTGACCACAAGGTACCCAGGCTGAGCCGAACATTACTTCCACTTACTGGTGTCTAGGAGATATATGGATAGTGATCACAAGGTACCCAAGCTGAGCACAACATTACTTTCACTTACTGGTGTCTAGGGGATATGTGGATAGTGACCACAAGGTACCCAAGCTGAGCAGAACATTACTTCCACTTACTGGTATCTAGGGGATATGTGGATAGTGACCACAAGGTACCCAAGCTGAGCAGAACATTACTTCCACTTACTGGTGTCTAGGGGATATGTGGATAGTGACCAAAAGGTACCCAAGCTGAACACAACATTACTTCCACTTACTGGTGTCTAGGGGATATGTGGATAGTGACCACAAGGTACCCAAGCTGAGCAGAACATTACTTCCACTTACTGGTGTCTAGGCGATATGTGGATAGTGACCACAAGGTACCCAAGCTGAGCACAACATTACTTCCACTTACTGGTGTCTAGGGGATATGTGGATAGTGACCACAAGGTACCCAAGCTGAGCAGAACATTACTTCCACTTACTGGTGTCTAGGGGACATGTGGATAGTGACCACAAGGTACCCAAGCTGAGCAGAACATTACTTCCACTTACTGGTGTCTAGGGGATATCTGACTGGTGACCACAAGGTACCCAAGCTGAGTAGAACATTACTTCCACTTACTGGTGTCTAGGGGATATGTGGATAGTGACCACAAGGTACCCAAGCTGAACACAACATTACTTCCACTTACTGGTGTCTAGGGGATATGTGGATAACACAACAAGGTACCCAAGCTGAGCAGAACATTACTTCCACTTACTGGTGTCTAGGCGATATGTGGATAGTGACCACAAGGTACCCAAGCTGAGCACAACATTACTTCCACTTACTGGTGTCTAGGGGATATGTGGATAGTGACCACAAGGTACCCAAGCTGAGCAGAACATTACTTCCACTTACTGGTGTCTAGGGGACATGTGGATAGTGACCACAAGGTACCCAAGCTGAGCAGAACATTACTTCCACTTACTGGTGTCTAGGGGATATCTGACTGGTGACCACAAGGTACCCAAGCTGAGTAGAACATTACTTCCACTTACTGGTGTCTAGGGGATATGTGCATAGTGACCACAAGGTACCCAAGCTGAGCAGAACATTACTTCCACTTACTGGTGTCTAGGGGATATGTGCATAGTGACCACAAGGTACCCAGGCTGAGCACAACATTACTTCCACTTACTGGTGTCTAGGGGATATGTGCATAGTGACCACAAGGTACCCAAGCTGAGCAGAACATTACTTCCACTTACTGGTGTCTAGGGGATATCTGACTGGTGACCACAAGGTACACAAGCTGAGCACATTACTTCCATTTACTGGTGTCTAGGGGATATGTGGATAGTGACCACAAGGTACCCAAGCTGAGCACAACATTACTTTCACTTAATGGTGTCTAGGGGATATGTGGATAGTAACCACAAGGTACCCAAGCTGAGCACAACATTACTTCCATTTACTGGTGTCTAGGGGATATGTGGATAGTGACCACAAGGTACCCAAGCTGAGCACAACATTACTTCCACTTACTGGTGTCTAGGGGATATGTGGATAGCGACCACAAGGTACCCAAGCTGAGCACATTACTTCCACTTACTGGTGTCTAGGGGATATGTGGATAGTGACCACAAGGTACCCAAGCTGAGCACAACATTACTTCCACTTACTGGTGTCTAGGGGATATGTGGATAGTGACCACAAGGTACCCAAGCTGAGCACATTACTTCCACTTACTGGTGTCTAGGGGACATGTGGATAGTGACCACAAGGTACCCAAACTGAGCAGAACATTACTTCCACTTACTGGTGTCTAGGGGATATGTGGATAGTGACCACAAGGTACCCAAGCTGAGCAGAACATTACTTCCACTTACTGGTGTCTAGGGGATATCTGACTGGTGACCACAAGGTACACAAACTGAGCACATTACTTCCACTTACTGGTGTCTAGGGGATATGTGGATAGTGACCACAAGGTACCCAAGCTGAGCACAACATTACTTTCACTTAATGGTGTCTAGGGGATATGTGGATAGTAACCACAAGGTACCCAAGCTGAGCACAACATCACTTCCATTTACTGGTGTCTAGGGGATATGTGGATAGTGACCACAAGGTACCCAAGCTGAGCACAACATTACTTCCACTTACTGGTGTCTAGGGGATATGTGGATAGCGACCACAAGGTACCCAAGCTGAGCACATTACTTCCACTTACTGGTGTCTAGGGGATATGTGGATAGTGACCACAAGGTACCCAAACTGAGCACAACATTACTTTCACTTACTGGTGTCTAGGGGATATGTGGATAGTGACCACAAGGTACACAAGCTGAGCACAACATTACTTCCACTTACTGGTGTCTAGGGGATATGTGGATAGTGACCACAAGGTACCCAAGCTGAGCACAACATTACTTCCACTTACTGGTGTCTAGGGGATATGTGGATAGTGACCACAAGGTACCCAAGCTGAGCACATTACTTCCACTTACTGGTGTCTAGGGGATATGTGGATAGTAACCACAAGGTACCCAGGCTGAGCACAACATTACTTCCACTTACTGGTGACTAGGGGATATGTGGATAGTAACCACAAGGTACCCAGGCTGAGCACAACATTACTTCCACTTACTGGTGTCTAGGGGATATGTGGATAGTAACTACAAGCTACCCAGGCTGAGCACAACATTACTTCCACTTACTGGTGTCTAGGGGATATCTGATTGGTGACCACAAGGTACCCAAGCTGAGCAGAACATTACTTCCACTTACTGGTGTCTAGGGGATATGTGGATAGTGACCACAATGTACCCAAGCTGAGCAGAACATTACTTCCACTTACTGGTGTCTAGGGGATATGCGGATAGTGATCACAAGGTACCCAAACTGAGCAGAACATTACTTCCACTTACCGGTGCTTTACTCCTCACTGTAATCTTTTCTATCTGGCCCTACCTTGGTCATCTCTGGTTGTCTTCCAACCCCGATGCTATTAGGGTACCCGGGGACTCTTTTATTTTCCAGTCTTTCCACTTCTCTAATTTTTCTATAACCTCTTAAACCTTAACATGCTGACCTGTCATGGCATGTAATGCATCCTCTGTTTGGTAATCAGAGGATATGGTCGGTGAATTTAATTTGATAACTCTCCCAGTCAGGTCAGTGAGATTCGTAAACCAACAGTCCTCCAGACATTCTGGGCTTACAAGAGTGATGTGACTGCCAAAACGTAAAAATATGATGCTCTCAAAAAAGAGGTTACTTTTACTGCTATGGAATTGGGATGTATTCTTCACCACTCTGTCCTCTATGTCATCTGCAAATATGCCCAGCCACTTCTAGCGCCCTCCCCATCAGTGAAAAATATTGGAGAGCAAGAGGACTAATGACTTCATTGTCAGAAATCCTGCATTAGCCAACATTTTTTTTTTTCAGTTGCTTGATCTATAAACCAATTTTCTGGACCATAAGTTAGTTGTACGGCTAATATTTAAAAAAATTGTAATTGTGTTGAGCGTTGTCTTTTATTCTCTAAAGTTCTTATTGTTCTGAACATTTGCTGAAATCTACTAATTTTATTTGTATCATCTTGTTCATTTAGATCTGATATACTGCAGCCTAAATAGTTAAATTCTGTAATTTTTTTGTCCCATGACTATTTTACATTTTCTGTGGTCAGCTTCTTTAAAAGCCATTGTTTCAATTTTGTTCTTTGAAACTGTGAGATTGTCTCCATGACCATTTGTAATTGGTAAGTTGCTCTCTGTAAATCATCTTCGGATTCCGCCATTAAAACCTTATCGTCCGCAAAAAGCATACATTTTGGTGTTAAATTGCCTAATTTTATTCCAGTTGTTTTATTCTGCCATTCTGATATGGCTTTTATCTATCTATTAAATGATGTTGGGGACAGTGAGCAGCCTTGTTTAGCATCCTGATTTACTATTAATGTTTTACTTATCTTATCTCGTATTTTTACTGATATTCTTGCTTCATATAGACTTTTAGTAACTTTTACTAGATATATTGGACATTCCTCCTCACTTAATACGTTGTGTTTGATTGGAAACATTAAGGTAGCAGCCCTATCACTAATTGCTCATGAGGCCAGGGGACATTTTCATTCCTGAGAATCTTCAAAGGAATAGTTGATCTTCATGATTTGGACAAGGAATATGGTAAAATGAGTAAAGAGCAACCAAATTTTTAAAATCTCTACATGGAACTTCCAGGATTAGCTCATAAAACAGAAGAACTTATAGAACTGAAGGATTTAAATATAGATATTGCACCCATACCAAATGGGTGCGATAAAGAAAGAAAGTCAAAGGCAGTAGTGATCTAAGGGATTATCTCTATATAACTCAGGTGTACAAATGAACCAAAGGGCCCAATCAGAGTTGCAATTTTAATCAAACAGAATTTGAAAACAAGAATACAAGTTATAATTTTATAAATAATTGAATAGTGTTTGTCAGATTAAAAACTGTAAAATAATATTTAACAATGGGGGGAGCGGGGTGGAATCAGGACTGAAACATTCAATGCCATAACCGGAATTTGAACGATGGATCTTCCATATCGAGCAGCTGCTTTAACCACTAAGCTACCATGGCCAACTTGCCAGTACGACATTAAATTCCCCAGCTGATTTGTACTTCTTCTGGTTTGACCACAAGGGAATCTTACATCAGACATAAATACCCCAAGAGCAACTTAAAATTGCCCACACCCAGCTTGCGCGTTTAAAAACACCAGCAGTAAGATTGTTGGCATAAATAAATAATAATTACCAGCTAAAGGTTACCTAAACCCGTGACATAAAGTACTTAAAATTGTAAGTCGCCCTCCTCCAGAGGGAGGAAGGAATTTTATGAAACATTAAAGAAACACCTTTCTTAAGATGTGGCTATAAAACCTAAGTGCAAATAAAATCTACTAGTTTGGTGGTCCAGTGGAAATGTTGCAGGAAGGTCCCTTATGTATTTCGGCATACCAGCGACACTGATGTGATCCTGGCAATTGACAGTGGTTAAAAAAAAATATTCCATATGTAGAAATTATACAAGTCTAAACATCAATAAGAGGTATTTTTCTTTTTAAATACTTATTACTCCTTATATTACAATAATGTAAACAAGTTAATAGCAAAAGTCTGCTGTTTTTAATATGAATTAGGAGATTCACATACTTAAGTGATTTTACAAGTCAACTGTTTCTGAAGATTTGCCGGTGTATGCATCATCCTCTCACATAAACAGTAATGTGGACTAAGAAGGCTAAAAGAAAGCAGGGTGACTGACAATACTTGCTTCAGGCAGCAATTTCACCATTGCCACCCCCTTCAGTGTGTGCCTTTACATATGATGTAATTAGAACAACTTCCAGGCACTACCGTGCTTTAAAACTTTGCATAAATGCACTTCAAACCACTTGATATATTTTGGGACCAAAAAAAAAAAAAAAAAGAACACAAGGAGAAATGTCATTTTTTGGCTGAATTTTCATCCGTTTCTCCCCTTAAGGGAAATGGGGATTGAAACTTCAAAGTTCTCTAATATTTAAACTGCAGAGTTCAAATTTTGTGTAGGCTATAAGTATGTCACTACTAAGCTATGTAGCAAGTTTCACACTTATATGATGTTGCTTAGAGTTATTAATTATTACATAAATAAATAATATAGAATATAACTCATTTTCAAAACGAATCTGTTGCTATTATTTTTAAGTAACTAATATTACAAGATGTGCCTCTTATTTGTTATAATTATGAGTACAAAATCAGTCATTTCTTTTGTAGTCAGAGCACTATTTGCTAAAATAAAAATTGATTTCTATTTGCACATATTTTTATAGAAAAATCAGCCAAAAATCTGATTTTTTTTTTTTTTGCAAAACCTATATGTCATAAACTGAAAATAATGACTAGTTTCATTCAAGCATCTTTGCACAGCATGCATGTAAATTTTTACTACAATTGGATCAAAACTACAGCTCCAGCCTCATTTTGTGTGTTGAAAAATGTAAACTTCAGAAAAATTGAGTTTTCTGAAGACATTCATTTCAAATATTTTTGCATGCTACCTGTATTCTCAGAACTGTTCTGGAGCATAATCTCACATCACTCTAAGACTGTTAATATTCTCCTATGAGCATGCAAATGATAAATACACATGCTGAAGTTTACAAAGTACACTGATATACAGTTGTTCACAAATAATGATATACATGATGGATTATGGTAAAACATTAGCCTATTTGGAAACTGTATTGAAAATGTAGTAAATAACTGTATAATGGCACTAGATAGCAGCACAAAGAAACCAGATCTCTCTGCTTCAAACTGTGCACACACACACACACAACACAAAAATAAAGCATATTATTTCGCAAAATTATGAGAATTTCTCCACTTTGCGAAAATGTGGGCATGATTCTGCACACAGGGGATTAAAATCACAGTGCACCTAGCTATTTAAACTTGTGCTGGAACTTTAAAAATAGCAGAACCTGACACTTTTTTATGCATCTGATTCCTGAAGTTCCTGGGTACATTTGAAATTCTGAAATTTGTAAATTTTGTCATTTTTGGTCGAAATTTCAGTCCCAATGTCACTTCACCTTCACCTATTGTAACCACAGAGTCAAATTTCTTCAATGACACTTCTGTTCTTTTCTTCTAATTTTTCAGCAATAAACCAACCTTTCTCTTTATTTTTAACGAGTTTTCAGCTTTTGAATCATATTTATCTTGTAGATTTTTAAGCTACAGTGAATGAGCATGGAACATGTTCTTATAGAATAGGACCTTTCAACATCAAGTTTGAGATAGGATCATATACTGCTCTTTGGACTGCTAGATATTCTTTACATGTTTCAATTTTTTAAGCTTTTGAAACATACTTATCTTGTAGATTTTTAAACAACAATGAATGAGCATGGAACATGCGGTTTTAGAGGTAAAACTTGAAGGATCTTCAATTGTCAACAAGTAGTCATACTAGGAAACACTTCTTTCTACATCATGTGATATAATAGGGGCAAACTTGAAATAAGGGAAATGATTAGCAGAAAGTTGTGGTTCATTTTCATTGATTTCTGCTTCTTTACCCAAAGAGCAGGTACACGAATGACACACCTAAGGTCGGTCGGTAGTCAGGAGACCACTCTGCCATAAGTTGCCAGCAAGCCAGATGAGTGGGAGTACACTTCGACAGCAATGTCACACTGATAGCACATTAGCGAGCTCAAGACCATTGAGGGGGAAACTTTTCTTCATATACTTGTTGATGAATGAATTTGAGTTTCCAAGAATGAATATTGGTGAGAAAGGATTAAGGCCTTTTTAAGGAAGGCGACTCAAACAGGAGTTAGCATTTATTCAAGGTGAGAGCACTCTAATTCTAATACTGTTTCTTATTGTAATTCTATTTAAATCCTAGTTCTCGTCTTATTCAAAGGAACATTTAATGAATTCAAGTATTAATTTGAGCGTAACATTTACCATATAGTGAATGATTTACCTGAGTCATTTGAACTTGTAATGTTTGGTGGCAAGGTCTAGAACATCGGTATGCCCCGGTTCAGGGCACGACAGCCTGGTTTAGTGCCACGTGTTGGTGGGCTGATCCTGTGTCAAACAGTTCAACGGGGACACGCTGAGGCAGTTCAATGGGCCCATCATTTATTATGTTATGGTTAATTATATTTGTGTACAGCTTCAGCCATTCATTTTATCACATGCATTTTTTTAATTTTAATGTTCATATACACATTCTGTCACTCTACAATATATTCAAGGAAAGTATTGTGTGTATTAATTGCAAGTTCATTCCCCAACGGTTGTGTTCTGTATTCCAGGCCTTCATGTTTCCATAGTAGTAAACTGCTTACTTACTCACCTATGTAGGTAGTGGGGAAGCTAAAGAATTAAACGGACTACACAGTAGTTAGGACTAACTTGAGTAAGGACACCCCGTTTTATGGAATGAAGAGATGGGGTGTAGCAGAGAACAAGTGGTAGCCCACCTACTTGCTCAGGAAGGGGTGTAGCAGGTTACTGGAAAAAATGTGAATTGGAGAATTTAGAGTCGTCTTGGCATGCTGGACATGATAGCTAAGTGGTTAGAGCAGCCAGACGGTAACCAGTAGATCTGTGGTTCAAATTCCGGTCATGGCATTGAAATTTTCAGTCTCACTCTATCCTTTCCACTTTATAAAATGATTATCTTCTTTCTTGGAAGTTTGAAAACAGTGTTGTAATAATCAATTTAAACCAAAAAGGTGAATCGATTAATAACACTACACAACACTTACTTATAATTTAATAGAACATGTCTCGGAGGCTGTGAAACATGTTCCAGTAAATTATAAGTAAGTGTTGTGTAGTGTTATTAATCGACTCACCTTTTTGGTTTAAATTATGAAATTATGTTTACAAAATATCTGAACTGTTAAATATTACATAAAATATGACAAAGTATGTTTTTATATATATTGTTGTTAGCTAGTGCTGGATTTCTGACAATGAAGTCATTAATCCTCTTGCTCTCCAATATTTTTCACTGATGGATGGGAAGGGCACTAGAAGTGGCTGGGCATATTTGAAGGTTGTCTTGGTCCATTTCCTCTTGCAGATCACATAGAGGACAGTTCACTGATGGATGGGAAGGGCACTAGAAGTGGCTGGGCATATTTGAAGGTGGTCTCGATCCATTTCCTCTTGCAGATTACATAGAGGACAGTTCACTGATGGATGGGGCACTAGAAGTGGCCGGGCATATTTGAAGGTGGTCTCGATCCATTTCCTCTTGCAGGTCACATAGAGGACAGAGTGGTGAAGAATATATCCCAATTCTGTTTAAATGTTTTGCCAGACAATCATGTCCTGTAATCAACCTGAAGGTTGCAACTGCTGTTTTTCGAGGATACTCAGGAATTACTGTTTGAATGTTTGGTAGCTCACATCTTTTATTCTTTGATTTTTCATAGCAATATTTTGCAATAACTTTTTTGAATTCAATAAATATATATATTGTCACCGCGCCCGCCGTATCTAATTGCCGACAACCGCAGTGTCACCCATCGCATTATTGTCGGCACTACCGCAAAGGAGCCGAAGGAAAGAGACGGAGAATGGCCGCATTGTTGGGCGCTTGCCGAAAGAGAGAAAGTGATAGAGGCTTCTAGAACTGTCTGCTTTGTGTTTCACCGCTAAATAAGTGAACGTTCCGGAAGCTTCCAGAATAGTGCCTGGGAGATATAAATAGCGGTAAAGTGTGAGAAGAGTCAGTCAGACGTACGTGAGCGTTGAGTAGTGCCGACGGAGAACAGTCAGGCGTATGTGAAGGTTGAGTAGTCGTGCCGACGGAGACGGACAGACGATGTGGAGAGTTGTGCCGACGGAGAAGAGTTAGTTCTTTGTGTTACGAGTTCGGAGCCGTGCTGTTGGAGAATCGGAAAAGACTTTCTTGTTGTTGCAACGAGTGTACAAAGTTACTGTTTACGGAAATAAAAGTGTTTATCTCGACTACATCTGTCGTACTTTACTTCACAACCAAACCAAAAAGTTACACTGGTGTCAGAAGTGGGATCCGTCGAATTGCTTCTAGTTTCGTTACATCATCGTTAGAAGTTGCAACGTTAGAACCAAGATGGAGGGAAATTCGGAAACCAGGATGATGGCAATGATGAAAGAATTATTTGCCAAAATGGAAACGTCATACGACAACCTCGTTGCCAAAATGAAGACGGCAAACGACAACCTCTTTGCCGAGCTGAAAGAAGAAATAAAGACGAGAAACAACCTCGCTGCCGAGCTGAAAGAGATGAAGACGGCAAACGACAACCTCGTTGCCGAAATGAAGAGGAGAAACAACCTCGCTGCCGAGCTGAAAGAGATGAAGACGGAGCTATCGGCGAAAATTGATGGCGAACTGATTGGCGTGACGGAAGACGTGGAAGAACTCGGCGAAAAGGTGGAAGACCTCTGCCAGCACGTGGACGTCGTGGAGGACGACGGGGAACGTCTTGGCGCCCTGGTAGTAAGAGTTGACGAGAGCGTCAAAGTACTGGATGCCAGGGGCAGACGGAATAGCGCGGAGCCGGAGAGGGAGCACCTAGTGGCCGAGGCGACAGTTGCGCCCGTTTCGGATGATATGAGGGAAGACGTGGAACAACTCGGCGAACTGATTGGCGTGAGGGAAGACGTGGAACAACTCGGCGAACTAATTGGCGTGACGGAAGACGTGGAACAACTCGGCGAACTGATTGGCGTGACGGAAGACGTGGAACCACTCGGCGAACTGATTGGCATGACGGAAGACGTGGAACAACTCGGCGAACTGATTGGCGTGACGGAAGACGTGGAAGAACTCGGCGAAAAGGTGGAAGACCTCTGCCAGCATGCGGACGTCGTGGAGGACGACGGGGAACGTCTTGGCGCCCTGGTAGTAAGAGTTGACGAGAGCGTCAAAGTACTGGATGCCAGGGGCAGACGGAATAGCGCGGAGCCGGAGAGGGAGCACCTAGTGGCCGAGGCGACAGTTGCGCCCGTTTCAGATAACGAAAGTGTACGTCTCGGGGAAGACAAAGGGGCAGTTCAGGGACGTCGTCGGGGATCCTCTGGAGGAGTGTGTCGGGTACGTAACCAACCAGGATACGACGTGGAGGACGATCAGCAGGGAAGCGCACAAGCAAACGAGCATCACGCGAGAACCGACTTGGCATGTGACATGGGGGGACCGTCGGAGCCATCCAATCACCTGACGCATAGTGCCGTGAACGGAAGAAGGGTGGACATCATCGTGGACGGCAGGATACAGGAGAGGCCGTGCCGAGCACGAGTGAACACGAGTGCAGCGGTGGACGCGACTCGCGCGGATGTGGTGGGGTTTGTTGCCGGACCCATCGGAAGCAAGGTGGCTGCGAAGGTGCGCCAGAGAGGTCGGCGGACATGGTACCCAGCGAGCCGTTTCCAAGTGCGCAGGATGGCCCGTCAACACACCAGGAAGAAGGGCAACTGGACGAGGGCCCGCCAAGACCGGCGGTACTGTTGCAGAATTTCGAAGCAGGATGGCATACGTCGTCCTACCCGGACCAAGGGACACTATCCAACAGCGATACCTAGGATCGTGCCTCCTGGAGAAGAGGTTCGATGGGTTAGTCCACCGGGGCGCAAGGGAGATGCCGCAGTGATAGTGCTGGTCGGGACGACCAGCTCTGAGGAGGGAGCAGTGTCACCGCGCCCGCCGTATCTAATTGCCGACAACCGCAGTGTCACCCATCGCATTATTGTCGGCACTACCGCAAAGGAGCCGAAGGAAAGAGACGGAGAATGGCCGCATTGTTGGGCGCTTGCCGAAAGAGAGAAAGTGATAGAGGCTTCTAGAACTGTCTGCTTTGTGTTTCACCGCTAAATAAGTGAACGTTCCGGAAGCTTCCAGAATAGTGCCTGGGAGATATAAATAGCGGTAAAGTGTGAGAAGAGTCAGTCAGACGTACGTGAGCGTTGAGTAGTGCCGACGGAGAACAGTCAGGCGTATGTGAAGGTTGAGTAGTCGTGCCGACGGAGACGGACAGACGATGTGGAGAGTTGTGCCGACGGAGAACAGTCAGACGTATGTGAAGGTTGAGTAGTCGTGCCGACGGAGACGGACAGACGATGTGGAGAGTTGTGCCGACGGAGAAGAGTTAGTTCTTTGTGTTACGAGTTCGGAGCCGTGCTGTTGGAGAATCGGAAAAGACTTTCTTGTTGTTGCAACGAGTGTACAAAGTTACTGTTTACGGAAATAAAAGTGTTTATCTCGACTACATCTGTCGTACTTTACTTTACACCCACACCAAAAAGTTACAATATTTGACCAAAATGACTACATTGAAATATGGTCAAATGTGGTATAATGTATCATTTTGAGGTTATTTTGAGTCACTTATTTACACTCACCTTCACTACTAAACTGCTTTTTTAAAGCTGAAATGTTTTCAGGACCATTCGACCCCATCATCAGCCGTTGGTTGACTGACATTCTCTTGTTCCTTTTCTCTGTTGTCTCTATTCTGCTGCCATCTGGTGTTAGGGGCGCAGAGCTTTAACACTTCATTCAATGCTGGTATTTCGAAATTAATAACTTTATTACTGTTCTTGACGATGTATATTTTTTCCCAAATATTCAGTTCTATTGGTGAATTAATAGATTTTAACAGTTTTATATTAAGGCCGATGTTGTGGTTTTCAGTCCAAAAATGATGTGCCACAGCAGATTTTTCAATTTGTTTTAATTTTATGTTTCTTTGGTGTTCCTTAAGTCTCATATCCAAATTTCTCTTTGTTTTCCCTATGTAGCTTTTATCACAACTATTACAGTTGATCTGATAAATCCCCGATTTTTTATTGTATGGGATGGTATTGTTTAGTGGCTTATTAAGCAGGTTTTTTAAACTGTATTGGTTTTGCGGTGCTAGTTTTATGTTTAGTTTCTTGAAGATTTTTTCAAATTTCTTGAAGGCCCAGGGATGGTACGTGAATATCCTAAATTTCCAGTTGTTTTTGAGTGGTGTTAATGTAATGGTTTGCGAAATTATCTTGAGCTTTTCTGCATTTTTTGACATGTTTCTAACTGTGGCTGGGTTGAATCCATTTAATATTGCAATTTCTTCTATGTGTTGTTCTTTCCGAAATACCTCTTTACTTAACGGGACATTATATAAACGATGTATCAAGCTTCGAAATGCTGCCAGTTGGTGTGAAATTGGGTTGCAATAGGTAAATAAGTGATTCAAAATAACCTCAAATTGAAGAATACTTCACTGTCAATAGTGCTTCTATTTTTAATATTCATAATGTATCATATTTACCAAAACACTTCAAATGAATTTTTGTGCACTTTTAGCACTATATTGCACTGTTTTATTGCATAAAGTTATTAAAAATACACCTTTAGGAACAATAATTGACACACAATGTTATTTATTCGTCTAAGTATCTGTAAACTGAACTTAATTGAGGCAAGGTGCCCAAAGTTGAGGAGTCTAATGGAATGTTCACAATGTGGTTCACCCACATCATCATGGGAGCATTCCCCTCTTACTCATCCCTTCCTACTCCTGCTGAGCTGTTGCCAACATTGGCACTCGAAATAAAGTAGGTATACCTCACGTTTGTGTACCTTAAGTGCAGTTTACACATACTTGCACAAATAAATAACATTATGTGTGTCAATTATTGTTTCTAAAATACTTGTGCAACAAAACAGTGCAATACAGCGTTAAAAGTGTGTAAAAATTCATTTGCTGACATAATTCTCTGCATTTTAAACATTAGCAATACCATTATTATTTATTTATGCCAACAAACTTACTGTTGGTGTTTTTAAACACACAAGCCGTGTGTGGGCAAAGTTTAAGAGGTAGAACTGGAACTTAAAAATTCAATGCCACAACTGGGATTTGAACCACAGACCTTCCGCTTACCAGGCGGACGCTCTAACCACTGAGCTATTGTGACAAACTGCCAGAATGGCATTAAATTCTCAAGCCAATTCGTATTTCTCCTAACTCGCTTTTATTCCTACTGTGTGCCTTCTGCTATTAATGAGATTTGCAAAAACGTTATTTGCATGAGTTTCAATAGGTAATATCAGGATCTTAAAACAATAATAATGTACTCATGATATTTATCAAGGTACCCAACATTTCCTAACCTAAGTATTTGTGACGAAAATTGGAGTGTGGTAAATATGCTACATTATACCAAATATGCATTTATAGGATTAATAAAACCTGATAAACTGTGTTCATAAATGTTGGAAAAATGTTTAAACTTAGGCTTGTAAAAATAAGCCATGCCATAAAAATCTGAGCCCTACAGATGTATATTCACAACTTAAATCAACAAGTAAACCCTAGTCTCTAAATATCTACACATATTGTTAATTTACACTGCTTCACTGTTAACAGCTTCAGATTTTTCATTGAATTCTGTTCAAATGTTATTCATCACTGAAGTAATATTAAAGAAAATCTTCTCAAAGATGGATGATAAGTAACGACAATTAAGAAAATCACATAGAAATTGCAGCTATGCCTAAATGTTACATCCAATTATTTTTGCACATGGTAATATTTATATTCATCAAAGTTGTAAGGCTTTCACGGCCAGTGTCAATACATAAAGTGGACTTGTGGGCCGTGGTCAACATTTCGCTGTTGAAACCTCCACTAGGACACTTTGGCCTCAATGTCTGCCACATTTGCAGACCAAATGTCTGGGAAGGAGCCCTGTAGACCACAGCCCACAAGCCCAGTTTATGTATTTATATTCATGTCTTAAAACAATCAGTTGTATTCTGTTCAGGCAAGTTCTTGTCAGCAGTATGGACCTCCACTGAGCATCTTATTTCTATGGCAAAAAGTTACTTTACAAAGGAAGGATAATACAAGGAATTGGGTATTAGGATGTTGGGTATGTGTAAATGATTTTCTTTTACTTTTAACAAAATTTCTGCAAATTCCCAGAAAAGGACATACAAGGAAAGTAACAAACTGTAGCAGAAATTCTGTGGCCAGGAAAATAATAGAATGAGTCGTCATCATATTTATTATTATTTACTTCTATCCATCAAACATTATGATAAGTTGTTGGCAGTGTTGAAGGATCACATGCACAGTTGCTAATGGAGGAAACTAACCACTATGGGACATGACCAGCATCGGTTGTAACTGAAAATCATGAAAACGGACAAATGAAACACTGGTCAGAGACCCAAGAGGAGTAAATAAAGAACCTTTTCTCTATATAGTTCCAATATAAACGTTGGTAACGAGATAATCCACAATTCTAAAAGGAATATTGAGTTACATGATACAGATCGTACAGGGAAAGAAATAACCACTCTTACAGTTGCAAGTGATGCCATTTTGAAACACGAGTACCAGTAAAAATCAAATTGAAAAGAAAACTATCAAGATAATTTCCGAACAGTTTCATAAAATATGTTCATAAAACGTAGTTTAACCTCTTGAGGGATATCGACGTGAAATCACGTCCATTTAAAATGGCGGATGAGCGATATGGGCGTGTATACACGTCCTGTGCGTTTAAGCATTTAACCCTTATTTATCCCTTATCCAACTCAACTT
This sequence comes from Tenodera sinensis, assembly GCA_030765045.1. Classification (NCBI taxonomy): domain Eukaryota; kingdom Metazoa; phylum Arthropoda; class Insecta; order Mantodea; family Mantidae; genus Tenodera; species Tenodera sinensis. The sequence goes on from CM060969.1 coordinate 135,017,748, forward strand.
ATTTTAATTTTCTCTTTATGAAACATTTTAGTAAAGTCTATATACTTTATTGGCTTACCTTAATATGTTCGTTCTGCAGTGATTTACCTCAAAACAGGGATAAACACATAAGGGTAGGTACATCTCCACATTCGCGAATTCCCTTCTTGCGGCACACGAAACACTTTCGAGATGGGCACGACTTCTTTGCTGTTGGTGGTATCCTTTTAGGATAATGTTTTCCTTGAAGTCTGAGGGGTGCAGGGGTTTTGGATTTTCAACCACCAATGTGGTATTGTTCAATTAGGCTGCGAGTTATTTATAGTAGGAAGTCAAGGTCGGTCATTGTCCTGTGTGGGTTTAGAGAGCTGTCCAAATTACCAAACAATTGTATATGGTTATATCCAGTTGGTGCAAAAACACCTTTTTATACCACTTCTCCCTTCAGGTACAAGCAGGAAAGCATACGTATGTATTTCAACAAAGAAAGATACGGACTCTACTAAGTTACGAAACTCGCGTAAGCAAAAGTTGCAATGTGCCTCTAGTCTGATTACTCAAGAGACCACGCATACAGTAGCGCTTTATTACACAGTATGCTGACGCATAAGCCACACATACAATGGATGTTTCTTTACTGTTTCTTTCCGAGAACTTATATTAGATGCGTTTGACAGAGCAAAGTTGACTTTTCACCACAGTAAAACAAAATTGTGGCATTTCAACGTTTTGTAAATACAACTCAACTTTGCTGATGACGTACATTTATACTGCAAATAACGAGTTTTATACCAGGTTTTGTTTCATTAAAATAACGTAATATTTACACAAAATACAGCTGTGTATATACGACACACTTTAAATGCCCTGCGCTGGATATTGGGTAGCAGTTCTCGGCTCGCGGACGTTTTAAATGGCCATCACTCAAGAGGTTAAAAAAGTGTGAATATTTCTATCAGGATATAAATAAAATCAATTTTGGTAAAACCCAGACTTTAATTTGAATAACAGCCACTGTCATCTTAATCTACTCCCACTAAGTACGATCCTAAAATAAAGAACTCATTGACCCACTACAAAAAACACATGCCTCAAAGTCACTTACAATTATAGCCACTTTAGTTATGGTACCTACTCCATATGTTTGTCAGCTAACCTGTTCTTTTATGCAATTGGTGAAGTTACACGGAAGAAGACTGATCACTACAAGCTTGCACTCACATGACTTTCTCTACTCTTGTACTAAGCATTCTTACAAACCTTTATTCCTATATCATCATATTAATACAGATGAACATTTGCAGAAATTATCTTATTGCTTATTTCCTTGTATGTGCAAGGGGACCGTGAGAATACAGTAGACTTTGAGCGATAGTCAAATCTTTTAGAGCTTTCAAATTCCGTTCTTTTTCCACGGTTAATGATAAATGATGTTCCATTTGACAGAAGTATAAGTTCTTCAAAACTTACACAGATAACAAGGAATATCTCCAAAATGGCTCTCTCTGCAAACAAATTTATTTAGACATAAATTGTGTGCTTTAGCAAGATCTACAGTTCCGTAGACTAGATTTGACCATTATCTTCAACTTCACACGCGGCTGCTCTGGCCACTGGGCTGCCGTGGCCAACTTGCTAGTATAACTGATTCCCCAGCTTGCATTTTCCCGGTAGACCACACAAAGGGAATCTCACATACGAGACCAGTACCCCAAGGGCGACTTACAATTGTAAGTTTTTGTCACTTTAGTATCATTTAACCTGCTAGGTCAGAACTGGAGCCCAGATAATAATAAATCAATATTGGTGATTATCAAAATTGGTATGAAAAAAAAAAAAGAAAGAAAAAAAAAGCCATAATAAATTTTAAAAAATCTGGTTTGCATGATTTTCTGTGTCCATAAACTATAGTTACAAAAGCTATTGTTGTCCCTTTTTTATGTTATCATTGCATATTTTCTTGTGAATACACTGAGAAAAAGAGAATACAGCGGGCTTGAGTGATAGTCAAAGCTTTTAAGAGCTGGTCTTATCTGATAGCTTTGACATTTAATTAGGTCTACATTGTCATGAATTACTCAGGGGTCTCCATCTAGGGGATATGTGAATGGCGACCACAAGGTACCCAAGCTGAGCAGAACATTACTTCCACTTACTGGTGTTTTGCTCTTCACTGTAACTTTTCTATCTGACCTTATCTTGGTCATCTCTTGTTCTCTTCCGACCCCGATGCTATTAGGGTTCCCGAGGGCTAGGGAGTCTTTATTTTTCCAACCTCTCCAATTCTCTAAAATATTAACCCCTAACATGCTGACCTGTCATGGCATGTAATACGTCCTCTGATTGGTAATCAGAGGATATGGTTGGTGAATTTATTTTGATAACTCTCTCGGTCAGGTCGGTGAGACCCGTAAACCAAAGACAGGTGTGGTCCTGCAGACATTCTGGGGGTTGTGAGAGAGCGATGTGACCGCCAAAACATAAAAATATGGTGCTCTCTAAAAATCGGTTACTATACTGCTATTGCTCTCTTCAATATCATCAGTGAAAAATATTGGAGAGCAAGAGGATTAATGACTTCATTGTCAGAAATCCAGCATTAGCTAACAACAACATTTTTTTATATAGTAAGATTTGATCTATCTCTTACAGTTTACCAGTTATGCAAAAATCATCCAAAGTAAATTGGACTTCATGGGCTATAGCCAGAAAATTCAAGATATACATTTCATTTGTCATAAAATTACTTCAAGCATATGACATTTTAATCAAAATCATTTAGTCATTTTGAAGAAAATCAAAATTTTCAAAAAATGTTCCATGTAGGGCAGTGCTATTTTCTTCAAAATCTTTGTGTTACATCCTTGAAAGACATTAAACTTAAATACCAACTTTGGTTTTTAACTGTCTTCGTTTTTGAGTTATGCTGTCCACAGACTGACACACAGACCTTTTTCTAAAAATGCTTTTTTTTTTTTGACTCAGGAGGCCTCAAAACATATATTTCCAGTGAAATCTTGACATCAAATTTTTGGATGGAATACAATCCTTCCTGTACTTGGTAGTAGACTAAGTAAAAATCTTAACATAGAAAGGTTCTGGAAATTGATAGGAAGAAAGACCACAAGAATCATGATCACTGGCAGAGAAACTGGATGTTTGGACAAGACAGTTAAAGTATCCATATAATATAAAGTCCTCAACAGTTGAAAGAAACTGACTTGCCCAACCATATAATTTTTGCATGTAATGTTGAAATGGCAGTTTTCTTGCAGACTCTTCTCTCATTCTGCAGCCTGGCCTGTGTCAATTCCTAGGAACCAAAGGATCATCTATACTATGTACATCAAGTGAATAAAGTAGATGTAAATAAAACCACATGCATTTTGATCACAGTGCACCTTCTTGGCACTTTCGCCATCTGAGTAGTCCCTTGAAAAAATACTACTACTAAGGTCTGAAATCTCATGTAAATGTTTGCTAAAGCATGAAACCAGTGTACGAAGCATAGGTAGTTGAATTGTAAGAAAGTGCAGTTAAGTGAATTGTAACTAGCCTAACTCATTCAGCAAGCACAACATTCACTATGAAAGTGACATGGCAGAACAAGTGAGTGTTGTGAAATATAGGTGTGGAAATTTGTTACGAAATGGTGAAAACACAATAATATTGAACGTGTTTAACAAGTTCTGCGAGAAATATCCTGAACTTGTTATATATAATGACATGTTGAAATTAACATCCAAGTTTACCAGTGTGTCAGTTACCAGTATTTGCAATGTACGCAAAGAAAAATCCTCAATTGATGACACAAGGAGGGACTGCAAGTCAGGCAAGTGCTACATGTTGTTTTTGACAAATTTGTGAGATCTGCAATACGTTCAAAAGTTCACCAGTTCTTTTTTAACAATGAACGCACACCTTAAACAAAGTGCTATTGGCAGTTCACTCTATCCCGATCTTCCAGATTTAAAACGAACTTCCCTCCACATGCTGCTTCTGGAGATTGGTTTCGAGTTTGTGAGCAGAAAACGAATAAGTATTATTGTGGACAGAGAGGACGTAAGTAGCAGTTAATTTCCATGTTCTGCGTGTTACTTAGGTTGACTAAATGTATCCTTTTAGTGGGGTAAAGGGCATATTATAGTTACGTGTAGCGGTAACTGTGTGCTGTCATTGCCAATGCACGTGGCCGCGGAGTGATACAAACCGGCAATTTGTTTACGTCCACTTCACTCCTTTATGTACAGAGTATACATCTTTAAACAATGACTTCATTTCAAAATGATCAGTGAGAAGTTCTAAATAAATCTGATCACCCAGTATTGTCAAACGAACCACAGAATAAGGAAAGTAATACATTTATTTGAATATAATTGAATATTTAAGATGTTTCATTAAACATAATACAATTGAATATTAAAGATCATTTTATCAAACATCAGTAATGCATATATAATCCCTTAGTAAAAATAAAAGAAAAAGAAATCTGCTTAATCTTTCATATGTCAATCAATCTTGTTGATCGTCGACGCACCCTTTGTGGTCCTAAAAGAAAAATAGCAGAATATTAAGTAGTGAAGTCAAAGTGCAAATCTAGCTCAGAGTAAAAGTTTACTTACTTTCAATAGGAGAGAGCATGTTTGTATCTGGTAACAATGGGGATGATGATTCCTGCATGCTCATTCTATCTTCACTGCTGATTCTGCTGCTTCTTCTTCTAACACCTAATACATACAAGGATAAAGGCACAAATTAAAATGTCTTTCCTCTTTATGTAATGCCCAACTGTCGCTTAAGATTAGAAAATTCCAACATTTGTACAGGAGGGAAGCAAGCTTTTAATGAACATGTGCTGTTAATTATTTGTATTTAACATAACCCATCAGTGTCAATAATCACATTAATATTACAGGTGTTTACTATCGAGAAATATTGAAAAATAGCAACCTCATATATTCCTATCATTGTCAATGGCATCAGTTTGCAAACTGCCGAGATAGGAATCTGGGAATTAACAGAAGTGATTAAGGGATAAGCAGCAAGGGACGTGAACCTTTCAGTTAGCATGTGCCAAGTCAATACACATCTTATTGTACAATTGTGTACAGCTGTTTTTATTTTGCAAAATGCCAGTTTGGGGAAATGCAACAGGTTTTAAACTGAGAGTGATTGCATTTGCAGAGCAGAATGATAATCGAGCTGCAGAAAGGCAGTTAGCGAAATTACAGTTGTTCAATAATTACAACTCCAGCTAAAAAGTACACATGATTCAACAGTATCATACATGCTTTTGCAAATAATATGCAAGTCTTAATTCAATAAATCTAAAGTCACATTTTGTTTTTAAATTATTTTTTATTTACTGTAGTAGGTGTTCCTTGTGGTGTGAGTGTCCTGCTGACGGCAGGAACGGGCCAGAGGCGCTTACCTGCCTTAATGACTCATCTTCCAACAGGACAACGAGCCATACAGAAACAATAGCCATTGTGTGCCATTTTCCGTCTAGATTGTTCCTCCTTATTCACTTCCAGAACTCTCTCATTGTGTCAGATACTATATAAGGGCTGGCTTGTGCCTAGAGACAAAGTTGTTCTCATAGCGTAGTGTTGTGTTGTGGACCGTAGGAGTTAGTTAAAACATTCAAGAAGCACTCAGTTGACAGTGCCTGTGAATTGTGCCGAGTAGCAGCTCAGAGCAAGTCGTAATCTGACAGTTCTGTATTGTGATTCAATTCGATGGCTGTTCTGTTGCTCTGAGTTTGTACGAAAGTGATCCAAGTGTAACGTTAGCACTACGCTAACTGACTAAAAGACAAAGTGTGATTAGCAGTAACTGCTGTTTTTCTCATTTGTTACAATATTTTTGTGTGTGTGTATGAATATAAATCCTATGTTATTTTCAATGCAACTGATAACACAAAACTAACATTACAAACAACTTTTGTCACATTGCAATACGTCATCACCTTGTGATCAATTACAATGTGAACTTCACACCTGAAACTTAGTGACATGGTTGAACCTCAGAAGTGTGTTCCATTGTTATCTCAAGCATCAACTTCATGTTACTATTCCTTGGAATGTGATTTATCTATTGCAATGCAAAAATGTTATTGTTTCTTATTTTCCATGTTATCAATTGCATTAAAAATAATAAAGGTTTTCAAACATAAAAAAGCTTAACTTTATGTTGAAAATTATTTGTTTACATGTCTGAATTGCCTGTCATCTACTTGTCTATGAGTCTTTTTCACATCCTATTTTTGTTTCAGAGATATCTGTATGGCAGTTCTAGGTAACTCCCCAGTATATTCATATACACTATGCAAACACTTACCCCTGCCATTTGCATATGGTGTCTTAGGCTGGACTGGCTTCTCATCATTATTTTCTGCCTCTATGAAACAATAATAATCAAAACCATTAAACATGCACATTGCTCAATAGAAAGCAAGCTACAAACCATTTGCTGACATGTTTTAAAGGCTAAGATAATAAACAAGTCAATATATGGTACAATTCAATAAAAACTAAATGTATATAGAGATAATACTAACCTGTAAATCTTACTTTTTTAGACGAACTTTTGTGATATGATTGTCGTGTCTTTGGTGTTGGAGTAATGGCTATAAGAAATAAATTGATAACAACCATAAACACATGAAGTATCCAGGTTACAAGAAATTGTCACCATACAAGTAAACACATTAAGTCACATAGGGATCCCCATAATACATCAACCAGCAAGTAATAATAATAATAATAATAATAATAATAATAATAATAATAATAATAATAATAATAATAATAATAATAATACTAATAATAATAATAATAATAATAATAATAATAATAATTGTATTTTAAGGCATATTTATTAGCTCTCTGAAGTCTACCTGTGGTCTTGAAACTGTTGACAAAGCACAACAAATGGTATTAAATAGTTTTTAATTATATAATTGTAATTTATTGGCCAGTTTCTGTTGCATTTGGATCCTAATTTGAAACTTGCACATTGCTGGCTGATCTTTGGGCATATCCAAAGGATGTGATGTATTGTTTGGCCTCCATCATTATAGTTTTTTCCAGAATATACCTCTACCACATTCCGCTGCCAAAGATGGTGTTACTTTGAGGTATGATTTTTACAAGGTTTGCTATTTAAAAATATAAACAAAAAATGGCTACATTTAAGAGGTAGAACCAGAACTTAAAAATTCAATGCCACAACTGTGTGTTTAAAAACACCAACAGTAAGTTTGTTGGCATAAATAAATAATAATTACCATGTGAAGGTTATTTAATCCTGGGATATAAAGTACTTGCAATAGTAAGTCACCATTGGGGTAATTGTCTCTGATGTGAGACTGCCTTTGTGGTTTACCAGGAGAAATACGAACTGGCTTGAGAATTTAATGCCATTCTGGCAGTTTGTCACAATAGCTCAGTGGTTAGAGCATCCGCCTGGCAAGCGGAAGGTCTGTGGTTCAAATCCCAGTTGTGGCATTGAATTTTTAAGTTCTGGTTCTACCTCTTAAACTTTGCCCACACACGACTTGTGTGTTTAAAAACACCAACAGTAAGTTTGTTGGCATAAATAAATAATAATTACCAATGGCTACATTGTCTGTCGCCCTGTTTATGAGGGTTGCCTTTTGTTCGCTAATGGTTACAACCTAGCAGTAAAGGAGAGCTGTTCCCTTGGAAGTTTGTCTTGTTTTGGCAAAATTTATATATGGGCATTCTCAATGAAAAAACTGAAGCTGTTAACCGTAAAGCAATGGAATCTAAAATAAAAACAAACTTAGAGACTAGAAGCTTCACTTATCTTAGTAACTGCTGCAAGTTCTTGAAGGCTTCAAAATGTCATGAAGGCATCATGGAACATGTTAGCAGTATTTCAAGAACTTGCTGCAATTACTAACATAAGTGAAGCTTTTAGTCTCTAAATTTGTGTTTATTTTAGATGGGCATTCTCAATTATCAACAATTTTCAATCCATTCTAACAACTGCTGGTTTTTCCATGACCAGTTACTATGGCTATACTTGTCTTGGGCTAAGGCGAAGAACTTCTTGGTAACTGCTCCCCTTGGCTGAATAAAGCTCTAATGTACCCAACATCAATGAGTCAATACCTAGGAAATGTTTTCTAAAGTAGAGCAACCAATGCAGTTTTAAATGTGGAGGCTGTTACAAAATAAACAAATCAAAAGGTTTTACTGTTAAAATTATTCAGTAACACCAAAATACTACTCAAATTCAAAGAAAAAAGAAAAATATATTAACCTCAAATTATAGTAATGTCTAAAATATAAAGTGGATTACCTGAAATGTTACTTTTATTGCTCATTACATCATGCTTCTCCAAATCCAAAGCCCCATCATTTCTAAGCTACAAAAAAAGAAAAAGATTAAAAGATTCAGTATCTATTCAGTGCTCTGAAAGCAAATTAAACATAAATCCCCCCCCCCCCCCCCCACCCCTTGCACTAATTAACAATGTGAATTTGTTTCCTGGTGTAGCTCAAAAATGAAACATTACAAGGGTGTACATTTCTCCAATATTCTATGTGTTTTTAAATGCATGGCCAAAACAAAGACCATGGGTTTGAAGTATGTTACCACGTCCTTTAATGTTGACAAGTTAGGGTTGTATTCCTGTTGAAATTTTTTTCCATTACTTTCCAAAAAGTGTAAAGAATGTAAAGTAGTTTTTTGGCAACCATATGCATGCGTAACAAAACTCTTTGGTGCTTGGTAGCTTGACCTTTTTAGTCTAAATGTTTGATTCCTTCTAAACTTTAATCCTCCTTATAAAGTGAGTTTATATGTGAAATCCTGGTTAAAATGGTGTGATTTTTCGTCAAGTTTTAAACTGTATAGCATTTTGGCCATTATGTCCTTGATACTATATGACTGAAAATGTAATGCCTTTTTACTTTCTCTATTACGTATAGTATTTTATTCCACCCAAAAATTCGATACCGAGATTTAGCTGGAGATATATGTTTTGAGGCCCCCAGAATATATATATAAAGAGCATTTTTAGAAAAGATACATGTGTATGTGTCTGTCAGTCTGTGCACAGCATGACTCAAAAACGAAGTCAGTTAAAAACCAAAGCTGGTATTTAAGTTTAAAATGAGTTACAAAAGTACATGGTTATGACATGGTGATTAGAGACCTGTACTGTCCTTGTGCTTCCGACCCCATTGAGTTCTCTCAGTAGAAGGAAGCAAGCCACGCTATGCACTCACACTGACTCTCTTACCCCCACTCACTTATTCATTGGCCTTGGACAACCTATTGCCACTTTTGGCATAACAAAACCTTTCACTGCGTGGTCAGAGAGAGTAAACCACAATAGGACATTGAAATTTTGTGTATACTACATATTTTATGTTCTAAGTGTGTGGAAAATAATTGAAAGCAATCAGAAGAAAACTGGATTTTTTAATTTTCATAGATGCATTGCCTTTAAGCAAGATACTTACCAATATAGGCGTAGTCAAGTTATTTCCTATTTCTGCTAAATCCAACATAGAGCATGTTGGGGTTTCAGACGCACTTTGTTTGTACGCTTCTGTTGTTAGCACATGTTGGAGCACTGATTTCCGTGCTGATGAACAGTTCACTGGAACAGACATAATAAGGTGTAGCTGTTACACCATGCTAACGACAATTCAACACTGCCCAAAACTGTTAAATACACAGGGTGTCCCAAAAAGACAACAGCAATGCTTAGTATGTTGTATGGCATGGCAAACTGATTGGTTTTCAAATAGGAACCCCTGTCTGAAAATGCACGGTTTGGACGCTATAGGGCATTGAAGTGTGAGATCGGTGTGCATTCACATTTCATCAACAAACCCAATATCAAGCTGTCTACATTACAATGGGGCTTCGAACTGTGTACCTCCTACGTCATTGCAGAGCCTTTATTGCCAGTGGCGAGACTCATGCACATGACCCAATAGGTGTGATTTTCAATCACTCTGTGGACTCAAATCATAAGGTCCTCCACTGATGTTACAGGAGTGTGACACACCATACTCTTCATGCAACTCCACAGAAAATAGTTGAGAGGTATCAGATCTGTACCGGTGTCTAGGGGATATGTGGATAGTGACCACAAGGTACCCAAGCTGAGCAGAACATTACTTCCACTTACTGGTGTCTAGGGGATATGTGGATAGTGACCACAAGGTACCCAAGCTGAGCAGAACATTACTTCCACTTACTGGTGTCTAGGGGATATGTGGATAGTGACCACAAGGTACCCAAGCTGAGCAGAACATTACTTCCACTTACTGGTGTCTAGGGGATATGTGGATAGTGACCACAAGGTACACAAGCTGAGCAGAACATTACTTCCACTTACTGGTGTCTAGGGGATATGTGGATAGTGATCACAAGGTACCCAAGCAGAGCAGAACATTACTTCCACTTACTGGTGTCTAGGGGGTGTGTGGATAGTGACCACAAGGTACCCAAGCTGAGCAGAACATTACTTCCACTTACTGGTGTCTAGGGGATATGTGGATAGTGACCACAAGGTACCCAAGCTGAGCAGAACATTACTTCCACTTACTGGTGTCTAGGGGATATGTGGATAGCACCACAAGGTACCCAAGCTGAGCAGAACATTACTTCCACTTACTGGTGTCTAGGAGATATGTGGATAGCACCACAAGGTACCCAAGCTGAGCAGAACATTACTTCCACTTACTGGTGTCTAGGGGATATGTGAATAGTGACCACAAGGTACCCAAGCTGAGCAGAACATTACTTCCACTTACTGGTGTCTAGGGGATATGTGGATAGTAACCACAAGGTACCCAGGCTGAGCAGAACATTACTTCCACTTACTGGTGTCTAGGAGATATGTGATGGCGACCACAAGGTACCATAGCTGAGCAGAACATTACTTCCACTTACTGGTATCTAGGGGATATGTGGATAGTAACCACAAGGTACCCAGGCTGAGCAGAACATTACTTCCACTTACTGGTGTCTAGGAGATATGTGATGGCGACCACAAGGTACCATAGCTGAGCAGAACATTACTTCCACTTACTGGTGTCTAGGGAATATGTGGATAGTGACCACAAGGTACCCAAGCTGAGCAGAACATTACTTCCACTTACTGGTGTCTAGGGGATATGTGAATAGTGACCACAAGGTACCCAAGCTGAGCAGAACATTACTTCCACTTACTGGTGTCTAGGGGATTTGTGGATAGTGACCACATGGTACCCAAGCTGAGCAGAACATTACCTCCACTTACTGGTGTTTTGCTTCTCACTGTAGCTTTTCTATCTAATATTATAACCTTACCTTGGTCATCTCTTGTTCTCTTCTGACCCTTATGCTATTGGGGTACCCGAGAGCTAGGGAATCTTTATTTTTCCAACTTTTTCACTCCTCTAATTTCTAAATAACCTCTTAACCCCAAACATGCTGATCTGTCATGGCATGTATTGCGCCCTCTGGTTGGAAATCAGAGGATATGGTCGGTGAATTTATTTTGATAATTCTCCTGGTCAGGTCGGTGAGACCTGTAAACCAACGACAGGTGTGGTCTTCCAGACATTCTGTGGGTTGTGGGAGAGCAATGTGACAGCAAAAATGTAAAAATATGGTGCGCTCTAAAAAGCAGTCACTGCTAATTATCTCCAATACAATTTATGAAATATGACTCAAAGGGCCAAAATATTCCGGAGTTAAAATAGTTCCTAATTCGGATCTCCGAGCAGAGACTACTTCTCGAGAACCAACATTATATTAATAGAAAATCTAACATCAGAATTCTTCAATGGAATGCAGGTGGCCTCACGCAACCAAAAAGAATAGAGCAATAGAATTGTATTTGAAAAAAACATAGATATATTATTTATGTCAACAAACTTACTATTGGTGATTATTATTTATTTATGCCAACAAACTTACTGTTGGTGTTTTTAAACACACAAGCCGTGTGTGGGCAAAGTTTGAGAGGGAGAACTGGAACTTAAAAATTCAATGCCTCAACTGGGATTTGAACCACAGACCTTCCGCTTACCGGGCAGCTGCTCTACCACTGAGCTATTGTGACAAACTGCCAGAATGGCATTAAATTCGCAAACCAGTTCGTATTTCTCCTGGTGTTTTTAAACACACATGCTTAATGGTTAGAGCACCCTCCCGGTAAGCAAAGGGTTTGTGGTTCAAATACCAGCTGTGACATTGAATTTTTAAGTTCCAGTTCTACCTCTCAAACTTTGCCCATACAAGGCTTGTGTGTTTAAAAACACCAACAGTAAGTTTGTTGGCATAAATAATAGTTACCATCTGAAGGTTATTTAATCCTGGGACAAAGTACATACAATAGTAAGTCACCATTGGGGTAATTGTCTCTGATGTGAGACTGCCTTTGTGGTTTACCGGGAAAAATACAAACTGATTTGAGAATTCAATGCCATTCTGGCAGTTTGTCACAGTGGCTTAATGGTTAGAGCACCCACCTGGTAAGCGGAGGGTCTGTGTTTCAAATCCCAGCTGTGGCATTGAATTTTTAAGTTCCAGTTCTACCTCTCAAACACATATATTTTTCATTCAATAAGCAAATCTAACAAATGATCAACTTAAATACTAAAATTTCTCGAGTTTTACTAAACCTACTACCCAAAAATAGACAGTTAAGTAGTGGAATATTAGTTGGAGTGAAAAAGGATATTAAATCCTCCTTTCAAATTGTAAACGAAATGGATAACACATATAAATTGAATTAATAAAGCTAAATTTTTGGGATAACAAAACACATCTACATTTATACAGTATTTACAATCCTCCAATCGTCCGAGATGACACAATGTTGGAGGACGTTAATTTAATAATAATAATAATAATAATAATAATAATAATAATAATAATAATAATAATAATAATAATACAATCCTCCAAGGAATGAACCAATCTCTCACTTATTGACCAATTAAATAAAACAACCGTAATTGGGGATTTCAATGCCCATTCCAAAAGATGGGGTTATGAGAAAGTGGACTCCACAAGGAAGATAGAAGAATTTTTGAATACCACAACTTTTGAACTGATTTTTAATAAAGAAGATCCCACAACCTTCATACATTACTCTGGAGCAGGCAGTAACCCAGACCTCTTGTTTGCTACAACAGATATTGTTTCAAAAATTAAAAAACAAGTTATAGAAGACCCAAGTTCTGGTCACAGAGCAGTAATTGCTGATATAAAACTAGATAATACAAATAACAGTCGAAATCACATGAATCTGTATTGGAACTTCAAAAAAACAGATTGGAATAAATATAAAACTGAACTGGAACATAAATTTAAAGAACAAACAAACTCACTGCATAACCAACCAGATCATACAAACAAACATTTCTGTAAAGCCATCCTAGAAACTGCAATAAAACACATTCCACGTGGAAGAATGAAAAATTTCAAACCCTTTTGGAACCCCCAGTTAGAAGAACAAAAAACAAAGGGATATAGCTAGAAATACAGCTGAACAAATAAAAAACATCACACACACAAATATGGCGAAAGAAATGTGCCTCACTAATAAAATAAATTAATACAGCTAAAAAGAATTTTCATTCTGACGAAGGCTATAAAGTTTACAATGGCCGAAAGCTCAATGTTTTTAAACCTCACACGGCTGATCACCTGTGAAACTGTAATAAATAACGTGTGCCGTGATAACTTTAAATCTTACATTAAAAAGAATCACTTCAATAATTTCTTAGAAAAAATGAATTATAGGACAGATGGTAACAAAGCCCATAAGTTCATAAGAAATGTCAAGGACAGGAACAAAAAATAGCATATCTATCACACACAATAGTAAAATATTAACAAATGATGCAGTCATAGCTGAAACCTTCAATGAATATTATGCTAATTCACATAAAGTAACAAGCAATAATAAAAAGGAATGTAAACAATTTAAGAAAGATTTGAAACAAAAAAGAGAATGTGGTCCTAACACTCAATACAATGAAGTGAGTGAGTGTGTCGGGTTTAAGGGCCCTTCGACAACTTGGTCATTAGGGCCCCTCAATACAATGAATATTACAGATAGAAGCACTATCAACAGTTAAGTATTCTTCATGTTTGAGGTCATTTTCAGTCACTTTTTTACACTCACCTTCACTTAAATTGTTTTAAAAAGTCACCCAAGGCTGATGAGACCAAATGGTCCTGAAATTGTTTCCTGTTTTTAAAACAAGATAAGTGAAGGCGAGTGTAAAAAAGTTACTCAAAATGACCTCTAACTCAACACTATCTTTTTTCAAAATTTTAATATGCAAGAACTGAACATTGCAATTAATAATCTAAAAAACAAAAAGTCTCCTGGACCAGATCACATACATCCAGAGTTCATAAAAAACTTTCGACTACTTCGACAACTACTGAAACTCTACACTCTATCCTGGAAAACCTCTGTACCTGCCAACTGGTGAAAAGCAATAATTGTCTCACTCTTGAAGAAAGACAAAACAGCATCAGAAATAAAAAAATTATAGGCCAATAACTCTTACTAGCATAATAGCAAATGTGATGAAAAGAATAGTGTCAAATAGGTTAAACTGGTTTCGAGGATCACAAACTATTTGCCCATGTTAAACTGGATTCAGAGAGTTCCACTCTACAAATGAACAAGTCTTACTTCTCAGTCAAGAAATCAAAGACTCCTTCAATAGAAAAGAAGATAATGTATCAGTTTTTATTGATTTCCAAAGTGCATATGATTCTATATGCAGAACAAAACTGCTAAAGAAAGTAAACAAATAGGGATACAAGGTCCAATGTTTTCATGGCTATGTCATTTCCTAACACAACGCTTTATTGCAACCAGATATGGAAGAAATATATCTAAATACAAACAAGTACACCGTGGCTTACCACAAGGTGCGGTGCTCAGCACAACACTTTTTAATATACTTATTAATGATCTGCTACAACAAATACAAGAATCAGGTGTGAAGTGTGCACTATTTGCTGACGACTTATTAATGTAGACTTCAAAACCAAAAAGCAAAAGTACAGAACTAGAAAAAACCATGCAACAATCCTTAACCAATCTACAAAAGTGGACCAAAGAAAATTTAATGACTGTTAATACAACAAAATCAAACTACCAAATCTTTTCACTAAGGAAGAAACCATGAAAAATAAAGCTAAATTTTGATGGTCAACAATTGAGAAGCATTTTTCAAAACTCGATAGATGCACAAAATGCGTTTATGAGAAAAACAATTTTTTCTATTTATTGGCAATACTAATTGGTTAGCACAACAACTATATTAATAATTCAATTCTCCTTCCTGATATTGTCTCATTGAATGTGAAAAGAAAGAAATAGCACTGCCCACACACGGCTTGTGTGTTTAAAAACACCAACAGTAAGTTTGTTGGCATAAATAAATAAATAAATAAATAAATAAATAAATAAATAAATAAATAAATAAATAAATAAATAATAAGAAATAGCATAATTAAGGAAAATGAAGCTATTAACAGTGAAGCAACAAGATTCTGAAGTAAAAACAAATTAGAAACTAAAAACTTCACTTATCTTAGTCATGTTTGAAAAAATAACTTGCAAACATTACTAAGATAAGTGAAGTTTTTAGTTTCTAATTTGTTCTTACTTTGGAAGAAATAGCATAGTTTAACTAGTGCAAATTTGGGGTTTGAAAATGCAAAGTTTTTTCAAAAACCAACAGATGCTGATTAACTTTTCTGCCTGAGCAAGAAATTAACAAATGAAGTTTTGTTATTTTTGTCATTTATTGTTTTTGTTGCTTTTTATTTACGTATTTATTACTATTTTTTATTTATTTTCACCTTTTTATAATAATAAATGTACTATACAACCAACATATTAATGTTTATAAGGATTATTTTATAAGGTATAGGTAAACCTAGAAACTAAGTACTGCTACATTCACAATAACAATATATTTTGTTTTATTTATATAACAAACATTGAATACACACAAAGAAATTTCAAACAATATGAATAAATAAGCTTTAACCTTTATTAGTGCTTGTGCAGTATGTACATGGTTCTTAGTTCGTTTCTCTTTTCCACATCTACCTCTGTCTTAATCTTCTTCAGTCCCATTGAGCATGTGTCAGTGTGTGGTGTAAGGAATGAAAGATTGAAGAAGTTGTAAAATATGTATCTATATTTTGACAATGAGCAGACTGGAAGATTTCTTAATCTTCTTTCGTTGCAAAAGTTGGTGCACATTTTTCTGATATTAAGTTCTGGAGGTAAATATCCTCTCCTTGGCTTTCTCTACATCTGTACTTGTTAATGTCTTGCTGTAATATTCCTGTTCTGTCACCTCCTCTGGTTTCCTTTGGTGGATCCCCAGATAAGCGAAATTTTCAAGCCAGGAGAGGTAATTTATCTTTTGACACTCCTGTGATTCCTTGGAAGCTTGCAGCGCATACTGACAATACTCGGCCATCATTAGTTCTCACACTGTATTTAATGCTAACAGTCTACTTTCTATTTGCAGCCTCTTTATTCACCACTCTGCGATTGGGAGATGTAATACTCATATATTTCATAAGGAATTTATCTTGATCTAATTTGTTAAGCATGGAAAGGTGTTAGTGAAATCCACTTATATAATTGTAAGTCAAATCAGCTGCATCACAGTGCGTATGCCCTTTACTTTTAGGACTTCCTGGAGTGCACTCGAGACCATCTGAACATGCAATTGCTGGAGTACGAGCTTTCCTTGACTTGCATTTTGATTTTCATTCCTTGTTTTTGAAATTCCTACCTCCCACACATTCTACAACTGGTACAGTTTCACAATCTGAGCTCCTGTGCATTATACAGTGACTAAGAATAAAAACTAAGAATAAAAATGCCAGGTAAGTATAACAAAGCTTGCAGAAGCACCTGCCTGCTGTGCAAGGGGTCCCAGGTTTGATTCCTGGCCATGGTAGGAATTTTTCTCCAGCCAAGATTATTCCTCATCCTTCCCTGAGTCTGGACGTATGAATGAAAGTTGTGTGTGTGAATTCAATGCATAAAAAAACCCCAAAGACCGAAAAACACACTGTTAAATGAGTAACACCATTGCCAATAGGCAAGGCTGCAGATATGACCCCTGCGGTTAAAGATGGGATATAAATGGAAAAAAAAAGAAGCTTGCAGAAATGAATGTAAAATCCAAGCGTACAACCTGAGTTCGCAGTTATTGCCAACAATGCAGCAGTGTACAAAGCTTGCAGATATGATTGAGAATTCCAAGAATCGCAACAGTGAGATGGCAGTCAATGCCAAAATGCGTTTCATAGAATTGAGGATGCTACACTCTAGATTATAAAATCATAAAATTGCATCTATCGACCTTTGCTTTAACTGAGCAAGTGCAACTATCGAGTTTTGAAAAAACTGTTAATATTCCCTCCTTCTACACAAGATAAGAATCGAATTTTGCAAAAGCTGATTTCACAGAACAATGTAAAAGGTGAAAATTATGCCAATACTATATATATAACTCAATTTCGTAAAATTTTGCATCTATGGACTTTTCAAAAAACGCTCCTCAATTGCCAGAAACAAAGGAAGCAAAATATTTGGGAGTTATGTTTGATACCAAATTTACATGGACCAAACAAATAGAAAATGTAATACAAAGAGCAGAGAGGTGCCTTTCACTGTTGAAACGTCAACAGGAATGAAGTGGGTATGTTCCAGAGCAACTCTTAACACAACATACAGTGTATATATATTATTTAAATACTGCAGTGAAGTTATTGTAACAGCAAATACAAACAAAATTCAAATCCTTCAAAACCAAAGTCTGAGATTAATTACAGGTGCTATCAAAACCACATCAATAGCAGCTATGGAAATACTAACCAACCAATACCCCATTGAATATGAAATAGAAAAAGTGGCTCTTATTCAACACAAAAAGTTGATCAGACTCCCATTCAATACATGGCACAAGAGAAATTTTACACATACACTAAAGACTCAGGAGAGCTTTCTTTCCAAAATTCAAGACATCAAGAAGAATGTATACCTTCCTAATTAAAAGGAAAACTTCATATATATAGTCACTCCAACACAAACATTAGACATTACATATTATTTACACCTGACAGAAGTTAAGAAAAGTGATACTCCAACTAGTGTTCTAAAATGATTGGCATTAGAGATTCGCATTATTAGATTTTCAGCAACGAATGGCTCCATATTTATACTGATGGATCACTGATATCAAACCGAGATGGAGCAGGTGCTGGAGACACGTGTCACCTCTTTTCCTATTACAAATCTTTAAGTTATGGAACTACGAACTTTGATGGAGAAATTGAAGCAATTCAAATGGCTCTATAAAATCTTTGGTATTTCACATTTTCATCAAGCAATTATTCTCTCAGATTTCAGGGCAGCAATTATAGCAATTACTTCCAAGTTGTCACCAAAACACCAAACAATTATAGAATGTTGGAAAATCCTTACCCATCTAACAGCACTTCAAAAACACCTAGTCTTCCAATGGATACCAGCTCACTGTGGACTGAGTGGTAATGACAAAGCTGATTTTCTTGCAAAAAAGGGTACAGGCAATGTGCAGAAATCTATAGTTAATCTACCATTTTATGCAGCTAAAAGATTAGTCAACTCTGAATTCAAAAAAATTATTGAAAAATATTACTATGAAAAATAAAAAAATAAAAGATGGGAACTACCAAACATTCAAACAGTAATTCATGAGTATCCTCGAAAAACGGCAGTTGCAACCTTCAGGTTGATTACAGGACATGATTGTCTGGCAAAACATTTGAACAGAATTGGGATATGTTCTTCACCACTCTGTCCTCTATGTGATCTGCAATAGGAAATGGATCGAGACCACCTTCAAATATGCCCGGCCACTTCCAGTGCCCCATCCATTAGTGAAAAATATTGGAGAGCAAGAGGATTAATGACTTCAGTGTCAGAAATCCAGTATTAGCTAACAACAAGAAGAATCATCACTGGTGGAATCAAAACAACTTCAGCAGATTCTATGAGATGCCTTACTAATTAAGGAAAATTGAAGCTATTAACACTGAAGCAACAAAATCTAAATTAACACTTCCCGAGCGGACATGTTTTATGGCTCTGAGCGGAAGGCAATTTTGCTAAAGTATGAAACTCTGTTAAATACAGTTAAAACTATATAAACACGCTCAAATGAACTAAAACACATAGTATACCTTGCTTTTTGTTGAATTGAATTGTAATTGTCCTCCAGGAGTGAAGCTTTGTTAATGCGCATAAAAATGTTACAAAAACGGAATAAGTAGCACTTCTTCATTTTCTACAGCATAGTTTGTATATATAGGTATTCACAAATAAACCAGCAGTGCTTCAGGAATTAATAGTGTCACATTATGATATTAATACTTCCATTTGTAATAATAACGGTAATGATGATAACAAATTATAAAAGTTTTGATAGAAATGTGCAGTTACACCTAGCTAGGGCAGGGTATCTAAAATGTATATGATTTTCATAGTGATTTGTTTATCTCAATACTATTGAGTAATACTATCTCAGTGCTTTTATATCGGCAATTTCTGGGAGATTCCAAGAAGCAATCCTGGCTTTTTTCATTGGTGGTGTTGCCTGTTGTTTTTTTCTGTTTTCCTGAATACATGTCTCCTCAGGAATTATTTCCATAATTTCATCATCAAAAAATAGGCTGAAAAATTTTGCTGGAAGCGTATTCTTATCAAAATGAGAAGGAAGTATTGGTCCCTGCTGGATATTGTGCATGGGATACTAGATGTAGGGCCAGGGTCAAAATTACCTACCTCCTCCAGCTAGAAGTACAGCTGTCTGCAGCGTACTTATGTCACTCTCGCTCTCACTTGCACTTACACACGAATTTTCGCATATATCACTCTCATCACTGAGCACAAAATTCAGTAACTCACTATCATTTTTGTTCAACAATTCTACAATTTCTTGCTCAGAATAGGTATCTCAGCCTCACCGATATGTGTCCTGTGTAACGATCCAGCAGAAATGAATGAAGAACACTTGAAGACCTGTGAAGCATTAAGATCAGAAGGAACTACAGTTCAAAAGTATTGGAAAGCACGAATGCTAATGGCTTCATTGCCAGATGCAAGGCACTAGAAAACAACAACAACAACAACAATTTCTTGCTCTGTCAACCCTTTCTTTCCCGCCATTCTGTCAAAAGACGAAAAAAACTCTCGCTTACTGGATGCAATCACCGCACTGTTTATTCCTACACTACTGAAAACTACAACAGACATTATTAAATATGGAAAATTGGTGATGAACTGACCACAAACATCTGAAAGAACATTTCCTGCCATCTATTGGCAGTATATATGAATTATTTGAGCGAGAGGAGTTGATCACAATAGCTCTATGATTCCAAAACCATATATGGGTTTTCACTCGTCAGGCTCCGGACAGGTCGCCCATATATGGGCTTTCGCTCGCAAAGGGTTAAGAACCAATTAGAAACTAAAAGCTTCACTTATCTTAGTAATATTGCCAGTTCTTCAAATCTGATCAGTTTCCAGTTGCATCCAACTCATTTTCAAAGCCATCCAAACAAAAAACCAAATTATAAAAATCTGATGTGTTGCACTCACATGACTTTCTCTACTCTTGTACTAACCGTTCTTACAAACTCTTATTCCTATATCTTCTTCGTGTTAGTTGAGATAAACATTTGTACAAATTATGGTATTGCTTATTTCCTTGTAGGTGCAAGGAAAATATTAGAGTACAGTAGGCTTTGAGCGATAGTCAAATATTTTAAAGCTTTGAGATCCCATTCTCTTTGCATGCTTGACGTAGAAAAAAATAAACAATGTTCCATTTCACAAAAGTTTTAAGTTTTCCAAAATTGACACAAATAACAAGGAATATCGCTGAAATGGTTCACTTCACAAAAAAAATTTATTTGGACATAAATTGTGTGTTTTAGCAAGATCTACATTTTTTGTATAGTAAGATTTGGTCTATCTCTTACAATTTACGAGTTATTCAAAAGCCATCCAGAGTAAACAGGACTACATAGGCTATAGCCACAAAGTTCAAAATATACATTTCATTTGTCATACAAATATCTTAAACATAATGGCATTTTAATCAAAATCGTTAGGACCATTTTCAAGGAAGTACAAATTTTTCAAAAATTTTCCATGTAAAGGGTAGTTTAGGGTGGGACTATTTTCTTCAAAATCTTTGTGTCGCATCCTTGAAAGACATTCAACTTAAATACCAACTTTGGTTTTTAACCGACTTTTTGTTTTGAGTTGTGCTGTCCAGATACTGACAGACTGCCAGACACAGACACACATGGACCTTTTTCTAAAAATGCTTTTTTGGATTCAGGGGGTCTCAAAACATATTTCCAGTGAAATCTCTACATCAAATTTTTGGTTGGAATACAGTACTTCCCCTACTTACCAGTAGAGAAAGTAAAAATGAGTTGTATACAACTGGAAACTGGTCAGAACTTGCAATATTACTAAGGTAAGTGAAGCTTTTAGTTTCTAATTGGTTCTTAATTTGTCTTACTAATCTTAATAGTATTGAACTCACTACAGAAGAATTAGTACTGATTCAACATGAGAAACTTATCAGACTACCAGTGAAACAGGAATTGTATATCAAAATGAATTAGGGAAAGGATTTATACCAGTATTTAATATGCCAAGATGTTTCCACATAATATCTGTAAATCTCATATATGTAATGTAATTACCAAAATTGTACTTCTCAATTTATGTCTGGAAGTCATTAAAATCTAAAGGAAATATGTCCAAGCTCAATCATATCCTCTTATGATTGATGTATTGAAATTGATAACAACAAGCAACCAACCAGTCGTGCTTGCTATCTCCGTATCTAGGAGAAATAAACACTTACCCCAGTAGGGCACTAATGAATCTTTACTAGTGATGTATCATCTCATTTTAAAGAATGGGAATGGTCCGTCAACTGTGAACACTATTTTGAAGGGGACCATGCACAATGTAAGTACAAGTTAAATGTAGAAAAATTTTGTGGATAAAGTTCCAGAATTTTTTAACAAACCCCATAAAACAATGAAATATAAGTGCTACACTGATCATGAAGTAATTGTCTCATAAAAATATTCTGTAAAGAATATCTATTTACCTATTATTGGAGATGAAAACCTTCTGGGTGGTGTGAGGACCTCTGAAGCATCAGGAGACAGTTCAGAGGTGGCATTTTGATTTTTCTTCCTTGCAGCTGCAAAACATAGCAAGTATATTTGTTATATGTGTACAATAATGCATGCTGAATGAGTAAATATTTTCAAAATATGACACAAGTAAGTTCAACGTGAGTAGCGTAAGTTTTCCAAGTACAGTTTAGCATTTTGGGGTGGAATATCTATGTATAATCACCTTTTAGTGCAATTTGATGGTGGAGTACATTTCCTTAAGGTAATTTTGTTTACTATTCTTTAACATTTTATTAATGATTATCATTCAATAAGTGAAGAGTTTACCAATAAATTTCTTCCTTATGCTTCATATTACCATTCTACAGAGAGATCCAAATACATGTGAACCACTACGTGGTGTTTTTCCACTGCACATGCGGAAACACGTCACTAGCAGGTGATATACACAAGGTCACAAGCATCACTTGTTTTTCTCTGCTCTGCTCACAATCAGTATTGAGTTGACGCAATATTGTGCAGCTGCATTATTACCAGTGTGCTTTATTATTTAGTCCTGTACTTAGTCACATAGGTGTTATGGCTCAGCATTTGTCTTCTATGGCACAGCATGTATTTATTATATGCCATGTGCAGTACTTGGCAAAACGTTGGTATCTACAATGCCTTCTAGACCACGGCCTACAAGCCTGGAAGAACTAAATATATCGAATAGTCAAGACACCGGCTGTGAAAGCTTAAGTTTATACAAATTGAAAGAGTGTTTCAAAACAGAATTATTAGTAGAGATTTGTGGACCCCTCGGTGCCCCGACCTAACCTCCTGAGATTTCTATCTCTGGGGTAACTTAAAGCATAAAGTGTACAAGACAAACCCACACGCCATGGAAGAATTAAAACAAAATATCTGCCAGGAATTTGCCAGTGTGTCTTAACGTGAACTACAGCGACTGATGGATGATTTCCTAAAGAGGTGACAAAATATGGACGACGATGGCCAGTTTCAGCATCTGCTATAATTATATTGGTAAGTAAAGCCTTTAAAAGTAGTTTTAAAAATGCTGTATGGTTTTATCCGCGCTATTCTATGACAGTAGCAGTCAGTGACGAGTGCAGAGGACCTGTACAGGCATAACACAGCGTAGCCAGTTCACAGTCTTTTGGATCACTCGTTACTTAAAACATAATGCACACTTTGCATATAACTGTATTTATCACAAATTTGAAATGCATGGAAACCCAGAAGCAAATATGTAAACCAGTTATTCTATAATCTGTTCATCAAGAGATTAGTGGAGACGTAAACAAAGCCACTGCATTTTGACCACAGCGCGCCCTCTTGACGCTTTCGCCATGTAAACAGTCCCTTGAAGAAATACTGTCTGAAATGTCACTTAATGTTTGCTAAAGCACAAACTAAGTGTACTAAGCATAGTTAAAGTGTAAGAATACGTAGTTAAGTGAATCTGTAACCAGCCTAATTCATTCTATGCATGCATTAATCAGTATGAAAGTAACATGGCGGAACAAGTGAGTGTTGTGAAACATAAGTGCGGCAAACCGTTGTGAAGTGATGAAAAGACAACAATATTGAACTTGTTTAACAAGTTCTGCGAGAAATATCCCAAACTTGCTATTGAAGACGTGATGAAATTAACATCTGAGTTTACCGGTGTGTCAGTTTCAAGTATTACAACACACACAAAGAAAAATCCTCTGTTGGTGAAGATCCCAACAAAAAGCGACCACGTGCCAGATAAATGGTGGATGTAGTTTGCGACGAATTTGTGAGATCTGCAATCTGCCAAAAAGTTCACCAGTTCTTTGTTAACAATGAACCCCCACCTTAAACAAAGTGCTGTTGGCAGTTAACTCTGATCCCAATCTTCCAGATTTAAAACGAACTTCCCTCCACAAGCTGCTTCTGGAGATTGGTTTCGAGATTGTGAGCAGGAAATGAAAAAGGTTATTGTGGACAGAGACGACGTAAGTAGCAGTTAATTTCCATGTGCTACATGTTATTTGGATCAAGTAAATATATCCTTTTAGCAGTGTAAAAGGCATATTATACCTACGCGTAACGGTAACTGTGTTGCGTCATTGTGAGTGCACGTGGCCGCGGAGTGATACAAACCGGTGCTTTGTTTATATCTCCTCTAATCTCTTGATGAACAGAGTATAGAAGTTTTCAGTTACACTTTGCATACAACTGTATTTATCACAAATGTGAAATGCATGGAAGACAACCCAGAAGCAAATATGTAAAGCAGTTATTCTAGAAGTTTTCAGTTTAACATACCTGCAATCATGGCACGAAGTGACGATTTTGCTGCCTCTTTCTTTCCTTTTTTTATGGATCTTCTACGTCCTCTTTTTGCAGGAATTTGAGCTGAAGGTACATCGTTGTTCTGCCAATTTCTAGATTTTGCCTCTTCTAGCATTTTGAACTTAGTATCAATGTCTTCTACCTATTTTAAATCAATAAACAATTTTTAAATATTTGTTTCATAGCTTAGTAAGAGGAAGCAAAAGGAAATGATATGTAGCACTAAGCATAAAAAGAAAAGATTATGCATTAAACACAGGCCACTCAGATCACACGAACCTCCACTTCACTTGTTAACGTTATTGAATTTTCCTTGATCTTGAACTGATCACCCAGATACACAATGAGCTATGACATCATTCACACTATTTTTCACATTTTGACGACCTTTCACAACTATATTACAAATTTTTTCCTGACAAGTTCTACTTTAATATGATACTGTAAGAATATTACAACCAGAAGATAAACTTAGAGGAAATAACTGCTTGAAAGCAATATTGTTTCACTGATTTTTTACTTGCCCTCCACCTGTTATTTTATTTGTATAATATTGGAGGAAACATTACACATCAATGCTACAAATTAAAAATACAAAGACAGTTGTTTTCATGGCATCCTAGCTACATAAAGCAAATATAAACTCTAAGTACAAACAAATCAGTAGAATTAATTTAATTTCAACACTTCTAATGAATTGTATCTGTCTTTCTGCTTTTTGCAAAACACACAATATGTAAAAATGACACTGAAGTTTTTTTCAACCTGAAAACTAGTTATTTTCCTGATTTTTCAAAATATTTGAAACTGCTCCCCATTACCGTTTCTTATTTTTCTGACTTTCAGTAAAGTTTGAACCATGTTTAATCATTAATGAGTCAGTGTACACTTTCAACTTATTTACTTACTAAATCCGGGGTAGTAAGGGGTAGTGATGCACCTCCTATAGCCTCTCCTACCCAATTCCCATCCTCATCCTGCCCGTGGTGCACCCTGCTTTTAACAGATGAGGCTCTGGGGACCGAATCACAGCGGTATAACTGTTTCATCTAAAATGGAGGAAATGTCATTTACATATGTGCTGGCCTATCACAGCACAACAGCGTCCCTCAGAGGCACATGAGGGGAAGGTCGGTGGATCTAAATATCATCTATTTAGTCCTCCCGGCTAGGTCCGATGGACCCGTTGACCAACGATAGGTGTGGTCCCCCTTGCAAAATGGGGGTTTAAGTCGGGTGATGTAACTGCCACATTGTAAAACTGGTGCCCGTTAAGAAAATAGTTACATGAAAGCCACATACATGAATATGAGTCCTAAAGATAAACATTCCGGAGTTAAAACTGTCCCCCAATCGGATCTCCGGGTGGGGACATCTTTAGGCAAATTTCATCACAACAATTCCAATACTTTAAGAATTCTACAATGGAATGCAGGAGGCATGTCCCAGCCTAAAAAACAAGAGCTAATGAAAATATTAAAAGACCAAGATATAGATGTCTTCACAGTACAAGAAGCCAATATATCACAAGAACAGGAAATATACTTTGAAATGGATCAGTACACTACACATATACTTCCAAAGGCTCGTCAAATAGCAAGTGGTATTCTTACAGGAATTAAAAGAAATATGAAAGCTACTATCCAAATCCAAAAAACAATGGAAGAACAAGATAAATCAGAAATAGTTAAAATTGAAGTATGGAAAAGTAACTACCACTATAGAATTTACAGTATCTACAATCCTCCAGACAATACACTAGATCTAAATTCTATTCCCATAGAACCCAAAAGTATTTTAATAGGTGATTTTAATGCACACTCCCCTAGGTGGGGCTACAGAGATATAAATTCAGCAGGAAGAGTCATAGAAGACCTATTAAACTCGTCAACAATGGAATTAATATTTAATCCAAATGATCCACCCACTTACCTTCATTATAATGGTTCGGGTACAAATCCTGACCTTCTGATGGTGTCATCTGACATAATTGACAATACAAAAAGAGAAATAATAGAAGACCCAGGTTCAGGCCACAGAATCACCATAAACTCCATAAGAGGTCTAATAAATAAAAGTAACAAACCAAAAGTTAAAACTTCTTGGAATTTTAAAAAAGCAGATTGGTCCAGTTTCCAAAATGAGATAGAAGGGAAGTGTAATATACTGTTAGAATCAGAGTTCAAGTCAACAGATGAAATGAATAAAAAAATTTGTGAAATATTATTGACAGCAGCCAAAACACATATCCCCAAAGGAAAGTTAAAGAAATATAGCTACTTTTGGTCTCCATCTTTATCTAAGTTAAAACACGAAAGAAATATAGCAAGAGTCAAAGCCGAAAGAACCAAGTGTCCAGAAGATGTACAAAACTGGAGAAGAAAAGCAGCCATTTTTAAGAAAGAATTAATTACAGCAAAAAGGGCCAGTTTCACAAATTTTGTAGAACATATGGACTATAGGAAAGATGGAAATAAAATATACAAATTCCTTAATAAAACAAAATTATCAAAAAATACAACTGAACCATTAAAATATAATAACAAAAGCTTAACTACAGATAGGGAAATAGCAGAATCCCTTAACAAGTTTTATGCTCAGTCACAAAGAATACCCCAAGCGTATAAAAAACAAGATAAGGCTATCCAAAAAACTATCAGAGAAACTAGTAAGCCAAAAGGTATACGAAATGATATTTTTATTCAGGATTTTAATGAAACAGAACTGGATTTAGCAATAGAACAATTACAGAACAAAAAATCTCCTGGACCTGACAAGATCCATCCAGAGTTTATTAAACACCTTGACAGGAAAGGAAAAGAAATCCTACTTAAACTGTATAACACGTGTTGGAGAATGACTGTACCTTCCGACTGGAAAAAAGCCATTATCATCCCGATTTTAAAGAAAAACAAACCCTCAAACAATATTAATAGTTTCAGACCAATATCTTTGACCAGTGTTATTGCAAAAGTGATGGAAAGAATGGTGGCATCTAGACTTAACTGGTTCCTAGAATATTACAACTTAATTAATAGCTCACAGACCGGCTTCAGACAGAATCATAGTACAAGTGAAAATGTACTCCTACTAAGCCAAGACATCAAGGAAGCTTTCAATAGAAAGGAGGATACCTTGGCAGTATTCATTGATTTTAAATCAGCATATGACTCAGTCTGGAGAAATGAATTAGTTGAGAAGTTGCAATCAATAGGTGTGAAAAGTAACATGCTTAAGTGGATAATTCAGTTTATTTCACAAAGATTTTGTGCCACAAAATATAATACATACATTTCCAAATATAAACAAACACACCGAGGACTTCCACAAGGTGCTGTTCTGAGCACAACACTCTTTAACATATATATAAATGACCTTCCATCAATAATAAAAACTTTAGAAACCAAAATTGCTTTATTTGCTGACGATGTAGTCATTTGGACTTCAGGCTCTTCAAAAAAACCTGAATTAATTAAAAACAGAATAGAAACAGCCCTAAACAAAGTACATGAATGGAGCTCCAAAAACCTCATGACTATCAATGTGGAAAAAACAAATTATGAATTATTTACACTAAAATACAAACCAGTTAATATTAGCATAAATTATAATGGTAAACCACTCAAAGCAGTTGATGATGCCAAATACTTAGGCATCACTTTCGACAGAAAGCTAAGTTGGAAAAAACATATAACAAACATCTCAGAAAAGGTTGAAAAGAAATTGCAAATCCTGAAAAGGTTAGCTGGTGCTAAATGGGGCTGCTCAAGGAGAGTCCTTAACACAACATACAAAATGTATATTAAACCAAACCTCTTGTACTGTTCTGAAGCTTTAATAACAGCAGCAAATGCTAACATCAATAAACTTGAACAAATACAAAATCAGGCTCTTCGCCTTGAGACAGAATATTGACTAATAGAAGATTGTCCATGTAAATATTTTTGTAAGAGTGTGTAAATTTCTAATTCTTTTAATTTGGGTGTATCAGGGACTTATTTCTTTTGATAATACTCAAAATAGACAATGTCTTCTCAATTGTTTGAGTTCGACCAATGAGAACTGTTGCGCGGATGAATACACAAGAATGGCGGTGTTGCGTCATAGAGACGCTAAAGGACTAGTTAATCATTAGCGTCTGTGACTTCAAAGTGTAAGGACGTACAATTGTTGATGGCGTGTGAATATGTGAATTACACACAAACTTTTAACCGGCATGGACGCTATCCAATTTTAAAAGTTATTAACCAAGTGAAATAGTGATGTAAAGTGTATATAAAACGAATAAATGTGTTTCTAATAAAAGTACGTTGATTTATGCATTCCATTCTACGACCACATCCCCTGCAAAGAAGAGTGGCGTCTGCTCTAACAAACTTTCCACCTTTTAGCAAAAACAGTGCTCCATTTGCTGCAATATTCACGCAAATATGTGTTAACCATCATTTAGAATAATAAACCCCCGCCACAAATGGCTTGCCCAACGTGGGGCGCGAATTTAGAATGGAATGCAAAATTACGAGAATAAAGTGCTAATATCAAAAGGACGCTATCTTATCGTACAGGAAAAAGACGCCATTAGACCATCGTCTGATATCAACAAAACATCGATACACGGAGAATCAACGTGGGAAAAACACCGGAGATCATCTAGCGAAGCCAACTACCCAGGAGACGTAAATAACCGGACGAAGAACCAGCAGAAAAAAAAGTAGGATCCAAAATTTTTATCTTTATTTTCTTTCCATTTTCCATGTTATTGAGAAACAGCAAAGTGACGGGACTTTTAACCAAAAGTGAATTAGACAAAGGAATTAAAATGTCGCGAAAAGAGATAGAAACAGGAGTGGGGGAAGGGGCAGATAGGCCTAGTTATCAGGAAGGATTAGAAGATGAACAGGCGGAAATAAGCAAAGATCAAAGGTTAATGATGATGATGTTTGAAAGACTAGAACAGAAACTGGAACAAAACAAGGTAGAATTAGGTCAGAAAATAGAGGGAGTGAGAGAGGACTTGGAAAATAATAAAAAAGAGATAGGTCAGAAAATGAAACAAAATAACATAGAATTAAAACAGGATATAGAACAAAGTTTAGGTCAGAAAATGGAGGAAGTGAGAAAAGACTTAGAACAGAAAATGGAATTAGGTAGACAGGACTTAGAACAGCAAATAGAATTAGGAAGACAGGAGTGTAAAGAAAATATGAAAGTAATGGAAACTAATTTAAAATTAGTACATAAAAACTTAAATGAAACAAAGGAAGCCTTAGAAGCTAGGATAGAAATTGTAGGAGATAGGATGGGAAAAATAGAATCAGAGATGAAAGAGAATAAAATAGTGTTGGAAGAAGAAATTGCTAGATGTAGGGATGAAATAACAGAATGTAACACAAGTGTAGACTGTAAGATAACAAATGTAAAAGCAGAAATAACTGAGGAATTAAGGAAAGAGATTGTGGTAGTAAAGAAAGACATTATTAATGAAACTGTAGAACAAATTGTAATTCCTAAAATTAAGACAATGAATGATGTGATGCTTTCACAACAGGATGCTATAAATGATATGAAACAAAGCCACTTAGAAATAAAGAATGATTTAAAATCAATTTGTGAAGAAATGAAGAAAGGGAAAGAAAATTTGGCTAATGTAAATGATGTTGTGAAGGCATTACAAAGACAAGATGATTTAGATGTAAGTAATGTACAAGATGAGAGTTACTTGAGTAATGTACAAAATGTTGACTCACCATACAGAGAAAGAGGTTCACAACCAAACAATGACACAACACATAACACATGTTACACCAACAGCATATTACATGAAATCACACCACCTACATTTGACGAGGAAAAGGGAGACGATCCAAAACTCTTTGTTAAAGAGATGGAAGAATACTTTAAAGTGAAAAGGATACCAAACGAGCTTAGGATGATGATAGTTAAGAAAAGCTTAAAAAACAAGGCATTAGAATGGCTCAGGTTAACACTAGCTGGTCACGAGTCTTATAGCTCATTCAGAAATTTATTCCTATCAAGGTATTGGGGCCCAGCTAAACAAAACCAAACTAGGGTAGAGCTAGCGACAGGTAGATACGATCCAGCCAAAGGGTTGTCATTAGTCGACTATTTTATGAAAGTAGCCAACAAAGGAAAGCTATTAGACCCCAAATTGTCGGAGGCAGAACTAATTGCCAGCATAACAAGACATTTCCCAGACACAGTGAGAACAGGATTAATTGTTGCGAGGCCAGTAGATTTTGCAGATATGATAGAACTGCTGACAGCCTTCGAAACACAAAATGGTCGGCCTAATGAGCATAGACATAGGAACGGTCACCCAAACTCACCCATCCTAAACCAGAACACGATTACGAACAACCAGAGTGAGGGAGAACATAGAAATACTAGGAATACCCATGAAAGGGGGAGAGGGGCACACCATTTCCCACAACCACATAATCATGGCGAGAGGATGGAGAACACAAGACAGCGGTACCACGACACAATACCGAGGGGTGAATCGAGGTACAGAACGCACAGGTATGATCGTGGAAGACCAGGAGACCGTACCCATCAAGTGAATCATGTACGATTCTGTAGGGAATACATGAACAGCCATAGGCCGTCGTACAATAGGGGTTCACGTCAAAGGGGCAGAAACCAAGGGAACATCGACAACGTAAGACAACAGGAACAGAATGAAAATGTGCCGGATAGGACCGATACTGCACAGAACACAGAAACTACGATCACCTCCAACGTCCAGGAAAACTAAATACAAGTCAACTTTGTGTCCCGGAAGTTGACCTGTGTGGCAGTAGGGGCGATATTGACCAATGTAATGTAGGTACCTTGAGAAGACAGGCGAGTGAAAGAAAGGAGATAACCAATCCACCAATGATTAGGCTGAAGGTATGGGGTATCGAATTGCCAGCAATGATAGATACAGGAGCCAGCACATCAGTATGTGACGAACAGCTGTTCCAGGAACTGATAACTAAAAGGAATGCTGAATTCTTGCCTGTGTGTGGAGTATATTGCAGCACAGCAATTGGCAAGAAGAAGGAACATGTTAAATACCAAGTAAGGCTGGTAATTGAAATCGGAAGTTGGAAGTTCGACTTTATTGCCCTGGTAATACCAAGATTAACAGCCACCCTAATCATTGGCAGTGATTTGCTTAACCTTTGGAGATCAGTAATTAACTATGACCTACATGAATTTATCATTAAGGAAGGAGCCTCAGAATGCACTGCGAAGTTCCTGGAGGAAGAAACATGCCAGGAGGAACCAGACCAGACAGGGATCCATCCGGATGAACAATTCTTTGTGGAGAACATCAATGTCCACGAGAATAGATTGGTAGACCTAAGGGTACATAAGAAGAAAACAGGTTGGACGAGCGATGAAGAAACTAACGTTTGCAGCCATTGGATCTGCACAGAAGACGAGTATGTTGCCTGGGACAACTACCAACCTGAACCACTACCAACAGATGCAGAAGAATCGATGTTACAGCTAATCGATGAGAAGGTCTGGGGGGCACATGGCATCTCTGAAGAGGAAAGAAGCCAACTTAAGAAAATATTGGTTAAAAACAGAAAAGTTTTCGATAAAAAGCCAGGTACGTGTAACAAGTACGTACATACCTTTACAGTAACAGATATTACCCCCTATTCACACAAATCCAGGCCCATCCCCAACTCCATTAGGGAGGAAGCTGACAGAGTAATCCAGAAAATGTTAGCGGACGGAATAATTGAGCCGTCGGACTCATGTTATGTGAATCCAG
Organism: Tenodera sinensis; assembly: GCA_030765045.1. NCBI lineage: Eukaryota > Metazoa > Arthropoda > Insecta > Mantodea > Mantidae > Tenodera > Tenodera sinensis. The sequence continues at coordinate 135,050,098 of CM060969.1, forward strand.
TAGTATGGGTCCATAAGAAAGGGGGAAAATTGAGGATGACCATAGACGCAAGGAAGATAAATGCACATACCTTGCCGGATCACTACAGGCCTGAGGGGGTAGACCAACTAATATCGAAATTGAAGGGAGGTCAACATTTCACTAGTCTTGACTTGACAGCATCATTCTGGCAAATTCCTCTTCATCCAGATGTCAGGAAATATACCTGTTTCTTGCACAAAGGAAAGGTATACCATTTTTCAAAATGTGCCTTTGGACTATCGACCAGTAGCAGTGCACTACTGAGGGCTCTGGACAAAGTTTTTGGAGATACCATCGAGACTTTTGTGACGCAATATGTAGACGACTTTTTAATATACAGTGAGAATCCCGAGTCGCACTTACATCACATAGATTATGTATTATCCAGGTTCCAGGAAAGCAACATGACCCTAAATTTAGAAAAGTGTGAGTTTTTCGTCAAAGAAGCTGAATTTCTAGGCCACATCATAACACCTGATGGTATACAACCTAATCCGGAGAGGGTCAAGGCCATAGAGCATATACCACCCCCACGTAACTTAAAACAGTTGAGGAGGTTTCTGGGCATTTTACAGTACCAGTCGAAATTCGTGGTCAACTACGCTAAGGAATTGGTACCCCTTAGAGCACTGTTGAAAAAAGATACTAAGTGGGAATGGAATGCTGAACACCAGGTGGCCTTTGAGAATATCAAGGAACTTTTCAAGCACAGTATTCTCCTGGAACGAACGGATCCAAATTCACCTTTTCTAGTATACACTGATGCTAGTGCGCACTCATATGGTGCGATATTAGCACAAGAAGATGCAGATGGCAACAAACATGTGATTGCCACAGCTTCTAGATCCTTAAATAAAATAGAAGCCAATGCCTGCATAACCGAACTGGAAATAGGTGCAATCCATTTTGCATTGCAAAAGTTCAGACAATATATATATCTTTATAAAATAATTATATATACAGATCACGTAAGCCTGTCCTTCATTCAAAAATGCAAGCTGACCAACTCCAAAATCTCAAGGTACATACATGAGATAATGTCATACGACATAGAGGTCAAACATATCCCGGGGAAGGAGAACATCTTCAGTGACTTATTGTCAAGATTGAGGTCGGAAAGTCACATACCCGAGACGATATACAGTCCGCACCATGAGATCAAAATTATGCAGATAAGTAGCAAAGAAAGCAACGAGATCTTGCAAGACTTCAAGAACATAGCGAAGCTACAACAAGAAGACCCTGAATTGAAGAGGCTATTCGACAAGGCTCCAGACATAATACCAAGATTGGATGCCAAGATAGGCAAATTTAGGAACATCCTATTTAAATTGCATGGTCGCGACGTAAGGAAATGGAAAATGATGGTACCAAATTCCTTACAAGACAGGGTCATTTTGGCATTCCACCACTCGATGCTTCACTCCGGTACTGAGAGGACAATGCTTGCCATCGAGGAGGTATTGTACATTAAACATCTTGGCAAGAAGGTCAGGAAGTTAATTTCCTCATGCGACCTATGCCAAAAGGCCAAGCCAATTAATGTAAAGTACGATGTCATCCCACAATCCATCGTGAGGAACGAGAAAAATGCATTGGTGTGTATTGACGAGCATGGAGAATTGCCAAGGGGTAAAGATGGAAACAGATACATATTTGTCATGTTTGATGTTTTTACAAAATTCACCAAAATATACCCCATTAAGAACATCAAAAGCAGAACATGTCTAGATAAAATCGTCAAGGACTACATCCCAAAATATGGGAGAATAAAATGTATCCTATCGGACAATGCGACCATGCACAAGAGCAAGTTGTTTCAGAACACCTTAGAAACATTAGGAGTAAAATTGTACTATTCCTCAGCATATTATCCCCAGGGAAACCCGACTGAGAGAATCATGAGGGATATTAGTATTTATTTTCGTTTGCTCTGCCACAGAGACCACACTTCCTGGACGGAAAAATGCGGATATATAGAGGAGGTGATTAACCATTCGGTGAACCCCACGACCAAGTTCGCACCTATCGAGCTAATGACCAACACGAAACCAAGAAAATTAGCAATTGACATTGACACTACCATGGCTGCCCAAAGAGAATTATCAGAGAAAGAAAAATGTCAATTGGCATTCAGAAGATTACAACAGAAGGCTGAAAAAGGGAGGAACAAGGTGAAAAGATTCATCAGGAAATGGTCCCCACAAATTGGAGAAAAGGTGCTCTTAAAAAGCCACAAAGCATCCAAGGCATCTGAGAAGAGATCTGGAAAGATGGAACTATTGTATACTGGACCACTGGTCATGACAAAACAGCTGGGTGACCACACGTATGAGCTACAGAATACAAATGGCAAGTTGGTAGGAAGATACCACAAAAATAAATTGAAGCCATACAAAGAAAGAACCAAATAGCCTTTGTCAACAAATGTGTAAGGCAGGAATAACAGAGATGAAAGAAGATAACAATTTTTGATGGGTTACTTATAGGAAATTACGTTCAGAATAGGAATTATAACAAGGAAGAAAACCAACATAGTCATTGGCTATATCGACCACAAAGAGCATTGTCAACAAAGACAGATGAGGACACTGATTGTCATTAAATAAATGAATCATAGCGACGGAAGATAATATGTTTTTGACATAAGGATGTCAGGGACAAAAATAAAAATGAATCAATTATGATGAAAAAGATATAATATTTCGACACAAAGATGTCGAGGGTAAATTGAGAGGAAAAATAATACAATTACAGAATAATTGTAAGTATAGAAGTTTTCTCTTATAAAAATAAGAGACAAAGAAATGACAATTAGTGAAGTGAGGAAAACCATAACCAGAAAAACAATGCCCATGAATTGAGATGAATATAGCCAATGCTAAGCTCAAAGAAATGTTGAACCAAACAACAATGAATAATAACCCAATCAAGAAAATTAGTATCATAAGTAACATCAGAGTTTAAGAACCGACTCAACAACCTGCCTATACATAAGCTTATAAGACAAAGAAGGCAAAGAACTGAATAAAATATTGCCATAAACATGATCATAATCATTAGCTCAAAATTTGTATCCTGTTTTTCTCTCCTCATAGCAAAGAATACAAGTCAAAAACTACATGAAACACTTAAATTGTATTTGTGTCAATGTCAAATGTACAATAACTGAGTATGTGTTGTATAAGAACTGAATATGTGTTGTACAATAACTGAATATGTATTGTATGATAACTGGATATATTGTGTAATAACTGAATATGTTGAGTAATAACCAAATATGTTATGCAAAAACTGAATATGTATTGTGTAATAACTGAATATGTATTGCATAATAACAGAACATATGTGATGTGATAGCAGGATATATTGTGCAATAACTGAATATGTATTGTGTAATAATTGGACATGTTGTGTAGTAATCAAATGTGTTGTACAATAACTGAATATGTATTGTATAATGACTGAAGGTGTATTGTATAATAACAACATATGTGATATGATAACTGGGTATATTGTACAATGACTGAATATATATTGTATAATAATTAGACATATTGTGTAATAACTAAATGTGTTGTACAATAACTGAATATGTATTGTATAATAACCAAATGCATTGTGTAGTAACCGAATATGTGAAACTTATAAAGACATGTTGTATTATGTCAAAACAAAGGACAAAGACAAACAGTGAAGAAGACTGTAAAGAAAAAAAAAAAAAAAAATATATATATTGTACAAAGTGATTGAATCATAGAAGTAGGGAGAAGTATTGTGTTGTGTTTCAAGATTGTAAATAAGGTGACAATTTGAAAAACAAAACAAGGGGCATATGAGACAGAATATTGACTAATAGAAGATTGTCCATGTAAATATTTTTGTAAGAGTGTGTAAATTTCTAATTCTTTTAATTTGGGTGTATCAGGGACTTATTTCTTTTGATAATACTCAAAATAGACAATGTCTTCTCAATTGTTTGAGTTCGACCAATGAGAACTGTTGCGCGGATGAATACACAAGAATGGCGGTGTTGCGTCATAGAGACGCTAAAGGACTAGTTAATCATTAGCGTCTGTGACTTCAAAGTGTAAGGACGTACAATTGTTGATGGCGTGTGAATATGTGAATTACACACAAACTTTTAACCGGCATGGACGCTATCCAATTTTAAAAGTTATTAACCAAGTGAAATAGTGATGTAAAGTGTATATAAAACGAATAAATGTGTTTCTAATAAAAGTACGTTGATTTATGCATTCCATTCTACGACCACATCCCCTGCAAAGAAGAGTGGCGTCTGCTCTAACAAACTTTCCACCTTTCAGCAAAAACAGTGCTCCATTTGATGCTAAATCCACGCTACTATATCCACGCTAATAAGTGATAACCATCTTTTATAATAAAACCCCGCCACAGCCTAATCACTGGAGCAGTTAAATCCACACCTATTGATGCCATGCTTGCCTTAACACGGACCCCATCAATAACAACAAAAATAGAAGAACAAGCATTGCTCCAACACGAGAAAATGTTACGACTGCCAAACTCTAAATGGACAGAAGAGAACCTCCCCCCTTCAATCCTTAAAACTCATAGTAGTTTCCTAGAAAAGGTAACACAGATTAAATCCAAATTGAACATTCCTAACACCAGAGAAAATCTACTTATTAGAGAAAATCCATTGGAATTATTGCAACCTACCTTCAATTTGGAATTAATAGAGGAAATAAGTAAATCAGACACACCAAAAGAAATACAAAAACTTCTAGCTCTGGAAACAATCAGTACTAGGTATCCCACAGAAGAATGGCTGCACATATATACTGATGGATCCTCGAAGGAAAACCTTACTGGAGCTGGAGTTACATGTTCACATTTTTCCTTTTATCATTCTGTTGGCAGAGACACAACAAATTATGATGGAGAAATAGAGGCTATATACATTGCTCTCCGACAATTATTAAATCTTCCCTTAAATAAATTTAACAAGGCAGTAATTCTTTCGGATTCTAAAGCTGCAATTCAGGGAATATGTTCAAATACTACAAAGAAGTCAACAAAAATTAGAGAATGCTACAAAATGTTAACACAACTCCAAAAAGTTAATAAGACTGTTCATCTCCAATGGATTCCAGCACACTGTGGAGTCATGGGGAACGAAGCTGCAGACTCACTTGCAAAGAAAGGCACAACAATAAAACAAAAGTCTAAATTCAATTTCTCATATTCCTCAATAAAACGCTTGATCATTAAAATTTTTTGTCATTCATACCTACAAGAAATAGAAACAAATGCCAAAGATAAAAAATGGATTACACTACTTTCCAATCCAGATATAATCCCCCAGAGACCAAGGAAAACAGCTGTTGCAGCCTTCCGACTATTGACAAATCATGACTGCTTGGCAAGTCATCTCTACAGAATAGGTATCTCAGCCTCACCAATATGTGTCCTGTGTAACGATCCAGCAGAAATGAATGAAGAACACTTGAAGACCTGTGAAGCATTAAGATCAGAAGAAACTACAGTTCAAAAGTATTGGAAAGCACGAATGCTAATGGCTTCATTGCCAGATGCAAGGCACTAGAAAACAACAACAACAACTTACTAAATCCAGTTTTTGCCTGATCAGTTACACAGTTGCAGCCAAGAATATATAGGAAAACAAAGAGTAACATAGAAACTCAAAGATAAGTGTATTTTTGGCATATCAAATACAAATAGATTAATCAGGAATAGCTCACCATTTTTTAAAGAAATGCCATAACAAATCCAGGTGTTAAATTGCTCAAACACAGCAATAACAACAGTAAAGAAGTCTGAAGATGTTATTGAAGAATAATGAAATTGGTCACTGTATTTTCCAACTTAAAATATAAGTGACGCCTAGTCTCTAGATATTTATTGATTTAATTTGCTTCACTGTTAATACCATGTGTTCCTTGACTGGCCGGACCGGCACGCTCTCTGCCAGAGTTAGGCGTAAAGGACCAGCAAGTCACGGGTAAGGAACACTAACTACTGTATTAACTTACATTAGACTTACCTGCATCACGTGAGATATTGAAATTGATGACCTTCAAGGCGAACACATTCTCTAAATCTCCCAAAACAATTCTGGTTTACTCGCAAAAGTTCATGTTGATGATTCCTGTATTTCTCTCATGATTTTCTGCTTCAGTTCTTTTAACATGTGCAGATTTAATGCATACTTTATTCTTTAATGTTCCTCATAAATAAAAATCGTTCAAATGTTTAGCACAAGGTTAACAAAGACGTCAGCTTTTGCAGCAACATAACTTCTGAAACTTAAAAGTTCATGCTTTACAAGCACAAGATCCTGTAAGTAGGGTTAATTATTGCAATTGGTTTTATCAGTCGGTTCATAATAACATGGACCCACCTTTAACATTCTTCACTGATGAAGCGTGGTTTTATCTTCAATTAAAGTTCACATTTCTACTCAGAACAACTGATACTAGGTTACCAAAAACCACCAAGTTATTCATGAAGTTCCTCACCACGCATAGGATTATCAGTCTCATGTTTACAACACAAAAGTTAATTTATGCATATAGGTAAACTATTTTAAAGAAGAAATGCAAGATTGTGTGGCTGGATTGTGATCCTGTTCCTGCAGGATTCAACTATAGCACACACTACTGATAATTCTATGTATCAATTGTTAAGTGAGCATGATGACAGAATAATTAGCCAGGATTCTGGTCCCCTCGTTCCCCTGATCTATCTCAGTGTGACTTTTATTTATAGGGAACTTTAAGAAGAAAGCGTATGAATTAAACCTGCACAAGTTACAGGAAATGAAGGACAAAATCACAAGAGAAATACAGGCAATCAGTTAACATGAATTTTTATGAGTAAACCAGAATTATTTTCGGAGATATAGAGAATGTGTTCGCGTTGAAGGCCATCAATTTCAACATCTGATGTAATTCAAGAAAGGCTAATGTAAGTTAGTACAGTAGTAAATATTATTTATTTACAGTAGTGTTTTGTAACCGTGTCTTGCCGGTCCTTTACGTGTAACTCTGGCGGAGAGCATGGTCGGTCCTCATCCGCTCCTTTGCCAGTCCGGCTGGTCAAGGAACACACAGTACATTCAGTTTTTTCATTGAATAAAGCAGCTACTTCACACTTACAATACATTTCATTTGCCATAAAATATGTCAAACATATGGAATTTTAATCAAAATAGTTAGCCTTTTTCAAAAAAATAAAAATTTTCCACGTAAAGGGTAGTTTAGGGTGGAGCAATTTTCTTCAAAATCTTTCTGTCACATCCTTGAAAGACATTAATCTTAAACACCAACTTTGGTCGAGAGGTAGAATTGGAACTGAAAAATTCAATGCCACAGCTGGGATTTGAATCCCAGACCCTCCGCTTACCAGGCGGGTGCTCTAACCATTAAGCGAGTATGACAACATTCTAGACTGCCATTGAATTCTCCAACCAATTCATATTTCTCCCAGTAAACTACAAAGGCAGTCTCACGTCAAAGACACTTACCCTAATGGTGACTTACTATTGTAAGTACTTTATGTCCCAGGATTAAATAACTTTCAGATGGTAATTATTTATTTATGCCAACAAACTTATTGTTGGTGTTTTTAAACACACAAGCCGTGTGTGGGCAATGTTAGAGAGGTAGAATGTTTGGTCAAAAGCACCAACAGTAAGTTTGTTGGCATAAATAAAAAAATAATAACCAACTTGGTTTTTAACCGACTTCTCGTTTTTGAGTTATGCTGTCCATAAACTGAAACACAGACAGACAGGCACAGGTACACGCATGCACACCCACCCACACACACACACACACAGGCCTTTTTCTAAAAATTTCTTTTTTGGGTTCAGGGAGCCTCAAAACATATTTCCGGTGAAATCTCAACATCAAATTTTTGGGTGGAACACAATAGTTCGTTTACTTAGTATATGTAGTAGAGAAGGTAAAGAGGATTAAACTGAGAGAGAGAGAAGAGGAGTGGGAACAATTTCGTGCCAAAGTGAAAAAAATAAAACAATGATAAAACTAGCAATATGCTATGACTGGTCCAAATTCAAAGCATTTCTATCCTAGGTAGACCACTGTACACCACTGAAATAGTGAAATTAAATAAAAACATTACAAACACTAACATGAAATATCGGGTTAGTTCACTGGAGCACTGCCCTTCATTGCACAGTTTGCTACATTGTACTGTACACTCATTTTTTATTTGGCAAACCCAGTTAAATAAAAATTTGAAATTCTATAGAACTTGGGATATACACGATATTTACCTGCATATAAACCATATCCCAGAATCCTTCCAAATCGGAACATTTCACAGTTACTCCTGGCATATCAGGAACACTACCAGCCTCACACTGGTTAATAAGTTTGCCAAACTGATTTAACTTCTGCTTGATCAACAATCTTGCTTTTCCCACAGCAACATCAATTGAGTCACAAATCTCTTCAGGCAGCTCTGGTGTACTGTCTCGTAGTGCAAGCCATTTCACACATGTTTGCTCCAGTCTCTCAACTTCACTTTGTAACACATTCCTAAACACAAAAGCACGGTCTTTGTAGCACTTGAAAACCCATCAAATAAAATCTCTATCAAAATTGCCTTTTTATATACCTTTATTCTTGTTATCCTTCTAGGAAATATATTTAATTTAATGTTAGAAACATCAAAGAAAAATTAAAGCTATTAACAGTGAAGTAACAGAATTTAAAATAAGAACAAATTAGAAACTAAACACTTCACTTATCTTAGTATTTGCTGCAAGTTCTTTAAATGCTACAATTTATATTTATAGGTTTTTATTTTCAGAGGTTGGCAAAACATAGATCTTTTAAGTTGAGTGTCTGTATACTGACTGGCAGCTAAGTTGGCAGGTGAGCTAGGATGTGCAGTGGCATTTACTGACCATGTCCACCAATGGGAGTCAGTGCATTGTTGACTCTCGTACAGAGAAAGCCATGTTCCCATATTCAACATTGAAGTGCTTTTTAATAGTATAGTGATAGTGCATGTGTTACAATTAATATATAAATACAAGTACTTAGAGTACGTGATGGAAGGAAACAAAAAGAAGCAGCCAGTGTTACACAAACAAGCGAGGGACATAGTATATGAAGTGCATTCCTTCTGTAAGAGAGAGGCGTCTGCTGGCAGGCCATTATGCAGTGTTGCCAAATGTGGGGAACGCACCGCTGAGGCTTGTGCTGTAGCTATCAGAACAAGCTTCTGGTAATCCCATATTTAACTCCCCTGGAAAAAATAGGCAGAGGGAGAAGCCTGTAACTGGGATGGACGAGTTTGATCTCAGCATGCTCTGTCATAAACTTTTAGACTTTTACGACAGAGGGGAGTTTCCTTCAGCGAAAAAGTTAATTTAGGAAATGACGCAACAGATTATAAGGGAAGTGAGACATCATTTTCATCACAAAGAGCGTTTTATTTTTGCATACAAAATGTTTAAATTGACAGTGCAGTACTATTTAAGGAAAGTCAATATCGAAGGAGTAATAAACAGAAAAACAATATAACTGCACAAGGACGCATTAACCAATTTATGGAAGACAAATATGCAACTATTCTTAAATAATGTACACTCAAGTGCACTATGTAATTCTCTTTTCCCTAAATGTGTAGTTCTATTGGTGAATTTAGAGATTTTAACATTAAATGCACATTTGGGAAAAAATGTGCATAATCAAAAACAATAAAGTGATTAACTTTGAAATCCCAGCTTTATACAAAGTGTTAAAGCTACACCCCTAACACCAGATGGCAGCAGGATGATAGTAGCAGAGAGGAGGAACAAAAACATAGCGTCAGTCACCGAACAGCTCATGATGTTGGGACTGAACGGTCTCGAAAACGTTTCCTGTTTTTAAAACAATTTAAGTGAAGGTGAGTATAAAAAAGTGACTCAAAATGATCTCAAACATGTTTACAGTTTCTCATTTATACGTTATTTTAGCTATCTCTTTGAAAACATGTAACTGAGATTATACATTAAAAACATAGCTTACCTGAAATACATAATACCACAACGCTCCTTCTGAGTTTCATCTTCTTTCTCTGTATTTGAAGTGCTCTCTTTCATTGGAGTAGCAGGACCCTCTTGTTGCAAAGCTGCAGGAAAAACAAACGTGAATGAGACAAGAATTCAGCCAAATGAAACAGCATTTTCCACAACAGGTAAGGCAGCTGCAAAGCTCAAAATTTTATGTAAGAATATACTTTATCTTATATAAACAAGCAATTCTTGTATATATTATCTGCGCAACTTGGAAACGGCTCAAACGATTTCAATCAAATTTTGTATTCAGACAGGGTTTTGCTTATTAAGGTAACCTATATAGGTGTAATTCCTGAAAAAAAGGAATTTTACACGTAACAGTCACAATTACTCTAAAGCTTATTTTGGCCATAATTTCTCTGTTAATTGGCCAACTTAAACAAACAAGCCAGAATATTCAAGGTCTCATCAAGAGCTTTCAGAAAACCTAAAGAAACTTGACTTAGCTATATTAGTCTACACGTAACAGTCACAATTAGTCGAAACCTTATTTTGGCAATATTTCTCTGTTAATAGGCCAATTTCAACAAACAAGCCAGGATATTAAAGCTCTTGTCACAGAAACGGCTCCAACAATTAGGATGAAAACTTATATTTAGTTAACATTTTGCTTTTCAAGTTTATCTAAATAAGTATCTTCTACTCCCCCCCCCCCCTTAAAAAAAAAAAAAAAAAAAAGAGGAAAAGAAAAGCCAAGCGAAGCTCGGTTGCCCAGGTTATTTAATTGAATATTTTAGTCCCCAATCTTATCAACTAGCCACTATAAATTCAACCAATCTCCCCTACACACATGTCCAGACCATGACTGTCATATGTAATAAAACGGCAATGTAACTGACGCCTGACATGGCGCAAAACAAAGGATGGTTGGGGCTAAGCTACTTCACACCACATACCAGGCTGGAGAGCAAAGGTGCTCAAGGCTGCCTTGCGTGACTGTTTGTGTATATGCAACTAACAATGAGCATGATGCATTACTAAGGATTGCTGGAACCTTCGAGGGGCACCCAGCGGCCGGAGTGTTTGTGGAAGTTGAGAAAAGTCCATTCCATGTCATCCTCACTATATAAGGAGGTGAGGAAACTGCAAAAGAGAGAATTACAGACCTAAGTCAGTGTGTGCGAGACAGCTGAGTGTGTGTGGTACTATCATGAAAGATGTGTTGCATAGAAGTGAAGAAGTTTTAAAGAGTGTTGAGAGATTGTATCTTCAAAATCTGCTGTTTAAGAGACAGAGAAACTGAAGAGAGATAGAAAGGAGTATGTTAATGTCCGTAGAAAACTGTGTATTTGTCCAAAAGTTTAGAAGACAAATAAAATGACCCAAAAAAAAAAGTAATTCCACTGATTTCGTCACATTGATGTCAGGAGTGATACTTGTCAAACTGTCCCACTTATCTTATACTTTATACCAGCTTTAAGATCAATTTAAATGGCATTGTTAAAATAAAGTCTATGTAAGTAACTCCATGCATTGCTATACTCATCTTCAAGAAAGAAAAAAGTGAAGTATTATTCCAGACTCTTCCCCCACTTCTCCATCTCCAACATTTATTAAGTTAAAATTATTGACTGTGATCAACTTATATATATATATATACAAAATACTACTGTACACAAAAAATAACAACCATTCAGCAACATAGGTTTGACATTCATTCATATAATACTAGAAAAAATACAATGATCAATGTACCCTATCATAGACTGTCTAAATCTGGCAACAGCTATGAAGTACTAGGAATAAAACTGTACAAGCAGTTACAATCAAGAATAACACAATTACCCACAACAACATTCAAATGTAAATTTTATGATTGGCTTGAGGCAACACCTTTTTATTCTTTGCAAGAATACTTTTGAGTGTAACAATATTATATAGTTGTTTCTGTTATATGTAATTGATCTGATGTTTGTAAAATATTATATAATTGTTTTGTTGTAGTAATAAGATGTTTCTTGTGACGTTGTCTATTGCTGTATACAGCTCAATGACAAATCAATCTGTCAATAACACAATGAATGACCAATGAACAAGGGACGTGACCGAGGTGCATAATGCAAGGGGAGGGGTAAAGAGGAATTCAACCCGAGTGGAATGATTGTCACCACCATCTCCTGGCTGTGTCCGTTGCTCATTGATTTGATGTCATAACTCTGGGATTTGGTTTTGGGAATCAGGGAGAACGACAAGAGGTGGGTCACACAAAACAGCTTTGTTGAATATATTGTCATCTATACTATGCATGCCATTTGAAGTGAGCAAACGTTATGGATAACAAGCCTAAAGTAATTGCACTTCTTGAACAAGGATGTAATGCTGCAAGGCTGCGGAACTCTGTGGAGTGAACTGTCTCAAACTGGTGGAAGAAATACCAAGAACGGGGATAAGGGACAAGTGGATTAATTACTAGAACATTATCGTCTTGTGTTTTCCCCTTATGTTTGTCTACATGATGAAAACATGCTTTCGTATGCTCGGTATATTTTGTGTGGATAGAGCTTAAGTTACAGCTTTAAATTATTTTGTAATGAAATGACATGATTCAAAATAAATATGCGCAATGTGGAGTTCAAGTTAATACACACACAATAAAACATAAATCTGCCTCATCCCCCGTTCCCTTACCAAGAAAACAACACAAACCTGAGAAGGTTCATTATTCGAAAAGCATTAGCAATCTGGCATTTGCTCCTGTCCTCAATAACCGCTGATAAAATGATTGAAGTCCAATGAGACACGTTCTGAATTATATGTTTCAATATATCTTAAACTGTCTGGGCTTCTGGTTCATCTGTGCCATAGCGAAACAAAGAGCCTTCCTATCGCTGACAGGGGTTTGAACTGGGGGTGTAGTGCCATTCACTACCAATCTAAACAGCTGTTCCTCATATCGGAAAGTTTCCGTGCACTGGACTGTACCTCTGTTCAGAAGCGATCAATCATGTCTTCAGGAAAGCAACTTCTCATATATCAGCAGGCACAAGAGATCATCCTTTTGTGTTGCATTACTGACTGTATGCCAAGGTCGAGTCACTAGTATGTCTCTATTCTAGTAAATATATAACAAGCAATCAGAGCACTCTGACAACCAAGGTCAATACACTTGGATGCTTTGCCAGATAATACAATGTGAGTATAAGCTTCAGATTCAAATATTTCTTGAGATTTTAAAGAAGGAAACATCATAAACGCATAAATGATGCATTTTGCTCTCTGGGACGTAAGCTATGATCGTATAAGCAAAAACTTGTAAAAATGAAAGTCGCATGCACAAAATAATTTGCTGTAATATGCTATAGGATTTTGCCACAACCACTGAAAAAAAAAAGTGTAAGTGTGAAATGTATAAAAGAAATTTTAATGTAATAATATGTAAATATTTAACCACGTCCTGAAGCCATCTCTAGTACACGCCTTTCTAACACTCTGGCACGAGCCACTCTTTGTTATGGACACTCACAACAGATGAACGTCCAGTAACAACTGGCGAGATCACTCACTAGTTCTGGGCATGTGGAATATGTGGTCATTCCAGTTTTTCTCAGATAGTCTAACACAGATTGAACTCACTGCTGGATACCTACACCAAATTGAACCACATCCGTAATGAACATTTATCATCTTCCTATATCAGAAAAACTGGAATGACCACATATTCCACATGCCCAGCACTAGGTTCCCTAAAGTAGTGCTCTATTATCGCCCAATATGAAAGTGACATCTTGGCTGTCCAAGGATGAGGTGGACAGAAATTCTGTGCTGAGATTGTAACGGGCCAACAGAAGGAGGATCACGATGATGATATAATCATAAGAAAACAGTGCTAATTTACTCACAGTATAAAACTTTCCTTGTGCTACCCTTAGATTTCCTTGCACTGCCCCTTTCCTTTGTCACAAATGGACTGTACTCAACTGGCAAACACTCATCTTCACGTTTGGGTGTCTTTGGAACGGGTGTAACAGGCTCAGTGCCTTTCCATTTCCTATCCTTTTCCTCTGCTCCAGACACTGAACTCTCTGAAAAATAACAAATACATGCTACATTATATAGACAAAAATTAATAATAATAATAATAATAATAATAATAATAATAATAATAATAATAATAATAATAATAATAATAATAATAATAATAATAATAACAACAACAACAATAGTAATAACAATAGTAGTAGTAACAACAACAACAACAACAACAACAACAATAATAATAATAATAATAATAATAATAATAATAATAATAATAATAATAATAATAATAATAATAATAATAATAATAATAATAATAATAATAGTAATAATAATAAATCGGCACTGTTTTATGTAAATAATGGCAGGTTGTTGAGCTTTCGATTCTTTGCAATCTCGGGCCATGGTACAGGGTGAAATAATTGTGGACTCGGGATTAAGTCTATATGAATTACTTTATTCACACCTTGTTCACAGTATTTTAAATACGTATCACAATAGTAAGTCCTTTTTGTTAGTGGATCAACTTTCTTAACATCGTCACCATAATATACAACATATGAGTTATTTAACGGTATTTCACTAAATGCATTTTCCATCATTTTACGATTCGTCATATCATGTCCTTTTATTTAATCATACACTTAACCTTGATTAAAGTATCATGGCTAATCAATATTATTTACTTACGCCAACAAACTTACTGTTGGTATTTTTAAACACACAAGCCATGTGTGGGCAAAGTTTGAGAGGTAGAACTGGAACTTAAAAATTCAATGCCACAACTAGGATTTGAACCACAGACCTTCCGCTTACCAGGCGGCTGCTCTAACCATTGAGCTATTGTGACAAACTGCCAGAATGGCATTAAATTCTCAAACCAGTTCGTATTTCTCCTGGTAAACCACGTCTCTGATGTGAGACTGCCTTTGTGGTTTACCAGGAGAAATACGAACTGCTTTGAGAATTTAATGCTATTCTGGCAGTTTGTCACAATAGCTCAATGGTTAGAGCAGCCGCCTGGTAAGCGGAAGGTCTGTGGTTCAAATCCTAGTTGTGGCATTGAATTTTTAAGTTCCAGTTCTACCTCTCAAATTTATTACCTACATTGTAAGTCTTGTACAATGTTCCCCAAACAGAAAACTATTTAAAAATGTTCCTTATGAACTCTTTTGAATTGAAAAAAAAAGTTTGATCATACATACTCTGTACATCAAGAGATTAAAGGAGACAAACATACCACCGGTTTGTATCACTCCGCAGCCACATGCATTTGCAATGCTGGAACACAGTTACCACTACGCGTAAGTATAATATGCATTTTATACCACTAAAAGGATATATTTACTTGATCTAAATAAAATGCAGCACATGGAAATTAACTGCTACTTACATTGTCTTTGTCTACAATAACACTTTTTTGTTATCTGCTCAGAAACTCGAAACCAATCTCCAGAAGCAGCTTATGGAGGGAAGTTAGTTTTAAATCTGGAAGATCGGGATCAGAGTTAACGCCAATAGCACTTTGTTTAAGGTGGGGGTTCATTGTTAACAAAGAACTGGCAAACTATTCAACGGATTGCAGATCTTACAAATTCGTCACAAACTACATTCAACACTTGCCTGGCGTATGATCTCTTCTTGCCGGGAGTTCTGACTTCACCAACTGAGGATTTTTCTTTGCATGCGCTGTAAATATTTGAAACTGACACTGGTAAACTTGGACGTTAATTTCATCACATCCTCGATAGCAAGATATTTCTTGCAGAACTTGCTAAATACGTTCAATATTATTGTCTTTTCACAACTTTACAACGGTTTCCTGCGTTTATGTTTCACAACATTCACTTGTTCCGCCATGTTACTTTCATACTGAATAATGTGCGCGACACATGAATTAGGCTGGTTACACTTAACTGCATATTCCTACACTTCAATTATGCTTAGTACACTTAGTTCGTGCTTTAGCAGACATTAAGTAGATTTCAGACCTTAGTATCAGTATTTTTTCAAGGGACTATTTAGACGGCGAAAGCGTCAAGAAGGTGCACTGTGCTTTGTTTACGTCTCCTTTAATCTCTTGATGTACAGAGTATACAAGAGGCCTAATACATCTCATTTCATGAGGTAATCAAATACTTCCGTGCTCTGCACCACTGAAAAGTGAGATGGATTACAATGCTAGCCAGAACAAAAATCTTCATAAGTTTGAGAGGTAGAATTGGAACTAAAAATTCAATGCCACAGTTGGAATTTAAACCACAGACTGCCTGCTTACCAGGCGAGTGCTTTAACCATTAAGCTACCTGTGAGAATGACATTGTATTCTCCTGGTAAGCCACAAAGGCACTCTCACATCACAATTACCCCAACAGTGACTTACTATCCCACGATTAAATAACCTTTAATTGCCATCTAAACAAAACAGATAATTGGATTATATTTGCTTACAGCAGATAAATGTATGCATAACTAACGATTCCAAGCATCAGCACATACCCTGGTTCAAAGTCACTGATTCCATTACTATTGTGGTTGCCTCAACTGCATCAGCCAGATTTGCTGCACTTTCAGTCCTTACGGATGTCTTACTATGAGAATTCTGCTTACTCTGAGCACTCTGAAAAAATAAGTAACATTCAACTTCATACTACAAGGTTTACAATTTTTACTTCATTCCTAAGGAATAACATAACAAAATGCATGCAACATGCAAGCTTCCACAGTTGAGGAATGGGTTCTAATGCCATGGTTCAACCATCATTTCTCTTCCCACGTTTTCCCAATAGCTTTGTCCTATTTGCCTTTAACCACCAGCATCATCTTCAGTTGCATTGTACATTTCTCAGTAACTGTAACTTTTCAGTAGGTCAGCTAATTTAGTCACTTTGGTAAGTTGGGTGGATATGACAGGCTAAGAGCCTGGGCTGAATGTCTGCCATATTCAAATATGTATTAATTTGATTTAAATAAATAAAAAATAAAAATAAAAAAAACTCCAGAATAACTAACTTGTTCACTGTTCTCCCACTTTCCATGTACGACACTGATCTCCAGGGCCCAGGTGTTTATCACACGTCATAGTTTTTATTTGCCGTTCTTTTCCATGGAAAATATAGGCAAAGCACAATTTTATCAATGGTTGCTAAAATTATGCAATTCTTATGGGCCAAATAGTCATATTTTGGCTTTTTTAACTTGTCATTTTCTTATCTTTTTAGTATTATAGCCATATTTCTCTTAAAATTTCATATTTTTATCATATTTTTATATATCTATTCTAGTTTCGCATATGTGCTTGCAGTCGCCTCCTAATTCTAGTCTGTAATATTGTTTTTCTTCATTACAATGTTACATACAAATAGAAGATAGTTCCTTTTTGAAAACTGTAATTTGCTACTGTAATTCTTTTCGATTGCCCTTCAAAATGTGACATTTATTTCATTCTGTGCAGAGATGAAGGTTAGCTTTGGATTGAACAATGAAATAAATTCAAAATGCAGCAACAAAATTATTATATTATTATTTATTTATTATTTAGTGTGCTAGATTTTTGAAGTAGGTTTTCAATATAATGTTAATTTAAACAGCATTTTTGAAGATTTAGAAAATGATCCAAAAATGTTAGGTCATATTCGTCATATTTTCTAATTTTTTTGATCGTAAGTGCTTGCATATTTCTAACATTTTTATTTTTTTACTGTTCCATTTATATCCTGACTTTAACTACAAAGGTCATACTGGCGACGTATTCCATGGAACATGTTGCCTACTGGTAATGGAATTTCCCATTTAACAGTGGGTTAAGTTTCTTTTTCTTTTCTTTTTTTAATTCACACATACACACAGTGATAATTGATACTTCCAGACTCTGGGGAGGATAAGGAATAATCTTGGCTGGAGAAACATTTGTACCCCTCAGCCAGGAATCGAACCCGGGACCCCTTGCACAGCAGGCAGGTGCTCTGCTGACTGAGCTACGAGGCCAGTCTACATCTGGGCCCTGCACAGAAAAATGGAACTATGCCTGGTCTGATGACATTGGGCTGCAGCATCACTCACCACAAAATTCTAAGGCATTGGCAGACAGAAAAAAAAGCATTTAATCACATAAATGCTTCACTAATACCATATTTCATTGCATAATTATTGCACTTTTTATGCTTTCTTCATAAAGTAAAATTTCAATTTATTTCAACCATAGGAATTACTTGAACTAATTGTCAATACAAATAAAGTATTGCATAAATGATAATATATATTATAAGAATACAATAATATTTAAGATAAGAATTCTACTATGGAATAAAAGCTACGCTGCAGTAAGAATTTTTTTACCTTTCTTTTAAACATAGCCTCTAAGGCGGCAACTTTGAATTTTTCTGGCAATTTATTATATAATTTAACACCAGCATACTTGCTGCTTTTACTGAATAAAGTTGCATTATGACTGAAAAATTGGAAAGTTCTTGCCCAGAATCCAAAAGTATTACCAGATCTACCTAAGAAAACAGCAGTTGTAGCCTTTCGATCGTTAACAGGACATGATTGTATGGCTGAACATTTACATAGAATCAGAATATACGAGTCCTCAGTTTGTCCCCTATGCAGTCTAAATGAAGAAATGGACTGCAATCATCTTCAAAAATGTCCATCAGTTCTCAATATACAAAATGATTATGAAAAATATTAGAGTGTATGAAGACTAATGGCTTCACTGTCAAATGTTGGGTATTAGAAAACAACTTCTAGTATATATACACAGGGGAAAGGCAATATTGAGAGTAACCTAAATATATTTTTACACAAATGTGTTTTGTTTAAACCCATCATTATCCTAATTACTCGTTTTTGTAGCTTAAAAATAGTATCTCCTCTGTCAGAATTTCCTGTAAATATTATCCAAACTTCAATAAATTATATACAGGGTTCTTAATTTAAAACCTAACGGGCACATGGCATTTTTGAGGTTATTTTGAGTAACTTATTTACACTCACCTTCACTACTAAACTGCTTTTTTAAAGCGGTTTTAAAGCGGAAACGTTTTCAGTACCATTCAATCCCATCATCAGCCGTTGGGTGACTGACGTTATCCTCTTGTTCCTTTTCTCTGTTGTCTCTATTCTGCTGCCATCTGGTGTTAGGGGTGCAGAGCTTTAACACTTCATTCAATGCTGGTATTTCGAAATTAATAACTTTATTACTGTTTTTGTTGATGTATATTTTTTCCCAAATATTCAGTTCTATTGGTGAATTAATAGATTTTAACAGTTTTATATTAAGGCCGATGTTGTAGTTTTCAGTCCAAAAATGATGTGCCACAGCAGACGTTTCAATTTGTTTTAATTTTATGTTTCTTTGGTGTTCCTTAAGTCTTATATCCAATTCTAAAGTAAGAACAAATTAGAAACTAAAAACTTCACTTATCTTATTGTTTTGGTGCTAACCCTGGGGTTAGCACCAAAACAATAAGATAAGTGAAGTTGCCAAGCAACGAGTTTGTTTATATGGCTTTGAGAATGAGCTGGACATAGCTTGAAACCCCAGGGTTAGCACCAAAACAATAAGATAAGTGAAGTTTTTAGTTTCTAATTTGTTCTTACTTTAGAATCTTGTTGCTTCACTGTTAATAGCTTCAATTTTTCCTTATTTATCTTATATCCAAATTTCTCTTTGTTTTCCCATGTAGCTTTTGTCACAACTATTACAGTTGATCTGGTAAATCCCCGATTTTTTATTGTATGGGATGGTATTGTTTAGTGACTTATTAAGCAAGTTTTTTAAACTGTATTGGTTTTGCGGTGCTAGTTTTATGCTTAGTTTCTTGAAGATTTTTTCAAATTTTCTGAAGGCCCAGGGATGGTACATGAATTTCCTAAATTTCCAGTTGTTTGTGAGTGGTGTTAATGTAGTGGTTTGTGAAATTATCTTGAGCTTTTCTGCATTTTTTGACATGTTCCTAACGGTGGCTGGGTTGAATCCATTTAATATTGCAATTTCTTCTATGTGTTGTTGTTCTTTCCGAAATACCTCTTTACTTAACGGGACATTATATAAACGATGTATCAAGCTTCGAAATGCTGCCAGTTGGTGTGAAATTGGGTTGCAATTGTTTTTCTTGATGTAATTGTCCACATGTGTGGGCTTTCTATGTATACCAACTATATTTCTAGTAATTTTGAGGTCCAGGAAAGGTAATGTGTTCACAAGTAAAAATCACAGATTGGGGGAGCGAGAGCACTAATCACTCTATCTTCAAACACTTCCCTAATTTTATTCATGGACTCCTCTGCTGTATGGGCAGTAGCGGAATTTTGTTGAAACTACCATATGATTTCTCTACTTGGGTCAGTTCATGATAAAATGGGGTCAAAATGTCATTTCGGTACCTCACTGCATTTACAGTTTTCTCGTAAAATATTAGACCGATTATGCATCTGGCACTAACAGTACACCAAACGCCAAGTCTCGGATCTTAATGAGGGATTTCTTAAAAGAAGAAACCATTAATAATGACCTTTATGCTATTTTTGAGCAAAGTTGTGGAATACTAAATCGTATTTGTACTGTATGCTTCAGTTGTGATTAACCTCATTAGTGAACGTTAGTGAGCAACCATTATTTGCTAAATATCTGACGCATAAGCGAAATAAAACTGCTGCATCGTATGTACGGAATTTGCTCATAAATGTAGTGTGAGTCATAATTTTCAGCTTGAAGCATTTCTTGAGATTTTAAAGTAGGAAATGCCCTAATCATATAAACGGTGTATTTTCCTGTCGGAGACATAAGACATGATCGTAAACATAAAAATCGTATAAATAAAAGTTCTATAAACTGTATTGTTTGCTGTTTGCTGTAATGACAGCTGAAAAAAGGTAAAAGAGTGAAATGTATAAAAGCAGTTTTGCTGTACATAGCATCTACATATCAATATATCTGTATTATCTATAGTACCTGCAATGAGTGGAGATTGGAAGTAAGTTGTGCAGCCTTGGCCATCATTGACCGAGTAACTCTATGGGGAATCACAGCACCTGGTTGCACCTTACTCGAAGCAGTATTGCTGTTAAAATGCAAAAATCACAATTAAAATATCATCTGAGTAGCTCTCAATGAATGAGAGATCCACAGCCCATTCAGAATCTTCTGAATTAGGAGTCCTTCTTCCTTAACAGATTACTCTACTCTTTGTACAACTTACATCCCCAAGGATTTGCAAATACCTTAGGACAGTAGCCTGTCTAGGAGCAAGCAAACTTTGGGTCATAGCATATCCAGGATGGGTTATCAGTGCAGTGCCTGGTATGGTGGTGAAGAAGAAAATTAAATGTGATGACAGGGATGATAGGAAATTCATGGACCAAAATATGCAATCCAGCATTCGTTTAGCAATTGACAAAAACTGCTAGAACATCTTCGACCTGGGCCAGCACTCGGGTTTGAACCTAGGACCTTCCAAATGTGAGTTGCACACATTGCCGCAGTGCCAATTCGCCAATTCTTACTTTTCCTGGGAGACCACAAAGGGAATCTCACAGAGATCACAAAGGGAATCTCACAGAGATAAATACCCCAATGTTAAGT
This sequence comes from Tenodera sinensis, assembly GCA_030765045.1. Classification (NCBI taxonomy): domain Eukaryota; kingdom Metazoa; phylum Arthropoda; class Insecta; order Mantodea; family Mantidae; genus Tenodera; species Tenodera sinensis. The sequence goes on from CM060969.1 coordinate 135,071,784, forward strand.
ACTTTATGTCCCGGGATGAAATAACATTTAGGTGGTAATTATTATTTATTTATGCCAACAAACTTACTGCTGGTGTTTTTCTTTTTAAACACACAAGTCATGTGTGGGGAATGTTTGAGAGGTAGAATCAGAACTGCTGCGATTTGAACCACAGTATTACAAATAATCGGTTAGAGAATACAAAATCATACTGGCAGGCTGTCACAGTAGCTTACTGGTTAGAGGAGCCACATGTAAAGCGCATGCTATTAGAATGGATGTAACTATTGCTGCTAAGGTCTATTTTCCCATGAAGAGCAGGCTACATTTACATAGCTACCAAATGGTCGACAAGCACAGTAATTCCGACCTTGGTGCTTTCAGAGTATCAAGTGTTGCCTATCTCCAAAAATAATAGGGCACAGGTGAACCACCTGGTATATCACAATGTTCCTTGACTCTTGTTTCTAAATTCCTTAGCTTTTTCTATATAAACCTGGCTGCAGTTATTGCATTATATTTGGTAGATCTCAGATTTTTTATTTGTTGGAATAGATGAACAACTTCCATTTTTAGACTTAAAAATCATAAAAAAAATACAAACATAATAAACTTTGGGATCTACGGAAAACCAACATAGACGGATAATTATATAAAATGCAACAGCTACAACCCAAGACCGCACAAGAACGTAGCTTTCATTAGTTTAATTTGCAGACTGGAAAACATAAAAATAGCATATAAAAAGATCATTAGAATTGCAGAAACAAATGGCTTCAAAAATCACTGATAAAGTGTGAACATAGCAAAAAGAAAAACTTATTGAAATAAACAACCACTCTCAGCAAAACAAGAAAGATGATGTCACTGAAAAAATTCACTTATCACCCACAGACATTTGAGAAATTCAAATAGATTTTTAAAGAACATAACATTCAGTTGGTCCCAATTAGCAGATACAGCATAAAAAACTTACTCAGTTCATACACTAAAGACAGCATTCCAGCAAATAAGAAATAATAACTTGTAAGCCATTATCGATTTTAGCTTGCCCTATGCTAATAATGTGTATACATGTTATGCTATTCCAGTAAGAAACGAAGGTGTAACTCCTAGACGTTTTCTGAAAGCAGTTTGAACATATTGTATGCTCATGCCATCTGTTGTGGTGAGAATGAAGTGTCTGTGAGCACTATATCTGTCTTATGTTGTTCCCATGAATCAAACATTTGAAGGTATGAGCGATCCATTTGTTGCTGCAAGCTTTGTATCACGTGGCTAGGGAAACTACAGGATTTCAAGGGTGCATAAAATGGCTTCATACAGTGCGAAGTGCTTTAGCTGGTGGTGAATTATTAGAAACTTACTGAAATACCGTCCAATTTTTCAGATTTTACTGACAGTGAAAACAAGTGAGCTGTAAGGAGATATGGAAAGCCCTAAGGGAATTAAATGTTAAAGAGAAAATGATTAAAGTAATAAAGAGCTTATATGGAAAAGTAATGGGGACAATTAGAATATCAGGAAGACTTTCGGAGGAATTTGAAATAAAGTGGAGTTAAACAGAGGGATAGTTTGAGCTCTCTGTTGTTTAATATCTTTATGAATCAAATAATCAGACATTGTAAGAGAAGAACAAACAAAATGAGAGTAGGTTACTAGAAAATGAGACTGGTATACATGCGAGCTCTGATTTATGCGGATGATATAGGTTTAATGGCGGAAAACCAAGAGAATCTGCCACAATCAATAACAGAATGGGCTAGTACATTGGAAGAGAAAGGTATGAATCTAAATCCAAAAAGAGTAAGTAATGATAATTGGTAAAGAGGAAACAGAGACAGAAATGCAAATTTTCTGGAAAGGTGAAAAATTAGAAAATGTGACGAGTATTGAATATTTAGGGGTGATTCTAATTAAAAATGGAAGAATAGATCAAGAAATTAACAACAGAATCAGGAAGGCAATAAATATATATTACCAAACATAAAGTACTTGCAATAGTAAGTCACCATTGGGGTAATTTGTCTCTGATGTGAGACTGCCTTTGTGGTTTACCGGGAGAAATACGAACTGCTTTGAGAATTCAATGTCATTCTGGCAGGTTGTCACAGTAGCTCAATGATTAGAGCACCCACCTAGTAAGCGGAAGGTCTGCAGTTCAAATCCCAGCTGTGGCATTGAATTTTTAAGTTCCAGTTCTACCTTTCATATATTACCAAATTGATAATACTATAATTGGTAAAAGAGAAGTCAAACCACTAAAATGAGAATATATAGTGATATACCAGTCAGTTTTATTATATGGGAGTGAAAGCTGGACAGTATTGGACAGACATGCAAGTAGATTAACAGCAACACATGAGAGTTGCCAGATATACTAAGAGGGACCAAGTTAGAAATGTGAAAATACAGGACTGTATACTGAAGACAATGGAAAGAATGAATGAATGAATATTACCTAAAAGAACATTTGAAGCAAGAGCGGAGGGGAAGAGAAGAAGGGGAAGACCTAGGATGGAATGGCAGTCGGACAAGGGACAACAATGAGAGGAATATACAGGTTGGCGCAGGATAGGATCGAATACAGAAAGTGGCTAAAGGAACCCAACACCTAACGGCAGCAGGGAAAGTGAAAAAAGAAGAAGAAAACGAGTGGGCACTGGACAACCCTTGGTCTTGTGCGATACAGGCAGTATCTTCTATGATTTTGTAAATTTAAGAATCTTAGCACATGACACTTTTTCAATTGTCTACCAGAACTTTGGTGAGTGTTTTTAGAACATATATGTAGTTTAATTTTAAGCTTAGTAATATATATTTAAAATAATTTAATTATTGCAGAAATAACTTAGCCTAGAGTCGTTAGCACGTTGAGAACAATGTAGCAGTGAAAGGGTTAAGCGACCAATTTTTCTATTTTAACTGTTTATACGTGCCAATGAATAGATACAGACATTCCAATTAATTGGACCAGATTCAAGCGGAAAGAACTTGGGCACAGTAAGCTAAAGTTTAACCAATTGTCCTGCTTAGGGTGACACAAGGGCAATTTTATTCTAGTCTGACTGTACCTCTCTCATTTTGCAAAGAACTGTTCCAATAATCTCTCATACTTAGCTCATTCCATTTGCTGCAATTTTTATTCACGTGGTTGATCTCTAGGGTGACTGACCCTCAGAGAAACCATCCATGACAGACTGGCCACTTATAAATAATTTCTTTTCTCATTCTAGATAACCAGTTTTTTTTTTTTAAATTTTTTTTTTAATGCTAAAGTTTTCGTGCATCATTGTGCATTAGTCGGGTCCCGCATAGCACCCCGGTTAGTAATTGAGAGCTTTAAGCTGGCATGAATTTCATGCGAGCGAGTCAAATGTTGCTTTTTGGTAATGCCCATGAAACCTGGACATGACCAAGAGAGATAAATGCATTGTTAAATTTGTGTTGATATGAGACGCAATTACGCTTACTTATGATTAGGTTGCACAGCCATAGGCCTGTTAGTCATGATGTAATTTGTGCAATGCTTAAGTCTAGGGTTGCACAGGTGTTTACCTGCAAGTCGTTATGATATCTGCTAATGTTAGTGCTAGCATACCTGAGGTTACTCGTGCAATTTGAGCTTATTTCTAGTGTTGCACAGGTATTTACCTGCCAGTCGTTATACTATCTGCTAATGTTAGTGTTTGCATACCTGAGCTTATTCGTGCAATGTTTCAGCTTATATCTAGTGTTTCACAGGTGTTTACCTGCCAGTCGTTATAATATTTGCTAATGTTAGAGTTAGTGTAACTGAAGTTAATCGTGCAATATTTGAGCTTATATCTAGCGATGCACAGGTGACAAACCTGCAAGTCGTTGTGAGATAAGCTAATGTTAGTGTTAGAGTAAAAAGATATTTTCGTGCAATATTTAGGCTTATGTCTAGTGTTGCACAGGTATGTACCTGCAAGTCGTTAGAATCAGCTAGGTCTGTGATTTTTACGCATATTAACCAGTTAAAAATTAGTTTTTAACTCATATTATTTCTTAATGTCCAACTTACGTATGCACTTTTAAAATTTGCTTACCTTGGCTTTAAAGGCTGCGCTGGAATGGTTAATGGCTTAATACCTACAGGTGCCTGAAATTTAGAAAACAGTTGGTTTAAATGTAATATTCAGTTTTAAAAACTTAATTGAATTTAGTTACTCTTTGAAAATTTAAGTTTACATTCCCAATAATCTGAGAAATTCATCTGACAATCTCAATCACACACTAAACCAAATAATTGTTAAAAGCAGAATGATCAACATACAATTTTTATATTCAAGATGATCTCGGGCTTCAAGCCAGGTGTAGTGATGAAGAGCCATCAGATTCCAGCGGAGCGGTGAACCACCTCCACATTGGACTGGGTGTTTTCTACTCGGTACGTACTAGCGGACAGTACATATACTGGTTCCTTCACTCTTGCTAGTCATTCATCATCCTGATGATGGGAGAGACCTATACTCCCGAAACGTCGATGGCTCTTCATCACTACACCTGGCTCGAAGCCCGAGAACATCTTGAATATGTTTGTCGCCAGGAAAGCTTCAAATCATATACAATTTTTACTTTCTCTACTACATATAGTAAGTAAGGGAAGTATTGTACTCCCCTAAAATTTTGATGTTGAGATTTCACTAGAAATATATGTTTTGTGGCCCCTGAATTTAAAAAAGCAGTTTTAGAAAAAGAACTGTGTGTGTGTGTATGTGTGTCTGTATGCACGTGCCTATGAACAGCATAATAATGAAGTTGGTTGAAAACCAAAGTTGGTATTTAAGTTGGGAAGTTGTTTCTTTTTTATCTGTTTAGCCTAAAAAGAGAACTGAATTTCAAAACTAAAAGATTTTACCATCGTTCAAAGCTTACTGTATTCCCATATTGCCCTTGCACCTATAAGAAAATCAGTAGTAAGATAATTTTTGCAAATGTTTATCTCGACTAAGATGACAAAGATAAAGCAATAAGAGTTTGTAAGAACAGTGAGTACAAAAGTAGCGAAAGTCATGTGAGTGCAATACATCAGATTTTTCTGTATGTGTTCTAGAATGCAAATTCCTATATGCAGCAAAATGGAACAAAACTCATGTTACATCGCTATGTATGTGTGCTAATAATTACTTAATAGAATAAGCTTTGAGGCTGAGACAGAATATTGACTAATAGAAAATTGTTCATGTAAATATTTTTGTAAGAGTGTGTAAATTTTTAATTCTTTTAATTTGAATGTATCAGGGACCTATTTTTTTCAATATTCAAGATCCAATGTCTTCTAGTCACTTTGAGTTCAACCAATGAGAACTGTTGCGCGGATGGATACATAAGAATGGCGGTGTTGCGTCATAGGACGCTCAGAAACTACTTTCATTAGCGTCGGTGAACTCAAAGTGTACGGACGTATAATTGTTGATGGCGTGTGAATATGTGAATTACACGCAAACTTTTAACCGGCATGGACGCTATCCAATTTTAAAAGTCGTTAATTAATTGTAAATATGATCAGAAGTGTAAATAACTAATAAATGTGTTTGTGAGAAAAGAACGTTGGCTTTTGCATTCCATTCTACGACCACCTTCCCTGCAGATAAAAGTGGCGTCGGCTATAACAAACTTTCCACCTTTTAGCAAAAACAATGCTCCATTTGCTGCTATATTCACGCTGATATATGACCATCTTATATAATAAAACCCCGCCACAAATGGCTTGCCCAACGTGGAGCGCGAATTTAGAATGGAATGCATAATTACGAGAACAAAGTGCTAACATCAAAAGGACGCTATCTAATCGTGCAGGAAAAAGACGCCATTGAACATCGTTTGATATCAACGATCCGTCAAAACATCGATACACGGAGAATCAACGTGGGAAAAACACCGGAGATCATCCAGCGAAGCCAACTACCCAGGAGACGTAAATAACTGGATGAAGAATCAGCAGGAAAGAAAGTAGGATCAAAACTTTTTTTTTTTTTTTTTATATACATTTTATTTCCATTGTGCATGCTGCTTAGAAGTGGAAAAGTAACAGGACTTTCAACATTAAGTGAATTAGATAAAGGAATTGAAATGTCGCGAAAAGAGATAGAAACAGGAGTGGGGGAAGGGGCAGATAGGCCTAGTTATCAGGAAGGATTAGAAGGTGAACAGGCGGAAATAAGCAAAGATCAAAGGTTAATGATGATGATGTTTGAAAGACTAGAACAGAATATGAAGGAAATAGGTCAGAAACTGGAACAAAACAAGGTAGAATTAGGTCAGAAAATGGAGCAAAATAACATAGAATTGAAACAGGATATAGAACAAAGTTTAAGTCAGAGTATAGGTCAGAAACTGGAACAGAATAAGGAAGAGATAGAACAGAAAATGGAGGAAGTGAGAAAAGACTTAGAACAGAAAATGGAATTAGGTAGACAGAACTTAGAACAGAAAATGGAATTAGGTAGACAGAACTTAGAACAGCAAATGGAATTAGGTAGACAGAACTTAGAACAGCAAATGGAATTAGGTAGACAGAACCTAGAACAGAAAATAGAATTAGGAAGACAGGAGTGTAAAGAAAATATGAAAGTAATGGAAACTAATTTAAAATTAGTACATAAAAACTTAAATGAAACAAAGGAAGCCTTAGAAGCTAGGATAGAAATTGTAGGAGATAGGATGGGAAAGATAGAATCAGAGATGAGGGAGAATAAAATTGTGTTAGAAGGAGAAATTGCTAGATGTAGGGATGAAATAACAGAAAATAATACAAGTGTAGACTGTAAGATTACAAATGTAAAAGCAGAAATAACTGAGGAATTAAGGAAAGAGATTGAGGTAGTAAAGAAAGACATTATTAATGAAACTGTAGAACAAATTGTAATTCCTAAAATTAAGACAATGAATGATGTGATGCTTTCACAACAGGATGCTATAAATGATATGAAACAAAGCCACTTAGAAATAAAGAATGATTTAAAATCAATTTGTGAAGAAATGAAAAAAGGGAAAGAAAATTTGGCTAATGTAAATGATGTTGTGAAGGCATTACAAAGACAAGATGATTTAGATGTAAGTAATGTACAAGATGAGAGTTATTTGAGTAATGTACAAAATGTTGACTCACCATACAGAGAAAGAGGTTCACAACCAAACAATGACACAACACATAACACATGTTACACCAACAGCATATTACATGAAATCACACCACCTACATTTGACGAGGAGAAGGGAGACGATCCAAAACTCTTTGTTAAAGAGATGGAAGAATACTTTAAAGTGAAAAGGATACCAAACGAGCTTAGGATGATGATAGTTAAGAAAAGCTTAAAAAACAAGGCATTAGAATGGCTCAGGTTAACACTAGCTGGTCATGAGTCTTATAGCTCATTCAGAAATTTATTCCTATCAAGGTATTGGGGCCCAGCTAAACAAAACCAAACTAGGGTAGAGCTAGCGACAGGTAGATACGATCCAGCCAAAGGGTTGTCATTAGTCGACTATTTTATGAAAGTAGCCAACAAAGGAAAGCTATTAGACCCCAACTTGTCGGAGGCAGAACTAATTGCCAGTATAACAAGACATTTCCCAGACACAGTGAGAACAGGATTAATTGTTGCGAGGCCAGTAGATTTTGCAGATATGATAGAACTGCTGACAGCCTTCGAAACACAAAATGGTCGGCCTAATGAGCAAAGACATAGGAACGGTCACCCAAACTCACCCATCCTAAACCGGAACACGACCACGAACAACCAGAGTGAAGGAGAACTTAGAAATACTAGGAGTACCCATGAAAAGGGGAGAGGGGCACACCATTTCCCACAACCACATAATCATGGCGAGAGGATGGAGAACACAAGACAGCGGTACCACGACACAATACCGAGGGGTGAAACGAGACACCAAACATATACATATGATCGTGGAAGACCAGGAGACCATACCCATCAAGTGAATCACATGCGATTCAGTAGGGAACACTTGAACAACCACAGACCGTCACATGACAGAGGTTCACGCCAAAGGGGCAGAGACCAATGGTACACTAACAACACAAGACAGCAGGAAGTAGAAGAAGATGTGCCAAATAGGGCAGACACTACACAGAATACAGAAACAACCACCACCACCAACACTCAGGGAAATTACAACTAAGTTCGTCCCAACTGGCTGGATGACAAACAACAAAATCTCAGCAACTTACAATTGACATCGACACCATGATGACTACACGAAGAGGAAGATGGAACCACTGGTCATAACAAAACAGCTGGGTGACCACACGTATGAGCTACAGAATACAAATGGCAAGTTGGTAGGAAGATACCATAAAAATAAATTGAAGTCATACAAAGAAAGGACCAAATAGTCTTTGTCAACAAATGAGTAAGGCAGGAGTAGTAGAGATGAAAGAAGATAACAATTTTTAATGGGTTACTTATAGGAAATTATGTTCAGAATAGGAATTACAACAAGGAAGAAAACCAACATAGTCATTGGCTATATAGACCACAAAGAGCATTGTCAACAAAGACAGATGAGGACACTGATTGTCATTAAATAAATGAATCATAGCGACGGAAGATAATATGTTTTTGACATAAGGATGTCAGGGACAAAAGTAAAAATGAATCAATTATGATGAAAAAGATATAATATTTCGACACAAAGATGTCGAGGGTAAATTGAGAGGAAAAATAATACAATTACAGAATAATTGTAAGTATAGAAGTTTTCTCTTATAGAAATAAGAGACAAAGAAATGACGATTAGTGAAGTGAGGAAAACCATAACCAGAAAAACAATGCCCATGAATTGAGATGAACATAGCCAATGCTAAGCTCGAAGAAATGTTGAACCAAACAACAATGAATAATAACCCAATCAAGAAAATTAGTACCATTAGTAACATCAGAGTTTAAGAACCGACTCAATAACCTGCCTATACATAAGCTTATAAGACAAAGAAGGCAAAGAACTGAATAAAGTATTGCCATAAATAAGATCATAATCATTAGCTCAAAATTTGTATCCTGTTTTTCTCTCCTCATAGCAATGAATACAAGTCAAAAACCACATGAAACACTTAAATCATATTTGTGTCAATGTCAAATGTACAATAACTGAGTATGTGTTGTATAAGAACTGAATATGTGTTGTACAATAACTGAATATGTATTGTATGATAACTGGATATATTGTACAATAACTGAATATGTTGAGTAATAACTAAATATGTTATGCAAAAACTGAATATGTATTGTGTAATAACTGAATATGTATTGCATAATAACAGAACATATGTGATGTGATAGCAGGACATATTGTGCAATAACTGAATATATATTGTGTAATAATTGGACATGTTGTGTAGTAATCAAATGTGTTGTACAATAACTGAATATGTATTGTATAATGACTGAAGGTGTATTGTATAATAACAACATATATGATATGATAACTGGGTATATTGTACAAGGACTGAATATGTATTGCATAATAATTGGACATATTGTGTAATAACAAAATGTGTTGTACAATAACTGGATATGTATTGTATAATAACCAAATGCATTGTGTAGTAACCGAATATGTGAAACTTATAAAGACATGTTGTATTATGTCAAAACAAAGGACAAAGACAAACAGTAAAGAAGACTGTAAAGAAAAAGAAAAAATATATTGTACAAAGTGATTGAATCATAGAAGTAGGGAGAAGTATTGTATTGTGTTTCAAGATTGTGAATAAGGTGACAACTTGAAAAACAAAACAAGGGGCATATGAGACAGAATATTGACTAATAGAAAATTGTTCATGTAAATATTTTTGTAAGAGTGTGTAAATTTTTAATTCTTTTAATTTGAATGTATCAGGGACCTATTTTTTTCAATATTCAAGATCCAATGTCTTCTAGTCACTTTGAGTTCAACCAATGAGAACTGTTGCGCGGATGGATACATAAGAATGGCGGTGTTGCGTCATAGGACGCTCAGAAACTACTTTCATTAGCGTCGGTGAACTCAAAGTGTACGGACGTATAATTGTTGATGGCGTGTGAATATGTGAATTACACGCAAACTTTTAACCGGCATGGACGCTATCCAATTTTAAAAGTCGTTAATTAATTGTAAATATGATCAGAAGTGTAAATAACTAATAAATGTGTTTGTGAGAAAAGAACGTTGGCTTTTGCATTCCATTCTACGACCACCTTCCCTGCAGATAAAAGTGGCGTCGGCTATAACAAACTTTCCACCTTTTAGCAAAAACAATGCTCCATTTGCTGCTATATTCACGCTGATATATGACCATCTTATATAATAAAACCCCGCCACAAGGCTAAGAGGCCATGGTCCACTGAGTTTCTTCCCACTCCTAACGTAACGTGAAGCCATAGAAATTTACAAACACCCCAATAATTTTAACAGGAAGGAAGAAACTCTAAAATTGAACAAAGCCTGGCATCTGATACTCGAACATAAAAAAAGAAGCACTAATGCAGAAAAATCACGTAAACCAATCAGCAATGAAGAAGAAGCCAGCCAATCAGCAATCAGGACGGCCCACCCATCTAACATACACCTCCCGCTCAAGCCCAGCCAATCCCCTGTGAACGGCCCACATATAAATACGGCACCTCCAGTCATAAAACAATTCTGTTGTAACTGAACCTTCACCGAGAAGACTTGGACTACACCACCGATGATGTCCACCGCAGGTGTGGACGAAACGCTTGGACCTAAAAACTCCAGCAGACCACATCTTTTAAGCCCGGAAGAAATCTCTAGCCCTAATTCTAACTCCGGCCATGAAAGCTTCCGACTACTCATACTGTGCAATGATTAGTCAATTGGACGAGATAACACTAGCCTCGTTTGCAAGTGAGTGAACCAGCTAGCTGTCAAGTGCCAAGTTAACTCTCGCCAACTATAAAGGCACACGTTTTAAACAAGGGGATGTGAGAGCAGGTACAGAAAACCAAGATTGGCAGCTAGGAAAGCTATTCCACCCCCCAAACTGCATTCCGACAAAACAAACACTCTCGGAGCAATGACCCCTTTAGCAAAAACACATGGATAAAGTTATATTAAATTTCCACATTTAGATTAATTTTCGACTGACATTTCTGAACGAAACCTTCAAATTAAACAAAATGAAATTCGAATTACATGTTATTTTTTTTACATTGCCTAAATATAAAATTCAAGGGACCAAGAAAAATCTTTGAATTAACGACGATTTCGAATTACAAACGTTCAAATTATTTGAGTTCCACTGTATATAAAACTAAATTCACAACATGAATATGTCAGCATAAGTTAATAAAACCATACTTACCTTAAATTTAAAGTTTGCTGGTATTGTTACCATAGCTCCTATCTTTTGGTCAGATTCTTGCTTGTTTGTGCCTCTAGCTCTGGTATTTGGCCTTTGAGTTTTGCTATTGCTGGTGGGGACAGTAGGTTTTGGACATATTAACATCTTTTGAACTTTCAAACCTGTATGGCTTGATTTGTTACTCCAATATGGAGATCCCACACTATGTGATACAACTCCACATACAAAAGGTTTCTTCTGAGCATTTGCCAATTTTTGTTTCTTTCGTTCCTCTTTCCATCGTTCCAGTTTTAGTCGCTGGGGGTCTTTAACCACTTCTGCAAACGTAATTATGAGAAATTCATTCTTAATGTATTTACAATTCATCATCCTAAGGATAAAAAAATTACAACTTTTCAGGAGAGTAAATTCAATGGTTTTATTTTGGCTTTTAACACCACCCACTTAGGAACACCTCAATTTATGCTTTACTAAATTACACTTGTAAAAATTTTAACTTGAAATATTTAGAACACAATAATAGATGACTGTTATTGAAATGTATTTTGACTTTATACATATTTTTACCTTCTCCGCTAAGTACTATAAGCAGAGGAAGTATTGTATTCCATGCAAAAATTTAATACCAAGATTTCATCAAATTTGATGTTTTAAGGCCTTCAAACATTCCCTCCTCAAAAGAGCCTTTTTAGAAAAACACGTCTGTATGCATGTGTATGACTGAATAGCGTAACTCAAAAATCTGATGTGTTGCACTCACATGACTTTCTCTACTCTTGTACTAACCATTCTTACAAACTCATATTGCTATATCTTCCTCGTGTTAGTTGAGATAAACATTTGTACAAATTATCTTATTGCTTATTTCCTTGTAGGTACAAGGGGTATATTAGAATACAGTAGGCTTTGAGCGATAGTCAAATCTTTTAAAGCTCTCAGATCCCGTTTTCTTTGCACGCTTAACATATAAAAAAAACGAACAATGTTCCATTTAATGAACGTTTTCTGAAACTGACACACATAACAAGGAATATCTCCGAAATGGTTCACTCTACAAAAAAATGTATTGGGACATAAATTGTGTGTTTTAGCAAGATCTACATTTTTTGTAGAGTAAGATTTTGTCTATCTCATACCATTTACGAGTTATTAAAAAGTCATCCCGAGTAAACAGGACTACATAGGCTAGAGCCAGAAAATTCAAAATATACATTTCATTTGTATATAAATATCTTAAACATATGGCATTTTAATCAAAATCATTAGACCATTTTCAAGAAATTCAACATCTTCAAAATATTTGTGTCGCATCCTTGAAAGACATTAAACTTAAATACAAACTTTGGTTCTTATTTGACTTATCGTTTTTGAGTTATGCTGTCCACAGGCTGACAGACAGACCCCCCTCCCCTACACCCCCCACAAACACAAACATTTTTCTAAAAATGCTCTTTTTCGGATTGAAGGGGCCTCAAAACATATATTTCCGGTGAAATCTCGACATTGAATTTTTGGGTGGAATACAATACTTACCAGTAGAGAAAGTAAAATATCTTGAATTTTCTGGGAATAACCTCTGAAGGTGTCTTTCTTTCTGAATTATTTGGATAACTGGTAAATCGTAAGAGATAGACAAAATCCTACTGCATCTTACTGTAGATCTCGTCAAAGCACACAGTTTGACAAAATCTTATGTAGCACTAACCATTTGAGATATTCTTTGTTATTGGTTTGGATTTTTCAAATACTTATACTTTTCTCAAGAAATGGATATTCATTTTTTTCCCTTCTTGCCCACACACAGAGATACAAAGAGAACTGAATTTTAAAGCCATCACATACAATCTACATCTAAAAGATTCATCCGCTTAAAGCCTACTGCATTCAGCTAATCCCATCATACCTGTAAGGAAATATGCAATAATAACTCTTGCAAATGTTCATCTTAGTTAACAAGATATAAAAGAATAAGTGTTTGTAAGAATGGTTTGTACAAGAGCAGAGAAGGTCATGTGAGTGCATGCAACGCTTTTCCAATATGTATCCATAAATTTCAGTACCATGTAAAAACATTTCAAGTATATTTGCAGCATTTCCAGTATCAGTAGACACCTCACACAATGGATATCTCCGAAACGGTTGATAAAATAGAACCCTGATAACTTGACTCTTGATAACTCAATGACCTTTTTTATTTTTTATCGTTAAACTACACTAATAATTTCTATAATCCATTATGTGACATAAACAGTATAAGTAAATATTTATTTATGCCAACCAACTTAGTGTTGGAGTTTTTAAACATACAAGCTGGGAGAAAAACAAATCGGTTGGAGAATTCAATATCAATCCAGCAGATTAGAGTACCTGCCTGGTAAGTGGAGGGTCTGTGGTTCAGATCCTGGCTGTGGTATGGAATTTTTCAGTGTACGTATACAACCTGTTGCATTCTCCCTCACAGTAACAAAAGGGCTGACCGTGTATTCACCTTCGATATCTAGTCAGAACACAAGCAGCTGGCAGATCATTCTCACAAAATCAAATACTTGCTGCTAATAATGTGGATACATAGCACAAAATTTGTTAGAAAGGTTTGAGGGTTTATTGCTTTGCTAGTACGTACGTGATAAGCTAAACCCCCACCGCTGTAACTTTGCACTTGACAGCTAGCAAGTGGGTACACTCGTAGAATAATAATGAAGAAGGCCACCTTAAGACTTTCTGAACCAATCACAGGGCAGCATTCCGTTAGGTCAGACACAAAACGGAAATGGGAGAGGGAGAAACTCTGTTGCCAGATATCACTGCTTCCAGCGTGTGCTTTAGCTAGTGATTTCTATCATGTGCATCAAGTTCTTCGCAAGTTGCTGTTTATTATATTTGATATTTTTATTATTATTGTTGATAATGTTGGTGGGTTTATTAATTTATTTATATTTATTCTTTATTTTATACAATATTTATATAAATTCTTTGTATTATATACACAAAATTTAAGGTGCAAGATGATGCCTCAGAAGATACACTGATGGCTGAGTGATTCATGAAGTGAAGTCCTTTACGCCAAGGTGTGCCATTGAATAGCCAAGCACTGGAATTAAGAACAAGGGAATTTTATGAAAAACAGAAGCAATATGTGGATATCCATGGGCATCCCTTTATTCCTGCTTATAAAGTTATAGAGCCGACTTCAAGAACGTTTGGATTAAGCAGAAGAACCGTAATCAGCGAGGGAGTAGTGCTTCGGGAGAAGGAAGACAAGGTTGTTGGACTGTCTGGAATGCAGCAGGTACTTTTGTCAACTCCAGGGAAGAAAAGAAACTGTATTCATCGGTCACAGATCTTGATACATTCTAAACAGATGCCATTCGAAGGCATATTTATGCCTATTACGGTAGAAAGGAGTACTCAACCATACTGAAATCGCTTGTACTATAACTTAAAATTTGTTTTAACTATGTTACAGTGTGTTACATCTGCGTTTACTTTCAATTATTAGTAATAACAAAGTAGTTTAGTATTATTATTATTCCAAGTTTATAGCTTATGCACACTCTTTATGTGGTTTTGTGACACAATAGAAAGCTATATCATCTGCTAATATGCATTAGCAACTGTGGCAACATCACAAGCACAGAATAGCCAACTTCACGTGAATCCATGTAAGCTGTCAAATGCAATGTTACAGTGGCGGAGATACATACTCTCAGTTACATATTTCACAGATGTCGGGCTTACTGTTAGTGCGTGAAGCTGTACTTGTGCCGGTGAAAATGATGAGTGAGAAGAAAAGAAACAAGTTAATATAACAGAAATTAAACTGGATGGGTTAAAGAGACCAGACAAAGGGGAGCATATTAATATATAATGAGTTTTATATTTGTTTGCTATATTGTGCTAGAACATGCATTTTGTAATTTGCACTATTATTATAGCCGTCAAACAAGAAAGGGATTGACAGTTCATGGTGAAAGATAGGTGACGTTGCCACTTATCACAACCATGTGGAGAGCATGTTAGCATTACGTGTAAGAAAACGGTTGGATTGCGTTTGCAATGTAGAGCAGGTATAACTTATATTATAAATTGAAGACATCACTATATATATATATATATATATATATATATATATATATTACTATTGGGATATATTGAATTGGGATATATTCTTCACCACTCTGTCCTCTATGTGATCTGCAAGAGGAAATGGATCGAGACCACCTTCAAATATGCCCGGCCACTTCTAGTGCCCCATCCATCAGTGAAAAATATTGGAGAGCAAGAGGATTAATGACTTCATTGTCAGAAATCCAGCATTAGCTAACAACATATATTACTATTTGAAGACAATAGTAAAATAGTGAATCTTCATGCAAAGGATAGAATATGGAAGTATATATTGCTGTAAAGTTTTACGTTAACAAAAGAAACATACCCGTGAAATATTGCAATAAGAAATGCTGCTGATATCCGACTTGCATCATTACTGTTGTTGCTGGAATTATCCGTAGAAATGACTCTGTTTTATTCTTGCTTCTAAGACTACATTTACCCATGTTATATTTATTACGTCCTTTGTATTAGCAACCGCTTTTTGAGTTTTCAGCTTTTTATTGATGTAGCTTTATTATACACACGGTGAAATCTTTGTTGTTTTGCCCAACATAACCGTTTACCTCAGCCCAAATTAATTAAGTCGGATTACACTAGGAAAGTGGGAAACCAAACAACGTTGCGACCATGTTCTTCAGCAATACCATTGGCTCCACAATCCTTTAATTGGGATAAGTACCTTACCAAACAATTTTATTCAATTCCCGAGTATGTAAAGTTTTTCATTTGCCTATGCTGTCTTTGTCAGTATTTTTGGACATAATTATTCATTAAAAGAGTGAGACAGTTGTAAATGCTCACAACATACGCACAGATTCAGACACATGTAAATACAAGGCAAATGACCACAAACATTGCAAGCTGGAGCTGGAGGGAAGATTGTACATATTGCAGGGAAAATAGAAGATAGGACGCACAGTTTATATTACTGCTGGATTGCACATGATAATCACAGGTTAAATATCAACAACACTGGTTTAGCATTGTTATGGAAATGTCTTAGCTCTGATTGGTTCTTCTTTTCGTTGCTATGATTGCAATGACACATCCATCCCCTCATGTTCATTTAGACCTTTCCACCATGTGAGTGGCAACTGTCAATCCCCTTCTTATTTGGCGCAGAGTATGTGTTATAAATTGTGAACAGGTCCCTTATTCCGTAACCTCGACATTTCGGTAAAATGACACACTCTCAGTCCACATTAGGTTGAGTTATCAGGATTCTACTATACCACAAAAAAAAGGCAATTTAAAATAAATTATCTGTTTCAAATATCTCCATTTTTCCCTTCCACTTTTTAATATAGTTTAGCTTATTTATTTTAAAGGAGCGGGCAAGGAAAGCATTATTTACATATGAAAGCAATACGTTTTAATTTATTCAAAGGAATGGGACAAGGAAATGTTAGATTGTACTTGAAAGGAGTACATTTTTATTAATTTAAATTAAGGATAGAGATGTATGGTATACGGAGAAAGAAAATACACAGTGCGCACAAATGATTTGAGCAGTTTCATGATTTTTTTATAGTCATATTACATAAAAAAAATGGTGATGACATTTGATATTGTAAGTTAGCTATCTCGCCAAGTTTCGCTTGCAGCAGTCATGCTTCTTTGTTCCACCGCAAGAGTGCAGCTGTGACTTATGCTTCCTCGTAAGACCATGAGCTCCAACAACTGAAAACCAACAGTGAAAAAGCATTTGCTGCTCTTGAGTTTCATACGAGTAAATCCGTGACAACCGTGCAATGAAACTTTAGAACAAAGTACTGGAAAGAACCATCCACTGCCAACTCTTATATGTAAATGGTATCAATAATTGATAACCACGGGATATCAATGTAAGGCAAATCAACGGATCGGCCAAGAATGAAGATAACGCAGTCATGTCATGGCCTTCTCGCTCTCCCAACCTCACCCCTTACGAGTTTTTCGTATGGGGTTATGTGAAGGATGCAGTTCACATGCCACCATTAACCGCTGATTTATGAGAACTATTGGTCTGCATCAACGCATTTGGTGAAATTAACAGGGACATGCTACATTGAGTGTGGGCCAAACTTGATTATCGAGTTGATATTTGTAAAGTCACCCATGCAGCACATATTGAACATCTGTAAGCTATTAAAAAAAACTTCATGAGTCGCTATATCTCAGTATATAGTGTTTGTCATGTTTAGTCAAATAATAGTGCTGTAATAAATTTTTGAAACTGCTCAGATCATTTGTACACACCCTGTATTGGTGGGGGACCCACGTGGTCTATGAGAAGATTGGTCGGGGTAGTCACATGGTCAGAGAGGAAATAGTGGTGGGGCAGACGTGACCGGGGCAGAGCTGTAAATTGGGGTTAAATGGAAAGTACAAGATTGCCTACCTAAGTGTTAGCTGTTAAAATATCTATTTCAATAAAGCGTGTTAAAGGCTATTGGTTAAGGTTCCGTATAGAGTATGGTCCCGGAATTGTGATGTAATGCACATAATTAACCTCCACCACAGCAAACAGACACCGAGGACCTAAGGTGCAAAGCATAGCTCAAGGATGCTTTTTCGTAAGCAGGGGAGTATAGCAGTTACAGCCAAGCAACGGGAAAGTGTAGCCAAAACATCAGTGTGGCTGAAACCTAATGATCACCAACTCACGACTACCATACACATACCCTGGACCTCTGCCATACTGTACGGGTTGCCATACGCCATACGGAACCAGTACCAACATATCTAACACAGGAAACATTGCATCATAACAGATGGAAGTGATCCCAGGCTAATGGACATCTTCTTACCATAAACTCCATTTGGGGTTGAGGCTAAAACACAAGAATAATATCTAAGACTATCTTCTTTGTTCTAATGTGCAGAGGAATGGAAGTTTAATGTTCACTTACATGGCTGGATCTCACACAACTATTTCTGTTTCAAGCTGACTTAATTTACTTTCGTTGATATCAGCAACTCCTGAACCCATCAGTTTGTAGCCAAATTACAAATTAAAGTCACTCAATTATGAATACTAATTACAAATTTCTTTACTTTGTATTATGAGAAGTACAGAAATAAGAATATTTTGCGACTTAGCTTAGGAACTTGACAGTGCTGTGATGCTGGTTGCACAACTGTGTATACATGACTATGGTAGCCACAAAATTTAATGGCGGCTGATAGCTATTACCATTCCTTTTCCTGTTGTGCAAGTAAATTTTGTGGGTGCAAATGATATTTATGTCACCGACTTTACAGCAAGTTTAACTCTACAAGACAGCAAGACATGGCAAGGCTATGGTTGAATTTGGTATCAAGACACCCGCCATCAAATTTTGTGACAGCTACAACAATCAAGCGGCAGAACCAAAAGGGGTTTTCTCCAGAGCTTTAGAGAAAGATCTGCCTACTTCATTACCTGCGTGTGTGAAGAGATGGAAATCACAGCAGGTTAGGTCAGGGGACAGAGGGCTCCACAAATCTCTACTAATAACTCTATCCTGAAACACACTTTCAATTGTTCTCACCGAAAGATTGGCCATATGAGCTGTTACAGTCTTGTTGAAAAAATCAAAATCATGCTTGCTATCTGTTAATAAGCGAGAATAGTAGTGGGATGTAGATGCCAGAATATCTGTGTTACCATATTGGATGATGTGTTCCCCTTCTTCGAGTATGGCATGTTCCGCAATTGCAGATTTTTCTGTTTGACCCATGCGACTATTCTCGCTTATTCTGTGAAGCCATTGAAATACACAAGCACAAAAATAATATCAATCGCAAAGAAGAAGGACTTAAACTCAACAGAATATGGCAAACAGCATTAACAAAAACAAAAATCCAGAACCCCTCTCCAGCCAATCAGACGCCAGCTCCTTGTAGTACTCCACTGGTACAAGTCCAGCCCACTGGCCACCCAGACCTATCACAACGTACCTCCCCTCCGGCCGCCGACATAAATACCGCACCTCTGGTGGTGACCAGCGCAGTCGGTGCTGAGATCTCCACTAGGAAACTTCGACCTCGCCGCCACTGAAGATGTCTGCCGTAGTCGCAGACGAAACATTTGGGAAGAAGAAGGAACCCAATAGACCACGGCCCACAAGCCCGGTTAATATTGCATCTAGTATTGACACCGGCCGTGAAAGCCTTAGAACTTTGAAGATAATCTTTACTTATCTCATCCCAACATGAGAGGTTTTACTAATAAACAAGGCCTTTTCTGTCTCTGTGGGAGTTGCGTAGTACATTTTAAATTTATTTTGAGACATGCCTGCTTTAGAATTTTAAGTGCATTTGAGTTAAGGTAAGGGTTATCCTCTAGGAGCCCGTCCTCACATGGTCGATAGGCAGTTGTTTGTGACTGAAGCACTGTCGTTATGAGGTTCATTTCCTTTAACTCGTTGGTGACGTATGTATTGCCAACGCTGGAAAATTGAAATCAGCAGAAGTATGTGAATGTTGCCAACCAACTTGTTAACGTCATTTGTTGTTATTTAGAGTTATTGTTTTGTAATTAAGTGATGTGACTTAAGTTCTTGTGCGGTGCGGTTGTGGGTTTAATCTGTATTCTACATACGTTTGAAAATGAAAAATTGGACTGAGGAAGAGATATTATGGCTCATCGAAGCATATAAAAATGAAAACTACCACAACAGGCACAAGAGAAGGCGGTAAACCGAGAAGGGATGCTCTCAGAGCACCTGCCTAGTAAGCGGAGGGTCTGTGGTTCAAATCCCAGCTGTGGCATTGAATTGTTAAGTTCTAGTACTACCTCTCGAACATTGCCCACACACGGTTTGTGTTTAAAAATACCAATAGTAAGTTTGTTGGCATAAATAAATAATAAACTTGAATTTGTTGCGCATTTTCACAGATGACTACAAAGGTACAACAATCCTTATTTGAGATTGCATAATACGGTAATTTTATTACAGATTACGCAGTATTACGCAATAGTGCAACAATAATAATGAAGTAATTAATAATATTGAGGTTGTGTAATACAGTAATGTTATTACAGATTACGCAATATTAACAACAATATTAATAAATAATAGTACATTGTTCTGGCATTTTGTGATGCGTGGTTGGTAGTTTTAGCGAGTTGTACAATGTTAAGTTGGCAACAGATATTTCTGCCTTGCAGCGCCATCTTCTTCCGTTGTAGGTCAGTGACATAATAGAACTGTCAGTGAACCACGTGACGACGGTCTCCTACAGTTTCACCAAGGTAAGATCTATCTGCTTTGCTTTCTCATATAGTAAGGAAGTATGTGACAACGGCATTAGCTATAGCACAGTAACTACAGATTTCTTTGTTTCAAAGTGTTATGTAAGCAATAGCACTGTTTCAATTACTTCTTGCTCCTTCGGTTTATATTATACTCCACACTGTTTTATTTCATTATTAGACTCAATAGCTACTGAGTAATGCCTTTTTGCCTCATTAATTACTCTTAAGTACTTTACAGTACGTTTTGTAGTATGCTTTAATATAAGAGTGATTCCTTATGCAATATAGTATCAACAAATCGCAGTTTTATTTGCACAGGACTTCCTTATACCTACAGTAACACAAGATTTGACCTTCGCTACTTGTGACGAATTTATTGCTTTCTTAGTACAAATAGCTTTAAATGATAAATGCACAATTTTTAAGGAATTCATGAAAAAAGCCTAATCTTCTCTTGTATGGTACCGTTTCCAAATTGAATGATAGATAATGGCAGCTTTTCTACTAAGGGGAAAAGTGTTAATATGATCACTGATGGGTGTTAGCAGTATGATGTGCTTTATATACCGCAGAGGAGTGGGATCTCATGATCTGAACGAAACAAAAACAAATCTTAAGTAGAGTAACTCTTGGAAGTACAAGGCAACACGTTTCATCGGAGTTTAATGACTTTCCATATACGGTACTTACTGTTCTGTGTAAGTTCAATATCAATATTCTCCTTTAAGTCGCCAATATTCCTATTACGTCCGAACCCAGCCGCTCTAGAAATACGGCGTTCCTGTAATTTCTTCTCTGCCCGCGATTCCCTTTCTTTTTGACTCGTGTAAGCTTGCTTTGGTCTCAGATTTTCAGCAAACCTCGATCTCAATGAATGCATGTTTACAATTCAATATCTTAAACTTCACTATAAATTCACAATTAAGCTAACCGTCAAACTCCAAATTACTTCACTTTCCCTCTCTTGAAAATGGTATCTGTATTCTCATTGGTCTGTAATTAGTGAAATCCTCCAATCAAATTTAATGTCACATGTGACAAACCTAATAACAAAAATATTCCTCTCATCAAGTAAAATCCCTCAAAACGATCATATGTGATAAACTACACCGAAATATTTTCACAGGGTATGGAGATATCTTAAAAAAAGTAATTTGAGATAGGAGACTTATGATGTGTTCGTTCAAATTTCGAAGGTACGGCTATAAGTTGCGGAAATATCTTTCTTTTGCTCTTAGACAAGCCGTTCTGAACACATACCTTGATACTATATTTTGGATACTTTGTTTTAGGGACGCTTTCGAATAGGATTATACATACTAGGGTGTTCTGTGATACATAGTATATATTTGGAAAACTGAGGAAAATTTTTTCATCTTTCCTGAAAATGGCCATGGAGTCTACAATGGCCGAAAGCTCGACCTTTATAAATCTAACACGGCTGATCACCCGTGAAGCCTTGATCCATAATGTTCGCCGTGAAAGCTTTAAATCTTACATACAGGATTATACAAACTAAAGGTTGCACACACTAATTCTTAAGCAACACTTTTTCTCTGCATTTTTAATAACCCGTCAAAATTGGTTTTACATGCGCCCCCTCTAATTTCAGGTTCATAAGCTAGACTTGGGTAAATAATGCCATAATATGCCGTTTTTAGATATTAATGTCCCAATATTTTGCTAATTATCTCAATAGACTCTTGAGCGTGTTCTGTGCTCCTGAGTTCATTCATGAATGAAGTGAATTTCACAGTAATTCCCAAAACATCCAGGATATGCGTTTTATTGGAGGAGAGAATATGGAAAGTGCAGTATTGGCGACATTGGGTTACAGCAGCGACCTAAACAGCGAATCTTGTCACCCTGAACCTGAACTCTGAAGTTAATGCTCCTGACAGTTGACGTTCTGTGGTTGACAGCTGATCGGTAGAGTGAAAGTGGAGACTTTACATAACATGATGGTATCCGTAAATGGATTTGGAGTTTTTGACATGTTGAATGTTTGCGATACAGGGAAATATGGCTGGCAGTAGCGTCTTTAAATAAGTGTCACATAAGACAAGCCAGAGATATACAAAAAGCAAATGGTAACAGTTTTAATTTTATGTAAGCTTTTTTTGGTTACGGTGATCCTGTATTTAAAACAATTAAGTTGTAGAACAAGTGAAAAAAGGATGGGCAACAGAAGACTAAAAATCAGATTAACGTCTAAAATATGTAATTTTGTTGCAGCATGTGCAACTTAAATGAATTGCAGACGTCAATTTCTGTTCAACTCCTGTATTATGAAATGACTCACGCTAGCAGTTCTTGTGCAAATACAATACTCTATTATACACCTGTGAGGAATGCACATCTTAAATAGTAATTAACACTTAACTTTCAATATAATGAAATACACTTAGGCAGAATTATATGCAATTGTAACTACAATGCGAATAATTTCATGCAGTATCATGATATCTTCACAGCTGGACATTGTTGCCAACATTGAGGGCCTAAGCCGCAAAGCGTAGCCGGCATATTAAGCGCCCTAAACTGCAAATCATAGCCGATGGATGTATTTTATAAGAAGAGGAGAGAAGCGAAGAAATGGTATTGTCAGTGCAGCTAAAATCCAATGATTGCCAAACTAGCAGATCCTTCATTTAGCAACTTTTCGCTATTTGCATTGACAACCACTCACTTCCCTCTCACCCTAATGACCAAGTTGTCGACGGGCCCTTAAACCCGATACTCACTTCCCTCTCAAATTGACAATTCACTCCATTTAATTCCTCTAGAGTTAAATTAGTACTCGGTTATATTTGACGAGGCAAAGGTGGTATACTTCGTCAGCCAGTAAAACTTTAACAAACTGAAATAGGATTATGTAAAGCATAATGTAGCACAGTGCTGTCCATGATGTGTTTTTCTGTTGCCCTTCACAACCAAATTTTTACTTCCAATGATTTCTATAATTAATTTAAATTTTAAGACAAAACTATTTCCTTCTGAATATCTTCCCAGTACACATCCATGAAGTGTGTTTTTGTACTCCCAAAGAAGTATTCATTATTTCCGTAACGAAAAGTTTCCCTTTTTCCTCTTAAAAGAAGGATACTTACCCTAACAGTGGTTGTGATGGTGCCCGCGCCCCCTTAGGCGTGAGTTAAATGTGCCCGAGCACATAAGAAAGTTGGACGGCACTGATGTAACGTATTTACCAAAACACTCTAAATGAGTATTCCTGCACATTTAAGGGAATGTATCTGTGAAAATTAAAAAATCCACAGCTTTCTTCTGATTGCTTTGAATTTTTTTTTTGACACACTCAGAACATAAAGTAAATAGTATACACAAAATATCAATGTAACATGTGAAACCATTTTTAAATTATTAATATATTGATTAATAATAAATCACTTTTTGATATGCTCATATGAAACGACCCTTGAACCCTTCAGTTTATTGTATCTCTCCAAAATTTTTAATTTGAGTTCAGTATATAGATATAAAGAAATTGTCATACCAAAATTGCTTAGATTTAATTAGTTAAGAGGGAAAAAAAAGGTTTTGTATACTATTTATCAATATTTTCAATTTTTTCAGTATGAGTTATGAAAAATATTTAATTGTTCAATTATTTAATATTTTTGAACTAGCACACGACAGATTTTAATACTTTAATCTCTGAAGGTCTCCTGAAAATTTCAAGCTAATAAGTTATAAAATAAGATCCAAGGAGCATTTTGAATAGTGGAAAATGCTGAGAAAAAAAAGAAAAAGAACTGAGAAAAATGAATTTTAAAGTTTAACACTATCTCTTTGTTCTTCAACTTAAAATTCCCTAGCACCACATGTGGGACTCTGTTGCTTTCATGTTGGCCGCAGTAGCAGTTTTTGAGAATTTTAAGTTCGCTTGGTTGTTTCTTAATATGAAAACTTTCCCTTCACCTTCGCATTGTTCACAAAATGCAGAAATTTGTTGTTCTTAGCTAAGCTCTACACTATGCACTTTCGCAAATTTATACACAAAATTCATAAAATATCTACTTGTTACTGCTGTACTATAATCTAATAAATAACTTAAAACCTATTAACTACCTAAACAATATCTAATATATAACTGGAACACTGAAATAACCTGGCAAGATTACAGAATTACAGAACACTGACTGCATATCTCTGTTTGGAAGCAAAATATGTCAGATATGCGGCATTTCAGCTTGAATATCAAATTCTTTTCAGCACAACCAACTTACAACCTTTCTGAAGCAAAATTCCCTGCAAGAGACTAAACTCAGAGCCAGTGAAAATGAAAAATAAGCTTCAAAGCTGTAGCAATGAGGCTTAGCAAGGAACGCTCACCTGCACTAGCACATTTGAATGTCCCCCTGGAGCTTTAAAAATGGCTGATATTGAGAAAACTAAAGTGTGCCATTAAAGTACAAAGTGTAAGCATAAGAAATAATACAAAAAGTAAAAATAAAAATTTTCGGCAATTTTCACCAAATTTTACTGATACATTGCCTTAACACTATATTGCACTGTTTTATTGCACAAGTATTGAGAATACACCTTTAGGAACGATAACTGACGCACATAATATGTTATTTATTTGTGTCCATGTCCGTAAACTGCACTGAGCACAAAGTGAAACAATCGAACAAAGTTATCTCAACGCGTCAAGACATCATGGAAACATTCCACCCTGGCTCATCCCTTCCTTCTCCTGTCGAGCTCTTCCAACATTGACACTCAAAACACAAGCATGTGCTGTTGTGCATGCCATTTCCTGCATATGTTGCTGACATAGTTGCCGTGTTTCATATGTTGACAATACCACTTTCGCCATCTTCCCCTACCTCCCTATGTCCCTTCTACGTGCCTTCTAAGTGCAGCGTCTTCTTTCTAACAAGATTTTCGTATTTTTAAGAGTTTCAGGAGGCAATATCATGATCTTAAAACAATAATGATGCACTGATGTTATTTACAAGGTACCCATCATTCGTAACGCAAGTGTTTGTGACAAAAATTGAAGTTTGGTAAATACACTACATTATCCATTGTAAGTATCTTTTAGTGATGTATGGAGTAGATGTAGTTCGCTTTAAAAGCTTGTTACGAATGAACCAACCAACTCATCTACCCTTACTAGATAGGCTCATTTTATAGGAAAATAATCATTGCAGCACAAGAAACATGGCCATTTTGCTGCTATTGAGCACATTGCCAAGCCAAGGATAAGCAAAAAATGCTCGACCATTCTCTGCGATCCTGCATCATAGGGGTTTACAACTAGCTTGGTCGTCCTCCATATCTGCTTCACTCCTTCTTATGGAAAATATCCCTTGACATGCTTTCTTACTCATATGGTGGCAACTGTGAATGAATTTGTACAAGGCAAAAACAAAAATCTGATGTGTTGCACTCACATGACTTTCTCAACTCTTGTACTAACCATTCTTACAAACTCTTATTCCTATAACTTCTTTGTATTAGTTGAGATAAACATTTGTACAAATTATCTTATTGCTTATTTCCTTGTAGGTGTAAGAGGAATATTAGAATACAGTAGGCTTTGAGCGATAGTCAAATATTTCAAAGCTTTGAGATCCTATTCTCTTTGCATGCTTAACATATAAAAAAATGAACAACGATGTTCCATTTCACAAAAGTTTTGTTTTCTGAAACTGGTGCAAATAACAAGGAATATCTCCAAAATGGTTCACTCTACAAAACAATTTATTCAGACATAAATTGTGTGTTTTAGCGAGACCTACATTTTTTGTATAGTAAGATTTTGTCTATCTCTTACAGTTTACGGGTTATTCAAAAGCCACCCAGAGTAAATAGGACTACATACAAAGGTTATAGCCAGAAAATTCAAAGTATACGTTTCATTTGTCATACAAATATCTTAGACATATAACATTTTAATCAAAATCGTTAGGCATTTTGAACAAAATCAAAATTTTCCATGTATAGGATAGTTTAGGGTGGGGCTGTTTTCTTCAAAATCTTTGTGTCGCATCCTTGAAAGACATTAAATTTAAATATCAACTTTGGTTTTTAACCAACTTTTTGTTTTTGAGTTATGCTGTCCACAGACATACACACACTGAAATCTCGACACCGAATTTTTGGGTTGAATACAATACTTCCCCTACTTACCGCTAGAGAAAGCAAAAAACAAATAAGCTAGCAAGCCAACACCATAATTGGAATGAATTTATTTGGAAGAAAGCTAACGAGCAACAACTTTCAGTGACTATTGCAATCCTAATCTAATTTTGTTTGACACTGTGTTAGCACAGCACATAGCAATGACAGTCTGCTACATCAGTGGATTTCTCCCCAACTCTCACCTGACACTCATACAGGTTAATAACTATAGCCATTCTGTGCTAATGGGACAGGGCAGATCTGCAGTTAATGTTAATATTAACAAAAAGTAATGAGCATAAAGATTTAGTTATTTATTGAGCAGGTTTCAACTATTTCTTGTGGACACCTGTATTTTACAAGTAGGCAGTTGAATCGTTCCTTCTCAACCCTCATCTGTCGTTGGTCTATGGATCCACCGGATCAGGCTTGGCAAATCATTAAGATATCACCAACCTTTCCTTCATTTGCCTACTGCCGTGACAAGTCAGCAGTAACTGTGTAATGCCATTTCCTCCATTTTGATGAAACAGTTATACCGCTGTGACTTAGTCAAGGATCGAAGAATCTCTAAAATAAACTTAAAACAATTCCAGATTACCAAGAAAATCATCAGTTGCAATGTTCAGATTAATCTCAAGCCATGATTATCTAGTGGACATTTGTTCAGGATTGGATTAATGACTTCCCCACAGTGCTGTTTATGTAAAAAAAATGACTTAATGAACATTGATCACCTAATTGTATGTGAAATTCTCCAAAATCAAGAAGATCTAGTCTCTAAATATAGGGAGGCAAGAAGAAGAATGATTTTATTATCAAATTCTGAGCATTAGACACACACACACACACAAAATAATGAAAATATTTCTTCTAACCTTTTAAATGATAAGTTTACCACAAACACCATATATTGAAAGTAATATTTGAGCTTGTCCTCTCCTTGGCATTGTAAGGGATTGTTTACACAGTCACTCAAATTTGTTGAACTTACAATCACACTTTACAATATTGAAATCCTTAAACTAATTTGAGTTTTGCTAAAACACATGTTGTGGTTATGTTTAAGCCTGCCCTAATGTTCCAAGTCCAGCGGCTGCGCCATAGCTGAGTGGCTAGACCATTTGCTTCTCACCAAAGTGGCCCAGGTTCAATCCCAGGCAACTGCATGCGGGATTTGTGGTGGATGAAGCAGCACTGGGGCAGATTTCCTCCGGGTTCTCCAGTTTCCCCCACCATCTCAATCCACCAGTGCTCCATCTTCATTCCATGTATAATCAGCGTCACTGTCTGTGGTGCCATACGTAGTAACAGCGGGCGTTAAACACTACAAAAAAAAATGTCCAAGTCTCGCTAAAACAAAATTGAATGATGTTTATTGTGATTACAATTTTAATACATTTCTAAGCTATTGGCA
This sequence comes from Tenodera sinensis, assembly GCA_030765045.1. NCBI lineage: Eukaryota > Metazoa > Arthropoda > Insecta > Mantodea > Mantidae > Tenodera > Tenodera sinensis. The sequence goes on from CM060969.1 coordinate 135,100,020, forward strand.
TTTTGTTGACTGAGAATTGTACAACACTTAAACTTATTCTGGGTTTTTCATCAGGATGAAGAAAACATTACCAAAGTATGGCACAGGCCATGGAGTACAGAGGAGATGCGAGAACAGAGTGCCAATTGGAACTTGGCTGGAGATGCAGGCCTCTTACAACACCTGCAGCAGTTCTCACAGGTAATGTCATAGAACCTTTCCTAATACTTTCCAATCACTCTTGAAGCACTGCACAAAGTACACATAATAACCAGTGCCAAATTATTGATTTTGAAGCTACAGAATAGGCATTTTATGGCTGTCTGGATCATGTTTATGAGCTCTACATGCAGTGAACAACATTCTAAAACTCCTATATTACCTTATTTGTTTATGCCAACAAACTTACTGTTGGTGTTTCCGTGTGTGGGCAATGTTTGAGAGGTAGAACTGGAACTTAAAAATCAATGCCATAGCTGGGATTTGAACCACAGACCCTCTGCTTACCAGGCGGGAGAAATATGAATTGGTTTGAGAATTCATTGTCATTCTGGCAGGTTGTCACAGCAGCTTAATAGTCAGAGCACCCACCTGGTAAGCGAAGGGTCTGTGGTTCAAATCCCAGCTGTGGCATTGAATTTTTAAGTTGCAGTTCTACATCTCCTATATTACATACTTATGACCCATAAGTACCTTAGCAGGAATTGTTTGAATACTGGTCTACTCATTATTAGTAATTTGTGTTGAAGTGCTGATATTTATTGTATTTATTTGTGCCCATCAAAAATGTTAGTTTGTAGTTACACGAATGTTACAGTTTTATTTTGTAAGCTTTATTATTGAGTCCAAAACTATTCATTTTGGTAAAGTGCATAATGACCAACAGTGATTAAGAATAAATGAAAATCATGAAAAAAGACAATGGTTGCTGAACTTCGTAACGAAGAAGAATAAACGGAACCTTTTTCAGTACACTTGCAATAGAGACATGTAATTTCATGCAAATAATTGCGTGTGTACGACATAATCAGAAAACATATTCATGATCTAAAATCAGAAGAAGGAACACCAAACAACACGATACTGATTGCATAATGAAGAAATAGCAAGAAATAAATATCCATGGATATAAACACGTGGCAGTGATAGCAAATCCAAATCTTATGATAAAGGTTACGCCATTTTGAGCTTTGCATAAGAGACAAATAGGAAAGAAAACTTTGTCTAGACGATATCTTGAATAGTTTCGGACATTAGCTTCAAGAATATGTTTAAAAGGTCTGATAATTTGTGAATACGTGTTATCTGAATTTAAATAAAGCTAATTTTACCCAAATTCAGAGTTTAAGTGGAAAACCATTAACCCTCGCCATGTTTATCTATTACTCACTAAATATGACTCTAAAGTGCTCCCTAAATAAATAAAATACTGCCGCGGTACTAGTATGAATACTAACCTTGTTATTGGTGGTGTCCATCTGCATTGAGACATTCATCATTACAAAGTTTGGACCGTAATGACCTAAGAGTCAATGGGCCCTTAAACCCTACTGCCTCTCTCACTCATCACAAAGTGGTCAGTATATGTATTAATGTCATCAGTTTTTTTCCTCCGTTAGAACATGTCTTTTTTGCTTCTTAGGTTTTGCATTTAGCAAACCCATCATCCTAAACTTATTAACCAGGCATTTGACAGTTTAATATCACCATTTTTAAATAAACTTCCAATAAAAGGGTGTTTAATGCCTGTATGTTTCACTCTGAATTTTCTTTGTTCTTTGCAATGTGGATATAACTTTGGTTATCTTCCAATGCAAATACATGTGATACAGATAACTGTAAATCAGTCAACAAACCCTTGTACCATAAGGCTTCTGAAACTAAGAGTGACATACTCAGACTCGGCTGTGGATAAGGATAGAGTTTTCTGTTTTCTCGTAGTTCATATTACAAGATTGTTAAAAAGACTTAAGCAGAAGCCAGAACAACATGATCTGAGTGTATGTTTAACTTCATCAGTAATGTTCAAGTTTTCTGTAAGTTCAACATACAGTAGTGCATGCTGATTATTATCTTTGCCATTGCCAGTAAACACTCAAATAAGACACTATTACAGCTAAGTTTTTATGCACAAATGGAGTTTTTGTTACTCTACACCAGAACTTACTCGGGCATATTGTCTCCCATCAGCCACACTTCCTCCTGTCACTTATACATGGTATTTTCCAGCTGAACATACTCGGGCATATTGTCTCCCATCAGCCACACTTCCTCCTGTCACTTATACATGGTATTTTCCAGCTGAACATACTCGGGCACATTGTCTCCCATCAGCCACACTTCCTCCTGTCACTTATACATGGTATTTTCCAGCTGAACATACTCGGGCATATTGTCTCCCATCAGCCACACTTCCTCCTGTCACTTATACATGGTATTTTCCAGCTGAACATACTCGGGCATATTGTCTCCCATCAGCCACACTTCCTCCTGTCACTTATACATGGTATTTTCCAGCTGAACATACTCGGGCATATTGTCTCCCATCAGCCACACTTCCTCCTGTCACTTATACATGGTATTTTCCAGCTGAACTTACTCGGGCATATTGTCTCCCATCAGCCTCACTTCCTCCTGTCACTTATACATGGTATTTTCCAGCTGAACATAGTTTAATAGTGTTTATTTTTACTTATGAATAATTTTTTTGCAAATGGAGAGTTCTGCTGGTTTTCTAAGGGCCTTCAAAATATTGGTTTTCTCTCTCTGCTGATGAGTGGACCAAATTGGTCCTGCAGTTGCTGATTTCTCCATATTTTTATATTGAGACAAAATGACAAAGTCAGTCCAGTTTCTTTCCTGTCACTTTATTTTCCTTCTAAACTTTTGCACAAATACACAGTTCTCTTTTACTGATGTTAACACAGTCTACAGTCTTATGATATAACAACTCACAACTGTTTACTTCTTGTAAGCTTGACTCAGTCCTTTCAGTGTGTTTCTTCACTTTATCTGTCTGACACACTAACACTGAGATACAATCCCTTGGTGCTCGTTAAATCCTTCTTCATTTCGATGCGACATAACGCACATCTGCGTGCACACACACACACACACATGAGAGAGTCAGACACAGACACACCCTCCACCCTCATGTCTATAACTGTAACTTTCTCTCTCTGCTGTTTTCTTGCCTCCTTATACAGGGTGTAACAAAAAGGTATGTCAAAAATGTATGAAAATGTTTCATGCAGATAGAGGATAAAAAATGTTATATGAACATAGGTCCAGAAATTATTTATTTCCTTCTATCCATCTACCAGGAAACCTGCTATTCAGAACTCCACAGACAGAAATGAGGAGGAGCTCCATAATGCATGAAGTACATGCCTCGCTTTACTGGTAATGGAGTATCTTGCAACGAGACTGTAGCCAATGACTACATCACCTCCACCTGATGTAACAGATGTAAAAGCGAACGTTTACTAAAGTGCAATTAAACAACTATTCTGTAGTGGGGTTGTGGCCACAGGACAGCTACGTATTACACATCTCACTGTATAAGCAGAGTTGTAGAGAAAGAACTTTACCATGAAAATAACCAATTTTCAGACTTACGTTAATATAACATTTTTTTATCCTCTATATGCAAGAAATGTTTTCCCAAAGTTTTCACATACCTGTTTGTTACACTCTGTATAGCATTGGATGACGTCACACAGACCTTTTGCAAACTTCTTCCGACACCTCGACAATGATGTAGCCAGATCTATTTTGGAGGCTCTGGAGAAAACATCTTTTGGTTCCGCCGGTCAATTGTTAATCACATACACAGTCACATGAGCCAGCCTGACCTTGGGTACCTTTGTTTGCTCATCGGCCTGCTATGTGGAGTGAAGTAGCTTAGACCCCACAGTCCTTTGTTTTGCACCATGCCCAGCGTCACAATATTTTACATTTCTCAGCAGTTGTAGAACATTTTTGGTGCACAGATTATTAGCTGAAAGAGAACTCTAAGGTTTTAAAAGCCCTTAGAAAAACAGCAAAATTCTTATAACACTTATCATGAAAATCAAGTGTTGAGAACAGTTGAGTGTTTAGAACTTAGGTTTGTCAGCATTTAAAACACTTTTGCTCCATTTACTTTAAAAATCCTTGAGGAGTAGTTTCAGAGAGACCCCTGTTTATCTTCGACTGATTTCCTCGTCAGATCAATATCTCCTCTTTCACACATTGTTTGGTCAGGTCCCATCCCATTGGTCAGTTGCAAAATGCTTATTCCAATTCTCGATGATGTGAATATTCTCCCACACTGTTAATTCTCAATGATCTGTTGCCGGTTTTAAAAGTTTCATTTGCTGTCTAATATTATGGTTGCATAGCTAAAAATGGTGAGCTATGGCTAATTTATCTGTCTGTATTTTAAAGTAGCCACAGTTTTAACCAAGAAATTCAACTTTTAAAACCAGCAAAAATTCATTGGAATGAACAGGTGGGAGAATATTCACATCAAGAACAAGAATTTATACTTTGAGGGCAATTGTTGAATTGTATCCTGAACACAAATGATGTAATTGTTTGAATTGTTTTATATCTTATTAGAAAAATGTAAAATACAATTATTGTATAATAAAGTTAACTAAATTAAAAAAAAAAGGAATAAGAATTAAGAAATGAACTTTGAAGTACCAGCAATAGAGGATATCTTACGACTGACCAATGAGAAGGGAGCCGAGACCTGACTCGGAAATCAGTCGTCTGGCCAGCTGAAGATGGAGAGGGGTCTCTCTGAAACTAGTCCTCAAGGATTTTTAAAGTAAATGGAGCAAAAGTGTTTTTAAATGTCAACAAATATGAGTTTTATAGATTTTAGTAGAACTCTGATTTGGGAAAAATTATTTGACATCAAAATAAAGTGTTTATACAATTTTGATGTCCCATGTGGAAAGGACCTCATCATGGAGTAGGTTCAGCTGGAAAATGGCATTTAAGTCACAGAGGAAAGTGTGGCAAAGAATCTAGGTTGATGAGAGCGACATTCTCCCAGTAAGCTCTGGTCTAAAAAGTGAAGCTAGGCAAATGAAAACCTCAATTATTGCATATAAATGTCCAAGCTTCACTGTGTTTTCTCAAAAAAGATTTATAAATTAAATTTACTAGCCACCTACATTTAATTCTACTTTTGACTTAACTAAATGAATTCTTTTAATCTAACAATTAAGTTATTGTTTTTAGAATCTGCTTACAAGGACTCATGCCTGTGAAAAGGGGCTTGATTCGATGATGGAGCAGCTGTCAGCAACATCATTGGAAGTACATAATGTGACAAATCAGTTCCTATCTTTAGCAAACATTCAGTTTGTGGAAAATAGAGTGTATGAAGATGATGAAACTCCGACAGAAGAAAAAAAAGATGAACAGGTATGATAGTGGAAAAAAAATTGCAGAGAATACTGTATTTTATTGCATAATCGTCACACTTTATGTTCTCTTTATGGAGCAAAAATACACAATGTGACCATTATGCAAAGAATAAATTATTTAAGAGTGGTCATATTAATTTTCAGTGATTAGTGTGTGGTAACTAGAGTAAGAGCGAGTCTGAGGTATAGAAGGATGGCCATGTTACACTGTTAATAGTTGAAAAGAAATGGTGGGGGGAGGGGGGGGGGAAGGTGAAACAAAAGTGAAGCTGACACTGCAGTGCAAACATCTACTCCATTAAATAAAAATAACATAAAAATAATAATAAAAATGCAGCTTTAGATTAATTGAAGTAAGACTCATCTATTTTCAAAAGCTTTATGATGCTTATTATTTATTTATGCCAACAAACCTACTGTTGTGTTTTTAAACACACAAGCCGTGTATGGGCAATGTATGAGAGATAGAACTGGAACTGAAAAATTCAATGCCACAGCTGGGATTTGACTCACCGACCTTCTACTTACTTGACAGGTGCTCTAACCATTAAGCTACTGTGACAGCCTGCCAGAATGACATCGAATTCTCAACCCTCCAGTGTGGTTCGGATACTGGCTGTAGCATTAAATTTTTCAGTTCCAATTCTACCTCTGAAATAATTTTGGATATTTTAGTAATTTGTTTAATGTTTTAATTAAAGAGTTATTTAATATGAACTAACATTAAATTTCTTTATTACTGCCACTTCTTTGTTGACAGCATTAATACTTGGACTATGTCCTTGATTTTGGTTCTTAGATTATGGCAACCCTGTCTATGATGTACCTAGTGGGTGGAGCAAGTATAGGATTCCACCCAAAAATTGAATATGGAGATTTAAGTGGATATATACGTTTTAAAACCTCTCAGTCTAACAAAGCATTTTTAAAATAAAGGTTTCTATACGCCCGTCGCTGTAACATTGCACCTGACAGCTCACATGGATTCACATGAAGTTGGCTATTCTGTGCTTGTGACGTTGCCACAGTAGCAGACAATGTAGCTTTCTATCGCATCACAAAACCGCATAAAGAGTGTGTGTAAGCTATCAACGTAGAATAATAATAAACTAATTCGTTATTTTTAAACCAAGCAGATGAGTCGATTAATAACACTACACGACACTTACTTACAATTTACCGGAACATATGAGTTTTTCCGTTTTTTATCTTTTGACTTGGGGCTCTAATGACCTAGCTGTTAACAGGCCCTTAAACCCTAATCACTCACTCACTTTACCGGTGATGTTTTCTCTGAGGTCTCCTCTGGTGGTGGTTCAAGGAATTTACTGAAGATACCTTTCTCAGGATGTCAAAGTTGAATACTTTGTTTCTATTTTTCAAAATGAAGATTTGTTTCCACGTGGACAGCTCTTGTTTTCCTGTTACGTGTTTTAGGAGCTTTGGTTCTTGCTTAATGTTGTGGATTTCTGTCCAAAAGTGGTTGGCAACTGCTGATTTATCCAACTGTTCATTTTTTTTACGTTTCTAAAGTATTCCTTGGATTTTATTTCTAAATTTCTTTTGGTTTTTCCCATATACAGTTTATTACAGTCACTGCATTCAATTTGGTAAATGCCAGATTTTTTATTGGGTGGGATGGAATCTTTGATGTTTGAGTTCAGTAGATTTTTTATGGAGTAGTGGTTCACTGGTACTAGCTGAATGTTCTGTTCTTTGAAAACCTTTTTGAATTTTTCGAAGGCCCAAGGATAGGCCCAAAGATAGATGTGAATTTGTTTAATGTCATTTTTGTTTCTGCTGCTGTAAGTGTTGTAGTTTCTTTTAGTAATGTTTTTATTTCTGCTCGTTTCACTTTTTTGTCTACTAATGATTTGGGGAAGCCAGTTTTTTGTGCTATTTCAATTATTTTGCAATATTCTGCTTTGTATTCTTCTGTTGGAAGGGGGATGTTCACCAATTTGTGTTAAGCTATTGAGGATTTCCTTTCTTGGATTGTAGCTATGAGCTTTTATGTAATTGTCCGTCTGTGTTGGTTTTCTGTGGATGCCGGAGTTTATTCTATTCTTGTTTCTGATTATTTGTAAATCCAAAAATGGTAGTTTCTCATCACTTTCCAATTCTATAGTGAACTTTATGCTTTTTTCCTGGATGTTGAGGAGTTTTAGAGCATCACGATGTGTTTTTTGGGACTATTGCAAATATGTCATCTACGTACCGCAGCCACAGTTTGAACATCCATGGGAAACCTTATTAGTTTTATTAATTGACGCAGCTTTTTGGTTTAAGTTGATTATTACAACACTGTTTTCAAACTTCCAAGAAAGAAGATACTTTGTTGTTACTAATTGCAGCCTTCCGACTATTGACAAATCATGACTGCTTAGCAAGTCATCTCTACAGAATAGGTATCTCAGCCTCACCGATATGTGTCCTGTGTAACAATCCAGCAGAAATGAACGAAGACCACTTGAAGACCTGTGAAGCATTAAGATCAGAAGAAACTACAGTTCAAAAGTATTGGAAAGCACGAATGCTAATGGCTTCATTGCCAGATGCAAGGCACTAGAAAACAACAACATAATTGAAAGTAAGCACAGGAATAACATACTGCAAAATAAAATTAATTATAAGTAAGTGTGGTATGGTTGGATTCTTCTTTCTGCTTTAGTAGGTGTAAATATGTCTTTGAACGATGTCTATCTCAAACCCATCAAGATCTGTGACTGAATGAATGTGGTTTCCTTTCTTCCCTCGAGTTGACAAAATACCTGCTGTGTTCCAGCAGCCGTGTCTTCCTTCTCTTGAAGTACTACTCCCTTGCTGATTATGGTTCTTCTGCTTAATTCAAGTGTTCTTGTAGTCCACTCTATAACTTTATCAGCAGGAATAGAGGGATGCCCATGGATATCCACGTATTCCTTCTCTTTTTCATAAAACTCCCCCGTTCTTCTTAATTCCAATGCTTGGCTATTCAGTGGCATACCTTGGCGTAAAGGATTTCAGTTTGTGAATCACTTGGCGAACGAGCAGTTGGTCTATTCTGAGGCATCGTTTTGCACATTAAATTTTGTGTGTGTAATACAAAGAATTTTATAAATATAGATAAATATAAGTAAATTTGTGGCACCCTGAAAATCAAACATATAAATAAACAAATGCCAACAACACTACCAACAATAACAATAAAAATAATGTAATAAAACAACTTGCGAAGAACAACTATACTCTGTACATCAAGAGATTAAAGGAGACGTAAACAAAGCCAGGTGTGTTTTGACTGCAGTGCGCCTTCTTGCCACTTTCGCTGTCTAGATAGTCCCTTGAAAAAATACTGATACTAGAGTCTGAAATCTCACTTAATGTCTGGTAAGGTATGAACTTAGTGTGCTAAGCATAGTTGAAGTGTAAGAATATGCAGTTAAGTGTAACCAGCCTAACTCATGTGTCGCGCACATTATTCAGTATGAAAGTAACATGGCGGAAGAAGTGAGTGTTGTAAAACATAAGTGCAGGAAACTGTTACAAAGTGGTGTAAGGACGATAATATTGAATGTGTTTAACAAGTTCTGTGAGAAATATCCCGAACTTAATAAATTATGTAGGCTTCGGCGACCAGTGTCCATAGTAATAAAATCTTCCAGGAAAGACCACGTCTTGGTTGTGGTGTTGCCAAAATTTCACCCTACTATGTAAAGCTTGTTCAGGGCTAATGCTCTACATAGTAGGGTAAAACGTTGGCAACAACGCAACCAAGATACGGTCTTTCCCGGAAGATTTTATTACTATCCTGAACTTGCTATCGATGATGTGATGAAATTAACATTTGAGTTTACCGGTGTGTTAGTTTCAAGCATTTACAGTGTGCATCAGGCAAGTGTTCGGCACTGTTTGTGACGAATTTGTGAGATCTGCAGTCCGTCGAAAAGTTCACCAGTTTTTTGTTAACAATGAACCCCCACCTTAAACAAAGTGCTGTTGGCAGTTCACTCTGATCCCGATCTTCCAGATTTAAAACAAATTTCCCTCCATAAGCTGCTTCTGGAGATTGGTTTCGAGTTTGTGAGCAGGAAACGAAAAAGGGTTATTGTGGACAGAGATGACGTAAGTAGCAGTTAATTTCCATGTGCTACATGTTATTTAGATATATCCTTTTAGTGGTATAAGATGCATATTATACTCACATGTAGCTGTAACTGTGTTCCAGCTTTGCGAATGCACATGCCGCGGAGTGATACAAACCGGTGCTTTGTTTACGTCTCCTTTAATCTCTTGATGTACAGAGTATGGATGCATCTGATAGAAATCACGAACTAAAGCATGTGGCAGGAAGCAGTGATATCTGGCAACAGAGCTTCTTCCTCTGTCACTTGTTTCCACTTGGTGACCACCTACCAGAATGCTGCCTTGCGATTGGTTCAGGAAGGCTTATAGGCGGTGCTGCAAGTGTATACGTGTGCATGCATGTTTGGCTTTTTTGTTTATTGACTTTAATAAATGCGTAGTTGTTAAATTAAATTATGCAATTAAATAGATTAATTTAATTGTGGTGATATCTAATTATATACCTCTGGAAGATCTTGCAATATTACTAAGATAAGTGAAGCTTTTAGTTTCTGATTTGTTCTTATTTTGTTGCTTCACTGTTAATAGCTTAAATTTTTCCTTAATTTAGATGAATGTATTGTTACAGACCCCTTCAAAAGAAGAGCAAGAGGCAGAGGCACTGACTCGTGTTCATGAAGCATTAGCTCTGGGCATGTCTGTGCTGGATTCAATGTTTGATACTTTGGAGGTTCCAGAAAGTGACAGCGATGAAGAAGAAAGGTAACTTCTATTCTAAGAAACTGTTTCTAGCAGCTAACCATGGAATAACATCTAATAGAGATTTATTCTAGGCTTGTACAACTGAACCTTAGTGAGCACAAAATGCAGTATGCACAGTTATTTTAAGTAATTTATCCCTAATTTGCAAAATATGAAAAGTTTTATTTATGGAAAATCATATGAAGTGTTGCACTCACATGACTTTCTCTACTCTTATACTATTATTACTCTGCCTTCTGTATATTAGTCGATATATATTGTCGCCCATCGCATTATTGTCGGCACTACCGCAAAGGAGCCGAAGGGAAGAGACAGAGAATGGCCGCATTGTTGGGCGCTTGCCGAAGGAGAGAAAGGGTTAGAGAATTGTCTGCTTTGTATTTGACCGCAATAATAACTGAACTTTCCTGAAGTTTCCAGAACAGTGCCTGGGAGATATAAATAGCGATAAAGTGTGAGAAGGGACAGTTCTTGTGTTACGAATTCGGAGCCGTGCTGTTGGTGAATCGGTAAAGACTTTCTTGCTGTTGCAACGAGTGTACAAAGTTACTGTTTACGGAAATAAAAGCGTTTCTTTATCTCGACTACATCTGTCTTCTTTACTTTACACCCACCAAAGTCACAATATGCAGAAATTATCTTATTCTCATTTTCATGTAGGTGCAAGTGGTATGTGGGAATACAGTAGACTTTGAGCGATAGTAAAATCTTTTAAAGCTTTGAAATTTTGTTCTCTTTCCACAGCCAAAAAATAAAAAGGTGAATAATGATCTTCCATTTGAGAAAAGCTGAAGTATTGCAAAACTCGCACAAATAACATAGAATATTGCTGAAATGGTTCAGTTCACAAAAAAAAAAATGCATTTGGACATAAATTGTATGTTTAACGAGATCTACATGTTTTGTACAGTAAGATTTTGTCTATCTCTTACAGTTTACGAGTTATTCAAAAGTCATCAGGAGCAAACAGGACTACATAGGCTATAGCCAGAAAATTCAAAATATCCATTTCATTTGTTATAAAAATATCTTAAACATATGGCATTTTAATCAAAATTGTTAGAGCCATTTTTGAGAAAATCAAAATATATTAAACTTAAAACACAAGCACATGCTCATCTTTTCTAAAACTACTTTTTCGGATTCAGGGGCCTCAAAACATATTTCTGCCGAAATTTTGACTTCAAACTTTTGGGTTGAATGCAGTACTTGAGCTCGAGTTAAAACACTTGTTGCATCACTTATTTATCTTGATTAGTTTCAAGAGCTACTTTTTTTTTACATCCTCCAACTTAGTGATAGAAGTGAGTGACTGGCTCCTGGTAGTGTTGTCTGGTGTGTAACTGTTTGTGGTGGAGGATAGTGGATTTGATGCCAGCATATCAAAATTCATTACATAATGTTCCTTATCTGCCCCATTGTGGGCAATTGAGTTGATAAATTTCTGCTCCTTTCTGCTGAGGTGTTAAATTCTTCAATTTGTTGCAGAGTAACATCTCTAAATTGAATTTATGTTGTGGAGCTGAGTAGATGTGTGTTGTGGAATATGTGGTGAGCGTTTGAGCAAACTGTGAACCTTTGTTCAAATGAACAGTCAAAATAGAAGAAAAGCTTGGATGATCCATCAATATTTCCAGATTTACCAAGAAAATGCTCTTTTGCTGTATTTTGACTGTTCACAGGACATGATTGCCTGAATAAACATCTTTTCAGATTTGTAATAGTGGCATCTCCAAACTGTTTATTGTGCTCCAAAGGGGAAGAAATGGACATGGAACAATTAAAAAATTGTGAATCCCTTATGACTTTTCAAACTCTGGTGCCAAAATATTGGGAACCAAGAAGGAGAATGATTTCATTATTGACTCCTGAGAATTAGATACACATGCAACGCAATGCACAACAAAATTAAGCAGCAACACAAAGGATTTCTCAGAGCAATTGAGGACTATCTGGCTTGTTTGTAGGCATTCGAGAAAGATCTGGCTGCATCATCACTGATATAAAAACCTTGCAGATCACATGAAGCGAGGCAGTCTTTGAGTGGGAGAGGGGTTCTGGCCCCTTCAGCTGCTGCGGTGTGAGAGCTACGTATCCCTAGAACTTGTGGTACTTCAGACATTACTAGAACACCAGACTGAACACAGAGCCCCTCCAGTATGGGAGCTGTTCAGATTGGGTTGGTCTCAGAATAGCAGTGGTTCCCGATACCCATTGGGTATGTCTTGACTTTTCAAGGCAGGGTCGGGAGATGCCTCAATGTTTTCGGGTACTAACCTACAGAGTTAGTAGCCGGTAAGTTAGATGTCCCAACCGAGGTTATCGATAGTCTTCCTGGGTGGGTTGTGTGTAAGTGGCGTATTCACTTCTGCCCCTGTATAACAGCAGGAGGGCCTTTTTAGGCAACCAGTATTGTCCTAACGGTAAGACCCACAGAAGGAATGGCACTTCCTTGCTGCCTTTCCTAGTTTTGGGAGGGGGGGAGGGAGCTTCGGCGCTCGTGGTAGATCGCTCACCTCCAAAAATTGGATCAGTGTCTCAGTGAGTAAGGGACAGCTGTGAAAGCTTCGCCTTGTCAAAGTAAAGAAGTTTCAATGAATGTGCAATGATTATATTGTCGAAGTTAATGCATGAGAGACTGAGGAAGTGAAGAAAGACAATGAAAGGACTGAGTCAAGGCTACAAGATTAAAACAGATGGAGTTCTAATATCACAAAAGACAGACTGTGTTAATGTCAGTAGAAGAGAACTGTGCTTTTGTACAAAAGTTTAGAAGGAAAATGAAGTGATAGAAAGATGATTGGGCTGGATTTTCTCATTTTCTCACAGTATGTTTGTGTTCCTTACTTTCTCTACTGGTAAGTAAGGAAGTATTGTGTTCCACCCCAAAAGTTCGACGTCTATATTTCACTGGAAATATATGTTTTGGGACCCCTGAATCCAAAAAAAAAGTATTTTTAGAAAAAGGTCTGTGCATGTCTGTGTGTGTGTGTGCATGCGTGTGTGTGTGTGCGTGCGTGTGTGTGTGTGGGGGGGGGGGCAGTCTGTGGACAGCATAATTCCAAAGTGAAAAGTTGGTTAAAAACCAAAGTTGGTAATTAAGTTTAATGTCTTTCAAGGATGCGACAAAGATTTTGAAGAAAATAGCCCCACTCTAAACGACCCTTTACATGGAAAATTTTTCAAAAATTTTGATTTTCTTGAAAATGGCTCTAATGATTTTGATTAAAATGCCATATATTTAAGATATTTGTATGACAAATGAAATGTACATCTTGAATTTTCTGGCTATAGCCTCTGTAGTCCTGCTTACTCTGGATGACTTTTGAATAACTCGTAAACTGTAAGAGATAGGCAAAATCTTACTGTACAAAAAATGTAGATCTCGCTAAAACACACTATTTATATCCAAGTAAACTTTTTTGTAGAAAGAAGCATTTCGGAAATACTCCTTGTTATTTGTGACAGTTTTGAAAAACTTGAAACTTTTGTGAAATGGAACATTGCTCTTAATTTTTTTTTATTAGTTAAGCATGCAAAGAGAACGGGATCTCAAAGCTTCAAAAGATTTGACTATCGCACAAAGCCTACTGTATTCTAATATTCCCTTGTACCTACAAGGAAATAAGCAATAAGATAATTTGTACAAATGAACTTTGTACTCAACTAACACGAAGAAGAAATAGGAATAAGAGTTTGTAAGAATGGTTAGAACAAGAGTAGAGAAAGTTATGTGAGTGCAACACATCAGATTTTTTTTTTTGTTATTATCTTACCAATGATTTGTTTGATAAAGTCTTTGTATTCATGTTTCATAATCTTTGTTAACTGTGACAAAACCATTTACAAAATGTTTTGGGACAGATTTACATTTTTGGTTAATATGGTATATTTTCATTGTCTGCAGATAACATTCAACACTTTAGTGTAAATTGAAATGTGCAAATATGGAAAATATTTCCATTCTTTTGAAAAGTTGCTGCTCTTATTTGATCTAGTTGATAAAACCTAAATACTTACTTATTGGATGCTGAAACAAATCTAATTTTGCAGCATTGGAGAGCGAGTGGTACTTAAACCCCGTGATCCATATGCAAGTCGTCCTTTGCCGTATCTCATTGGCTCAAAGGAATTTATGGAAGATGACAGAATAGGACTTGGAAATCTCAGTGAAGTAGAAGAAATGCTTTCAGAAAAAAATCCAATGCAGTCAAGTGACAGTGAAAGTGATATTGATATTGCACAACATGGAATGGCCACAAAACGAGCTCGAGTAAGTAACTTAAAATTCAGTTAGAGTAAATTATGTTAAGATCAGTGATCCCAAGGTTACCTACTAAAATAAACCCAAATTATTTACTTTTTCACAGCATTTCTTGGCATTTTATTTTTCTTGATCCCTATGTACGTGAGCTTGAATGCTTTTCTAAATGTTTAATTAAGTAAAGAAGTGGTATAAGAAGTCAGTCGAGATGAAGCTATATTGAAATAAATAACCTACTTATTATTTATTTATGCCAACAAACTTACTGTTGGTGTTTTTAAACACACAAGCCGTCTGTGGGCAATGTTTGAGAGGTAGAACTGGAACTTAAAAATTCAATGCCACAGCTGAGACTTGAACCACAGACCATCCACTTACTATTTTTAAGTTCCAGTTCTACACACGGCTTGTGTGTTTAAAAACACCAACAGTAAGTTTGTTGGCGTAAATAAAATAATAATTACCATCTGAAGGTTATTTAATCCTGGGATATAAAGTACTTACAATAGTAAGTCACCATTGGGGTAATTGTCTCTGATGTGAGACTGCCTTTGTGGTTTACCAGGAGAAATACAAACTGGTTTGAGAATTTAATGCCATTCTGGCAGTTTGTCACAATAGCTCAATGGTGAGAGCAGCCGCCTGGTAAGCGGAAGGTCTGTGGTTCAAATCCCACTTGTGGCATTGAATTTTTAAGTTCCAGTTCTACCTCTCAAGCCTCTTAAGGTTTGTTTGTTTCAATCATCGTAGAGAGATCTGTTTTACACATAGAACTGTCACTGTGAACCCCTTTTTTATACAACACGATATCATAGCAGATTTCACAACACTCCTAGGTGGAGGATTATCTACTTCTACATTACTTTTACCATTACTTCCCACATAAAATTGGTGATTTTACAACTGAAATTAAGAGAGAGAGTAACAGCGAGTAGACGTAGTGCAAATAATGTTGGAGGTAGTTGGCAACATGACCAGCAGAGCAACGTTGGTGTGGATGTTTACAAAACTGAGATTACACTACGTGGATTGTCTCTCCCCTGCCCCTCATTCCCCTTAGTCCATGGGTTGGGGAACAGACAGTATGTATGTAGGCACATATGCGTTCCAGACGTGACTCATTTTTTTTGTCCTCAGGTGTACATCTATAATTGATCCATCCTTAGATCCGCACTTAATGTAAACACAAATCTTCAACAACTAACCAGCGATACACCGAAACCAAAGCACACCACAAAATATAGTACCTTAAATATCAGCAATTATCTGTGAGTTTTCGAGATGTATGACAACCCTGGTAATGTAACGCAATAGCAGCTTTATTCCTAAAACTCCCGAGTAAATATCATGCTGTTGCAACATGAACATGAGACATGAGTCCATGTGGCGTTTGTTTGTGTTAGTTGCAGCAGATACAAACACCATGTTATCGCGGAGGGATACAAGGTGCTGATCTAAGGCTGGATGGAGTATAATGTATTGTGCCATGTCAGACTAGCCGAGATTGTGTTTATTTTGAAGACAGAACAAATAGCATCTGTCTTATTATTGCAGAATGCCATGAATTAATACCAGACATGCTACACATAGACAACCACCTATTAATAGTAATTGTGCTGTGTTGTCGTTTTTTTGTAATGTACTTCCTTTTTCCTGTACAAAGATGTCTAAATAATCCATTTTTTCTTTTTTTTTTTTTAAATTAACATCCAACGTAATGTCATATCAGACAGTGAATGGATAAAATGGGTGAAATGATGCTCAAATGAGCTTGAGGTCCATGGAGCTCGACATTCATCTTCTCAGGATAAGGGAAAACTTCGGGGAAAAAACCTTACCCGGATAACTTACCCTAAGCGAGATTCAAACTCACGACCTCTTGAACGTGAAGCAGACATGCTATCATGCTAACGAGGCGGGCCAAAATAATCCTCACAGAATAATTTTGAGCTCACTGTATTTACAATTGTAATTATTGAACAATACAAATATAATAATGTAATGTAGAAATCAATCTGTGTTCACTGTTGCAGCTATCCATTAGCAATAGTGAAAACTCAGACACCGAAAACGAAGATGCCGTGGGACCTCTTTTAGTAAAGCAGCAGAAGATGTCTGAAGCTGAATTACACAGCGACACAGGTATCATTGTATTCCTTTTTAACAACTTATTTTTATGAAGGTACTTAAATAAGTTGCATCTCTAATTACTATAATATGTATTTATTTAACCTCTTGAGGGATATCGACGTGAAATCACGTCCATTTAAAATGGCGGATGAGCGATATGGGCATCCTGTGCGTTTAAGCATTTAACCCTTATTTATCCCTTATCCAACTCAACTTATTATAATTTTCCCTTTATGAAACATTTTAGTAAGGTCTATATACTTTATTGGCTTACCTTAATATGTTCGTTCTGCAGTGATTTACCTCAAAACAGGGATAAACACAACAAGGGTACGTACATCTCCACATTCGCGAATTCCCTTCTTGTGGCACACGAAACACTTTCGAAATGGGCGGGACTTCTTTGCTGTTGGTGGTATCCTTTTAGGATAATGTTTTCCTTGAAGTCTGAGGGGTGCAGGGGTTTTGGATTTTCAACCCCCAACGTGGTATTGTTCAATTAGGCTGCGAGTTATTTATAGTCGGTAGTCAAGGTCGGTCATTGTCCTGTGTGGGTTTAGAGAGCTGTCCAAATCCCCAAACAATTGTATATGGTTATATCCAGTTGGTGCAAAAATACCTTTTTATACCACTTCTCCCTTCAGCTACAAGCAGGAAAGAATACGTATGTATTTCAACAAAGAAAGACACGGACTCTACTCAGTTACGAAACTCGCGTAAGCAAAAGTTGTAATGTTGATCTATTCTGATGACTAAGAGACCACACATCCAGTAGCGCTTTATTACACAGTATGCTGACGCATAAGGCACACATACAATGGGTGTTTCTTTACTGTATCTTTCCGAGAACTAATATTAGATGCGTTTGACAGAGCAAAGTTGACTTTTCACCACAGTGAAACAAAATTGTGCCATTTCAACGTTTTGTAAATACAACTCAACTTTGCTGATGACGTACATTTATACTGCAAATAACGAGTTTTATACCAGTTTTTGTTTCATTAAAATAACTTAATATTTACACAAAATACAGCTGTGTATATACGAAGCGCATTTAACAATTTAAATGCTAGCAGTTCTCGGCTCGCGGACGTTTAAATGGCCATCGCTCAAGAGGTTAAAATGTTCACATTCATTTGTATTTTCTTAACAGATTCTTTGTGTTTGAAATAAAGGTGCATCCTCCCAACAACTTAATAATTAACAAGTTTGTTTTTGTAACAGAAAATATATTTGGGAAAGATACGGAGGAGAACTTCGATGAGCCAGATAATGTTAATACATTTGCATCGAAACTTGCTGCCAAATTAGGAAGTGTGGCTGCTTTAGAATCAAATGAGCAACCCACAATGAGTGCAAACAAAGTATGTAAGTATTCAAAGAAACACATGATGGTAATGGTATAGCTGCTTGTATGTAGAAGATAAGCCTTTATTTAGGCATATTAGATATATTAAAACAGAAAGTTATAAAATGATTAATTTAAATAAAAGAGTAAAAATTCAATGGATACCAGCATGCTGTGGAATAAGTAACCTTCAGTGCAAGAGCCCTTGTCAGGCCTACCACCTGGCCACTGCATCTTCACCTCTGCCCATCACAGGCTCATGAGGGGAGTGCAGTACTGGAGGTGGGATGTGGTCAGCACCCAGGTCCCTCCTGTCTCAATCAAGTAGCTCCTCAGTTGGCCCCTCTGGGTTCTAATGAGGCTGAGTGCACCTGGAGCCGCCTTTCCTTTATTGGAAATAATTGTCGCAAATTACTGGTGATTTCAACATTACTTTAAATACAGATTTCCATTAATGATAACAGCCAAAAGAAATGAGGAAAAAGAAAATCTTCAGTTTGTAACACTTTCTGCTACTGTTTTGGCTCGTTTGTTTACGTTATTCCACTGTTTAGTTCGTACTTATATTCCATTGTTTCAGTGTTAGCGCTTTCATTCCGTTACCCATGTTTTCCTCTGATTCATAGTTGCCAACCTCTTTGTCCAGTAGTGTATTTCTTCATGTCAAGTTGGCATGGTCTTTCACCATTGCACATCACGAAGCCTGTGTACAGCAACATTACCTACTATTTTATGATTGTTTTATATATGAATATAAATAATAGCCACCCTACATTCTAAGTGCAATCCAGTTATCTTTGTACACAAAATCCTAGTGCACTCTGCATGTGGTCACAATAAGCGACAATGTCGCTTCTCCCTCTCCATAAAATGTCAGTCCCTTTCTTGGTTGGGGCCAGAAGCTTCACATATATGTGCGAAAGAAATTAGAAGTAAATAATGTATAAGTGAAGTTCAGCTTAATTTTGGCTTCATTAAAAGTACTAAATAGTTTATTATTAATGGTTTTATACTTTCTGTAAACATTTCCTACTCCCTATGTCAACATTGAGCCATTTCTTCTAGAGTGCTTTTGATGTGAAAGTTCTTTGAAATTCTGTTCTGCAATCTTTTCATGTGACTTGTGAAAAGTGGGGGGGGGGGGGGTACACACTGTGTCAAGTAGAGTGGGAACAGTGCCTTGTTTACCTTCGGGTATCAAAGGAGAGTGAGACATACGCTCTTCTCACGTTCTTTCATTCTCGTTATCTGTGGTTGCGTGTACTGCATTCAGGCAGCGTGGCGATCTCTCAGCACAGCTGTTGTTTGTCAATAGAGAAACACGTGTGTATAACCAATGCATTGAAGTATTATTCAGTGTTCTCGATGTTTATAATCTATTTTCATTAAAATATACAATTTTGTTGTGAATATGCCTAAGTCAGACGCAGTATGCTATTCAAAAGTGATTGATGAATAATTAAAATGTTTCCCTGTAATACAGAAGTTTCACTTCTATTGTGTGTCTTTCCAACAGACCCTTTCTTGTAATGTGGAGTATTATGGTTAGTTATTTGTGACTGTTGACAGCTGCACAACCAAGTGTGGTGTGGGAAGAAGATAATGCAGATGATGATGATGATGATGATTCATTATTTAGTAACAAAGCTAGTAAATTGTATGGAGCAGCCATTGGGAAAGGAGGAAGTGGTGGCTTGTTTGATGATTTGGAAGATCCTGATGTTGGGACACTGTGGGGAAACAAACCTAGTGTACCATCTACAAATGCAGGTAAAGTTGTTCAGCAAGGTTTTAATGTTTGAACTCGTTTTGAAAAAAAAGTCTGTTTTTTTAAAATATCAAATATTTACCAAAGAATTAACGTCATTACTTGTACTCTGTTTAGATTATTATTTAAAAAATTAAAATATAATTTCACTCTTTTCTTACTTTTCTTTGAGGACAATATTGTACTTATTTCTATTAGATTATACAAAACTAAATGGGAAAAGAGGCAATAGTAATTTTCTTTCCAGTTATTTGTATTAGGTGGATATTTTCTTTGGCATTATATTCATTTACTTCACTAACCTTATAAATAGTCACCATCTTAATAATCATGCTGTAATAGGTTAGACATGCTCCTTTCTTGTAAATAAGCTGGTTAGGAACAGTTCAGGATTCTGAAACATTAGTAGGACTAATGATGTGCCTGTTTTACGTGAAATTCTGCTCTGCAACTGATAATGCAAAGGCTTTTTATATGAATGGGCAGTTGTCATTTCAGAAGGTTCATGAAACTGACTCTACACCCAATTTCTCCTTACTTTACTCTGGATGTAAACAAAAGCGCATGCACCTGGTCTTCTCTGATTGGTTGCTGTATACATAACCACTTAATTAAGAAGTTAATTTAATGCTTAAAACAGCAGTTTATCTTCATATGTTCAAGGAATTGTAAGAACATTATATTTGTTGCAAGCACGTGTGTGAAATAAGTATGTGAAGGCATTGCGTAGTGCCATCAGTTTAAATGGGCTCGCTGCTTGCGGCACTGTGATGGTAGGGTATGCAGTGCTCATCTGCGACCAGCAGTAGAAGACGGAAGGCGATTATTGGTGAGCACTTTAAAACACTGGGTATATAAAACAAATCCCCAACATTAGATGAACTGCATCATAACATATGGGATGAAATAGCCAATGTGCTTAAAAATGGCAGCTCTATGTCAGTAGATTTACTCGCATGTAAAAGAACTCCTGCGGGACGAAATTCCGGCACACCGGCGACGCTGATGTGATCCTGGCAATTGACAGCATCGTTAAACAACACAATAATTTTGTTTGTTTACTTACAGCACAAACAGCTTAGCCATTTGGGCTAACGAGGACAGAGGCGACACATTTTGGTATTTGAAAGGCAGTATCAGGACTGAAAAATTCAGTGCCATCCCGACTATGGAATTAAATTTTTCAGTCCTGATTCTACCTGTCAAACATTACTCACAGGTGGCTTGTGTGTTTAAAAGCACCAGCAGTAAGTTGTTTGGCATAAAGAAATAACACTTTTCCAAGACACAAAAATACTAGAACACGCAGAAAATTACTGGGACAGACTCATCAAGGAGGCCATCCACATCAAATTACACCCCCACAATTTCAACAGAGAGGGCGGACTCAAACTAAGTTCCGCGTGGACTATAGCCATCAGAAACACTGCACAAATTTCGTACCCGCGGGAAAACACTGCAGCCGAGCCTACAGCAGGCCCAATCAGAAACCATCACCCACGCATTGGTTCGGACAACACAACCTAACAATAGTATATATTTGGGAACTGAGGAGAATTTTCCATCATTTTAGTCCTGAAGATGGCCATGGAGAGTATAATGGCCGAAAGCTCGACCTTTTTAAGTTTAACACGGCTGATCACCCGTGAAGCTGTTATCACTAACACTTTGGTATGTTTACATGCGGAATAACTTCAGAAGAAACAGGGTTGAGACCAGCACAATTGCCTTATAGTATGTAGCATGTATCCTTTTTCCACTGAGCCCTCATTTGTAGAGTGTAAGTATCACTAAAAAGATAATTTCATTTTTATGTTTTAGATTTGAAGAAATCCGATGATGTTGAGGGATCATTGTTTGTCTCAGATGACCTAAATGAAGACCTGTTTGCAACTGAAGATTCAGCTAAGATTGTCGAACCTTCTCAAAATTCGTTGCCACAAAAGTCTAAGAATATGACAACAAGTACACCTAATTTTGGTGATGCAGTTCAAAGTGACAGAAAGAAACTGTGTAGTCAAGGTAAATACTCAACATTTAACAAATGATACTTCTGTTATGAACAGTGTCTACAAGTCTGGTGTGTGAGTGTGTGCTGTGTTATGAAGTTAGTAAAAAAGCAATTCACCCAATGTAAATATATAACTGAAACCAATAGCAACTCAAGGTAAATGTGTTTATTGTAAGGTTCTAAGATGTCAATTTTATTTAGAAAGAAATAACAATAGCTACATTTTGGAGTTTTTTTCCATAAGAAATCGTTAGCGCTTTCTGCCTCAGGGTGCTGCATTTTTACACATGAGTGTCATGTCA
Source organism: Tenodera sinensis (assembly GCA_030765045.1). Taxonomy (NCBI): domain Eukaryota; kingdom Metazoa; phylum Arthropoda; class Insecta; order Mantodea; family Mantidae; genus Tenodera; species Tenodera sinensis. The sequence goes on from CM060969.1 coordinate 135,122,072, forward strand.
TTGCTCCAACGTAGTGAAACTCTTACTGTGACAGTAACTTTATTGCAATGTAAACATATAAATTTAATTATTGATATATCTTATATCAAAGTGCTATGTACAGAATTGATTTAAAGGATTAAATAAAATAAATCAATATTTGGTGCGCTCACTTCTAAGTCTTCCTTCTCGCTTTCTTCAATCAGTTCATTCAACATTTCAAAAAAGTATGTAATTAGCGCATCAGGTGTAAATTTGTAGGACATTGTAGACCGATGGAGAAGCAAAAATCAACCTAAGAAAAAAAAAGAAATTGTGTCTTCAAGTGGCTCAAACTTCATGAAGCCTCAAATTTGAGAGGCTCTACTTATATAAAATTTTTGTCTATGAATGAAAAATACTGATTGTTTTGTAAAAGTTTCCTTTCAAAATGTTGAGTTTAAAAAGTGAGTTCATTTGCTTTATTTCATAACTTGTGGAATATCCTGTTTACAGTTAGTTGCAAAGTCATGGAGTTGATGTATAAATACTAGAAAATGGATTGCAAACATCATGATCAGACCAAGATAAAAATTGAGAAATTTTCAAGAGAGGGTGGTTTGATGGAAATTAAAAGTTGAGGAGTGCATAAGGTCTGGCCCCATAGCGCAGTTGGTAGAGAACCTACCTGCTGTGCAAGGGGTCCTGGGTTCGATTCGTAGGAATTTTTCTCCAGGATTATTCCTCATCCTTCCCTGAGTCTGGAAGTATAATGGTGGCGCTGTGGCTGAGTGTTTAGACCACTCGCCTACCACCTAGGTCGAACATACATGTGGTATTTGTGGTGGATGAAGCGTCGTCTGGGTGGGTTTTCTCCAGGTTCTCTGGTTTCCCCCGCCATTCATTCCACCAATTGCTCCATATCACCCATCCAATCATCCATTTCGCCTGCATTTCATATCATCCCCTTCCTCACTATCATACCTGGTGCATGGCTGACCACCTGCTTCCCGACAGGCGCTGGCTTGAAAGTCCTAGGAGGTGTAAGTCCTACATAAGGGAGGGTAATCAGGGAAAGAAAGAAGAAACAGGTGTGCATAATTATTGTTTTGCTAGAGGATGGCAGTTATTTTATTAAGTTTTAATTTTGTGTATTTCCTAGTTACTTTTGATTTTGTTTACTCTGCTGAAAAAATGTAGCAGAAAATAAAGGAATTGAAAGCTAAAAGCTAACACTAGTTAAAGACGCAAGGCATTATCAGAAGTAGCACATATTGTGCATGGAATAAGATCCGTTGTGTAATTGCTATTTTTGCAGATATCTCAAAAATTGGATCACCGCTGTTTGACACAATAGGTGAAGATGAAGATCTGTTCCAATCTACGAGATCTGAATTACCAGGACCATCTACAGATTCTGCAAATCAAACCAGCAGTACAAAAAGTGGAGAAAAAAAGGTAATCTAGGCATAGTTTTTGAGGAAACTCTTAATGCCAACGAGTCTATGAAATGCTTAATTTTTGGAAAATCTAATAATTTTTTTAAAAAGTTAAAGTGGTTGCTGAAGGTAATTTAAATATCAGGAGATAAGCATAGATATATTAAATTATATTTTAAGCTATAGTATAGTATCGCCCAGGCCTGATAGGCCATCCTCTTCTCACTGCCTTCTACAGTACCAACTGGTCACTTGGAGAGTTTTGCAACATCATTTACTTTATCTAAAATAAGAACAAATTAGAAACTAAAAGCTACACTTATCTTAGTAATATTGCAAGATGTTTCACAGCTGACATGTTTCAAGTTGTATCCAATTTATTTTCAAAACTATACTAACAAGTTACAATGGTTACTGATGCTCATTTTAAAACTCTTTATCTCTTACCAACCTCTGAAAACAAAAACCTATAAATACAGTCTATTGGTAGTATTTCAAAATTCATAACACGACTCTTGTTTTTTAAAATAAATATATTTTCCCAAACCATTAAATCTATAGGTCCATTTAATTGTTTTAATAATTTAACCTCTGGATTAATTTCATGGTTAAATGACCAAAAATGGTCTGCCATAGCTGATTTATCAGTTTGTTTATATTTAATATTTCTAAAATACTCTTTTATTCTGGTTTCTAAATGATGTTTAGTTTTACCAATATAAATTTACTAAATTTTTCTAAAATGGATAAAATTCCAAATTATAGAAAAATATCTCATTTATCAATTTTGCTGTTTGGATTGTGATAGGGTTTATATTGGTAAAACTAAATGTTATTTAAAAACCAGAATAAAACAGCATTTTAGAATTATTAAATATAAATAAACTGATAAGTCAGCTGTGGCAGATCATTTTTGGTCATTTAATCATGAAATTAATCCAGAGGTTAAATTATTAAAATGGACCTATAGATTTAATGGTTTGGGAAAATATATTTATTTTAAAAAACAAGAACCGTGTTATGAATTTTGAAATACCAGCAATAGATTGTATTTATAGGTTTTTGTTTTCAGAGATTAGTGACCGATTTTTTAAATTGAGCATCTGTAACTATGGTAATTTGTTTGGATAGCTTTGAAAATAAGTTGGAGACAACTTGAAACATGTCAGCTGTGAAAAATCTTGCAATATTACTAAGATAAGTGAAACTTTTAGTTTCTAATTTGTTCTTATTTTAGATTCTGTTGCTTCACTGTTAATAGCTTCAATATTTCCTTAATCATTTACTTTGATTGTTTCGAGATGTAGTCTATAAAGAGAGTCACAACTCTGTGTTTTGTAAGAAGGGGCCATTGCTGTGTGTGTTTCACCTTCACAGAATATTTCTCTTCCAAAAGAATTTAGCTACAGGCTGATAGGTGAATAAAAGTATAAGTTTATGGTCAGTAAATATAAAATCTGATGTATTGCATTTACAAGACTCTCTTTACTCATTCTTCAAACTGCTTTTACAAAAGTTTGCTCCTCTATGTACTTCTTGAAATATGTAATAAAATAATTTCTACAAACATTTATCTTAATTAACATGAAGCAGATTGAAGAATGAGTTTTAAGGAATAGTCTATACAAGAGTGAGTTAAACTCATGTGAGTGCTCGCATCAGATTTTTATGCTTATCTGAATTATTGTTAATGATTGCATTACAAGACACATCTATACTCCATCCAGCCTTAGACCCACACTTTGTATCCCTCCATGATAACCTGGTGATTATATCAGCTGCGACTAACACAACAAATGCACGTGGACTTGTGCATGTGTTTATGATGCAACTTTTCTGTGGGGGGGGGGGGGGGGGTTAACGTCCTCTAACGTAATGTCTATTGGATGGTTTATGGTGCAGCAAAATTATATTTATGAGGGTTGTTCTGAAAGAAATGCCTCCTATTTTTATTAATGGAAACTGCAGGAGATATGTTAACCAAACAGCACAGTTAAATATGGCAATATTTCAGCTACAGATTGTCATTTTTCCACATAGTCACCACCATTCGTTATGCACTTTTGCCAACGATGAACCAGAGCCTGCATGCCATGCTTGTAAAAAATCTGAACCAGCTGAGGCTAACCACTTTCTTACAGCTTTGACAACAGCATCCAAGTCTTGAAAATGCTTGCCACGTAGTCCATGTTTCAGAGGCCCAAAGAGATGGAAGTCTGAAGGTGCTAAATCTGGACTGTATGGTAGATGTGGTAAGACAGCCCAGCTAAACTTTGCAATCAGTTGCATGATGGCAAAACTGGTGTGTGGCCTGGCATTATTACATTGCAGGTGAAAGTTGGTCGTCTTCTCTGGCCTCACCCTGGAAATTTGGGCTCTCAGCTTAGTCAGTGTTGTCTGGTAGCATGCTGAATTGACAGTTGCTCCAGGCTCCAGGACATCCAAAAGAACTACACCTTGACTATCCCAGGAGACTGTACACATCACTTTGCCTGCAGATGACTCTGTTTTGAATTTCTTCTTTGTCTGAGAATTCGCATGTCACCATTCCATGGACTGTCTTTGGGTTCTGGCTCGTAGTGGTGACACTGCGTCTCATCTCCAGTGACGATGCTATTCAGAAAATTGTCACCTTCAGCTTCATATTGGTCCAGAAGGTCCTGTCAATTTCCATTTGATGATTTTTTTGTTCTTCTGTAAGCATCTGCGGGACCCATCTTGCACAGACTTTGCGATAACAAGATGTTCCAACATTGTTTCCAAGGCATTACAGCCGACATTCAGGTTTGCATGCAATTCTGTAGTGGTTATCTGCTGATTAGCATGGATGAGTTGATCAAGATGCTCTTCATTGTGAGGGGTGACAGCTGTGCAGGGTCGACCAGGTCGTGGCTTGTCATGCACACCCTTTTCACCACCTCTAAAATGCTATACCCATCGCCTCACATTGTTCACATCTATTGTTTCGTCTCCATACACCTTTAGCAAGTGTCAATGGATTTCAATTGGTGCAATTTCTTCTGCAGTGAGAAATTCAATCACACATCTCTGTTTTATATGCACGTCTATATCAGACTCCATTTTGGAATACTCCTCTGCTGGTGCCAACTACCACAGAACAATGGAACCACCTGCAAATGAAAGAGAAAGGTTCAAGCATTAGCACTACACTAAGGAGTTCTGGCTTGGACATCTGAAGTCAACACAAAAAAAATAGAAGGCATTAGTTTCGGAACGACCCTCATATTGGGAATTTTAGGAAGAGCACCGCTATTGTGTTACATTCAAGTAGTCTTTACCAGGGTTATCATACATCTTCAGCAATATTCCAGGTACTATATTTTGTGGTGTGTTTTGGTTTCGGTGTATCGTGAATTGGTTATTGACGGCTTGTGTTTACATCAAGTCGGGACCTAAGAGGATTGATTTTACTTCCTAAGCTTATGTTATGAGTATGCATAATTTTCATTGTGAAAGGCCTTAGACTAACCTTTATTCAAAGGTCCCATTAACATGGTATGTGATTCTATTTTCTCCTGTTTCCTGAAAAGATGCCAAAAATATGTAGGGCTCTGGGTATAACCTATTTTATTTCATGTTTTGAAATATAGATGCCAGCTGGAGCAGTGTCAGTGTTTGGTGGAATTGATATATTCAAGTCCAATGTGGGAAAGCCTTTAACCAGCCCTTCTAATGTAAGTGAGGGTTCCTTATCATTTGGAGACCGAGGATTTTTGAACACGTCAGCCAATACGACGAGTGGGATAAAGACTATGTCCAGCACCCAAGATGAAAGTTCCAAAAGGTAATAGTAAATGTTCTTATTTTATGTCCAAAATTTCTTGGTTGTAAAGAAATGTAATTCTTTGAGAGATAGAATCAGGACTGAAAAGTTCAGTTCCATAGCAGGGATGGCATTGCATTTTTCAGTCCTGATTCTACCTCTCAAATACCAAAATATGTCACCAGATGTCCTCCTAGAATCAGGACTGAAAAGTTCAGTTCCATAGCAGGAATGGCATTGCATTTTTCAGTCCTGATTCTACCTCTCAAATACCAAAATATGTCACCAGATGTGCTCCTAGAATCAGGACTGAAAAGTTCAGTTCCATAGCAGGGATGGCATTGCATTTTTCAGTCCTGATTCTACCTCTCAAATACCAAAATATGTCACCAGATGTGCTCCTAGAATCAGGACTGAAAAGTTCAGTTCCATAGCAGGGATGGCATTGCATTTTTCAGTCCTGATTCTACCTCTCAAATACCAAAATACATCACCCGGTGTCCTCTTTAGCCCAATTGGCTAAGCTGTTTGTGCTGTAAGGTGCACGTTTCCTAACATGTGAAGACCAAAGGATGACATGCCGAGATAAAATTGTTAACAACATTCAGTGTCATTCTGGCAAGTTACACAGTAGCTTAATGGTTGTAGCAGCCACATGGTGAGCAAAAGGTCTGGATTCAAATCCCAACTGTGGCATTGAATTTTTCAGTACCGATACTACCTCTCAGATAAACAAGTATTCAAGAGTTTTGAAGTTTTTAGCAAAGATAAACATGAATCTGAGGATTTAAAGCTTTAGATATTAAAATTTTATATTTTTTCGACCTTTCTATAACTGTTTTAATGCTGGCTTTTGCCTCTATGTTTGATATATTTAAGAATGTTTGTTTTCCTTTTTACTGGTACTTTTATATTGGAATTATTGATGCACTTTTTAAGGACACTGATGATCAAATAGTTGAGTGCCTTTAAACCTACATCTCTCTCTTCTATAAACCCCATAATTTCATTCTCAATTAAAAAAGAATCCATACATCAACTTTTGGGTCACTTTGTGCAATAAAATACCAAAATAGTGGCTAAATCATCTTGTGCTTTCTCCCTTATATGTGTGTCACTGCGTTTCTGTTACTACACAAATGATGTAGAACAGTGTATTATGGGGGTATCATGCCTTGTTGAGTTGAAGTACAATTCAATTGGAGAATTTAATGTCATACCTGCATATTGCCATGGTACCTCAGTGGTTAAGAGCAACCAAGCATAGCGCAGAAGATCCGTAATTCAAATTCCAGCTATAACATTGAATTTTTCATTTCTGTTTGTATACTTGTGGACTAAAAAACTGAGTGAACACAACTGAAACACAGGGCTACTTGAATGGCAGAGAACAACTCCACGAGTACCAAGTAACTTGCAGTTTGCAACAAGTAGGTGTGTCTGACTGTTACGTATGTGTGTGTATGTACGAGGGTGATTCCAAAAGTAAGGTCTCCAGTTTTTTTTGAAGTGTTGGACCTCATCTTTCACATTGTTGTCACCAAAATGCCTTCCAGCCAAGTGTTGTTTCAACTTGGGAAACAAGTGATAGTCACTGGGTTTAAAGTCCAGACTATATGGTGGGTGGGTGATGATGTCCCATCCAAACTGTTGCAGAAGATGCACAGTTTGACAGTTTGAGCGGTGTGGGGACAAGCATTGTCATGGAGAAGGCTTTGCCTTTGCTCAACATTCCTCTTCAGTTCTGAATCACCCGTCTGAGTTTATTTAATGTCTCACAACACATGTTTGCATTTATTGTCCCAGGGTCCATGAAGGCGACCAACAATATCACCTTTTGACCCCAAAACACAGTTGCCATGATTTTACCAGCAGACTTCTTTCGAATTTTTGTGGCTTGATGAATCACAATGCCACTACTCACGTGAATGCTGTTTGGTCTCGGGTTGAAGTGGAAAGTCCAGGTTTCATCACCTGTGACTATTGAATCCAAAAGGATGTCCTTTTCATCTGCATAGTATTGAAGAAATTGGCGGAAAGTTTCAGCACGTTGCTTTTGTGATCTTGTCAGCATTCTTGGGACCCATCTTGTATACACCTTCTGAAATTTCAACTCTTCAGTCAAAGTCCTGTGAATGGTGTTTCGAGAAATCTCAAGAACAACAATGTAGAGCTCGTTGAGAGCAAATCTGCCGATCTAGAAGCATAATTTGTTCAACTTTTGTGATTGTTTCATCGGGAATTGATGGTCTCCCACCACTTTCCTCGTCATGAATTTCCATATGACCATTTGCAAACTCTCTACACCACTTGCAGATATTTTTGACATCCATACAAGACTCTCCATACTCTTCAGCAACTGTCAATGAATTTTGATTGGTTTAACCCCTTTTGCACTCAAAAACTGAATAACTGTATGAACTTTATACCTGGTGGTAGTGGCATTACAACTGACTGTCAAGCCGAGGCTGAGAGCTCCAGCGGATGTGCGGTGGTTTCTGTACAGAGTGGAGGGAGGAAGGAAAAACAAGTATGAGCAATATCCATGCAAATAGTTTCCCTGCGACCCCAGCACTTTGGAACCTTACTTTTGGGATTACCCTCGCATGTATGTATGTATGCATGCATGCATGTGTTCCAGACATGACTCATGTGTTTTGTCCACAGTGTTACCTTTCAAAGTTTGCCTACACATGATTTGTGTGTGTTAAAACTATCAGTTATCATTGATTGGCCTGATATATGGAAATTAAGTGCTCTTTATAATTTTAAATTGTTTTGCTTATAAACTTTACTTTCATTACAGGGCTGCAGGAAAATCCATATCAACGGCACCAGGTTCAAGAAAACTGGTATCACTATTTAACGACTCAGATTCTGGAGATGATGAGGTATTGTTTTCCTCGGCAAGTTCAAACAGCTCTCGTTCTCATAAATCACAGGGAAGTGGCGATATCTTGTCTGTGCCAAGTGAGAAACCTCAACAGAAGGGAATTTTTTACGCTGATGATGAGCTTTTTGGAAGGAAAACAGATGGACCTGATTTTGACATATTTAATATAAAGTCTGACATCTCAGCACCACCAGCTAGGAATTTGGAATATAATGATGATGACGACGATTTATTTAAGAATCATTCTGTTACTTCAACAACCCAAAGTTTAGGCTTTGAAAGAACAAAAGTAAATGCTGCTACAAAAAATGATGACCTCTTTGACATTTTTGCAAATGTTGAGAAACCCATAAAACATGAGCTGAGTTTCCAAAGCAAAGATTCCCCCGCAGCGAAACAGACACCGATAGCTGAAGAGGGTAACCCTTCTGTATTTGGTGATGTTAAGAACATTTTTGATAATTTAGGAGATTTAGAGGATGATAATCTTTTTGGAAATATCTCTGTAGCACCCCAGGAACGCACACAGCCGGAGAGCAGTCATACGGGCAAATTATTCTCTACAGATATTTTTGAAGATGAAGTCAGTAGTGAATTCAAAATTGGTAGCAGCCCAGATGTTAAACCATTGTCAAGTAACATCCTTGCAAGTTCTGAAGGGATAGATATTTTTAAAGAATCCATTGATGCTGTAAACTCGGTGACCCATAGTTCAAGCAAATATCAGGCGTCCAAAGATGTTCCAGCCAAAGAACCTGAAACTGAAAGTTCTATACCACAATCAACCTCTTCCAATGAGCAGACACAGGGTTCCAAGAATGTTACTTCAGAAGAGAATGGAGATTTTAATGTCCCTGTGGAAATTAAGAAAGAAACAAATCCTGAGCCATCCATTTTTGATAGCACAACCACACAAATAGATTACAAAATGTTTCCTGAAAAGAAAGATGAATTCTCTACTGAAAACAAAAGCTTAAAAACAAAGTCCCCTGGAAGTACAAGTGCCTCTAAACCAGAACCCCCCAAAACTTTGAACATTAGAAAAACAACTGAATTATTTTTTAACAGTTCTTCAGTTGCAAATGGACAAGCGTCTGATTCTCCTGAACAAAGTGTTCGTTCTGCTGAGAGTAAGGATAGTAAGGTAGCATCAAGTAGCTCGATCATGACACCACCACATAGCCTGTTATCTCTGATGGGAAACGAGAGGACTCAGCAGAATAAGCCAGTGCCAGCTAAGAGATCACTAAAACAGAAGGGGATAGCAGCCCATGACAAATCTAGTCCAGGTAAGAAAACAAAGTTTAATATAATGTATGTTCCAATGAAAAAACTAAAGCTATTAACAGTGAAACAAATTAACTCTACTAATATAACAAATATATAGAAACTATAGACTTCACTTAACTCAGGGTGTCCCAAAAAAGTCACCAACAATGCTTAGTATGTTGTGCGGGATAGCAAACTGATTGTTTTTCAGATCGGAACCCTTGTCTGAAAATGCACGGTTTGGACACTAGCGTATGGAAGCGTGAGATGGGTGTACGTTCACGTTTCGTCAATAAATCCAACATCGAGCTGTCTACATTACAAACTGTGTACCTCCTATGCCATTACTGAGCCTATATCAGTGGTGGTGAGCCTTAGGCACATGAACCAATACGTATGATTGTGGACTTGAACCATAAGGTCTTCCGCTGATGTTACAGGAGTGTGACACTGTACCCTTCATACAGCTCCACAGAGGTGTCAGATATGGCGACCGTGCTGGCCATGGAACTGGTCCACCTCTACCATTCCATCAATGTTGAGGTTATTCTGCACATTTACATCAAAGTGTGCTAGAGATCATGTCGGCCACTTCGCTAGCTGTGGGCTGGTACATGTCGCACTGTTACAAAAAGATTACAGTGCTGGAAACTACATAAATAACACAGTGGGATGTGCACCAAGGACTCTGTGGAGGAATTTAGTGCATATGCAGGAATGTTAATATGCTCAGGTTCTTCAAGGGTTGCATACCTTCTGTATTAAGATACCAAAACGAATGTTAACAAATTATGACAACTGTTTGTTCTCAAACTTTGACACTCTCCAGTGTCCAAAGCGTGCATTTGCAGACAGGGGTTCCTATTTGAAAACTAATCAGTTTGCCATCCTGCATAACATACTAAGTGTGTCAGTGTTTACTTGGAACATTCTGTATATATATGGTGCAAGTTGTTGAATAATTAATCACTGCTTTAGCTTTACCAGACTTCTCCGGCATTTTCAGGATATGATTGTTAATTTGGTCGCCATCATTACCAATTTTCTATAAGACATCTCTATTACCAACTGCTGAAAGCAAAACAAATTTGTTTGCCGAATGTGTCTACCCATGTGCATGTGTGCATCACAAATGAAATGGTTAAATATAGTGGAGGGTCTGTGGTTCAAATCCCAGCTGTGACATTGAATTCATCAGTTCCAGTTCTGCCTCTCAAACATTGCCCACACATTGTGGGTTTAAAAACACCAACAGTAAGTTTGTTGGTGTAAATAAATAATTTCCAAATTTAGTGTTTGAGTTCAACACACCCAAGGATGTGACAGAGGAGGATTTTTGAGGAAATTCCTATCAAATACAAAGTGACTAATAATTTTGAGTTTTTAAGACATTTTCATGACTAATAAAATTTATATCTTGAATTATCTGCAAATAGGCTTTGCAAATAATTCAAGATATAAATTTGAAACTCTCTTCATTCTGAGTTAATGTCTACTTTTGCGTAACAGATATACCTTAAGCTAAGGCAAAAAGTGTGATGTTGCACTCACATGACTTTCTCTACTCTTGTACTAACCATTGCTATTCCTATCTTCTTCATGTTAGTTGAGACAAATATTTGTACAAATTATCTTATTGTTTGTCTCCTTGTAGGTACAAGGGGAATATGGGAACACAGTAGACTATGAGCAATAGTCAAATCTTTTAAAGCTTTGAAACTCTGTTCTCTTTGCATGATTAATATACATATTAAAAAAATGAATAATCATGTTCCATTTGACACACATTGCACCACAACACACTCCACGCACTGCACCGCACTCACCACACAGGCACCATATCACACACTTTTTCTAAAAATGCTTTTTTGGATTCAGGGTGCCTCAAAACATATATTTCCGTAAAATCTCATCAAATTTTTGGGAGGAATACAATGTTTCCTCTACTTTACTATACATAGTAGAGAAAATGAAAAAAAAAAAAAAAAAAAAAAAAGTACAAATATTCTAAAAATAAAAAATATGTGCCAAACAAAAATGTAGCATTAACCATTTGCAGGATACTCTTCGTTCTTGATTTGAATTTTCATACATTTTGAGGTATTAAGCACCATTTGTTTCTTATGTGCAAAGGATATGGAATTTCAAAGTCAGCACTTAAAATAAATGATGTTAAAAGCTGAACTAAAACCACCGAAAAGATTGGAAATATACTGAAGGGTTATGAAGAATTACTCAGGAATGTTACAGGTATATTGTGTAAGCTTTCACAGTCAGTGTCACAAAATAGAACATGATAAACTGGACTTAGCCAAGTTATAAAACCTGTGAAACAGTATCAGTTGTTGCTGAGACTACTATGGTCACACCATTGAGCATGTTTGACGCAGCTTTGAATGAAATGTGTGGAAGGAGAATTTCCACTAAACCTGGCCCACAAGCCCAAATAATCATGTTCTTTCAGAGGTTTTCGTTTGTGACTGAGGTAATATTGTGATTATCAGGAAATAAATAGAAAATAACCTGCACATTAAATTTTTGTTTTTGTTGCCTATAGAGCATTTTTAAACTGTTACATAGCTCTTCTGTTTGTTACATTCATAAGCCCTTGCATATCCTCTCGTTCATGTTCATTGACTGTGGTGTAATAATGCGTATTTGCCAAAACACTTCACATTGATTTTTGCACACTTTTAACACTATATTGCACTGATTTATTGCAGGAGTATTAAGAATACACTTTAAGGAACAATAATTAACACTCATGTAATGCTCTTTTTGTGTGTGTGTCTGTAAAATACACTTAATTGAGGCAAGATGTAGACATTTCAGCGGTCGAAGCTAACAGTGCAAACGCACTCATAGTTCGCTCAAGGCATTATAGGAGTGTTTATCTCCTGCTTATCTCTTCCTAGCTGTTGCCATCAGTATGCTGTGAGTGTGGAAAACATCTGAAAAGTCTCACATTTTATTGCAGTGATGGTGGATACAGGTCAACTGTTGCTTTTAGAAAGTGGTGCATTTGCTAATTAGCCTCTAAAATGGTACTTCTTTCAGCTGAAACACAAGTTCCAGTGAATGTTTAACTTTGAGGTGAACAAATCCCTCATAATCTAGAGTGTCATAGGCTCTGCAGCAGTCTCTGACTATTGTTCCCGGCACTATCCACTCCTTTAATGGTTTCAGAAGAGTTTTCTGATTTCTTTGTTCAACAGGTACTAGAAAGACGTGACTTTTATTCCCACGCTCCACACCACCAAACACCATTGTCCTTCCACAAGGCATTCCCTGTTGTACTTTCTGTTTTTTTACCTGATTACGCTCCTCTTATGTAGGACATAGAAGCCAGTACCTAGGGTCAGACGCCTGTCGGGGAGCACAGGAACCTCTGAACCGGACAGAGTGAAGACCTGGAAGCAGGTGGTCAGCCAAGCACCAGGTATGATAGTGAGGAAGAGGATGATATGAAATGCAGGTGAAATCGATGATTGGAAAGGTGATAATGGAGCAATTGGTGGAATGAGTTGCAGGGAAAACCTGAGAACCTGGAGTGAGTGAGTGAGTGAGTAGGGTTTAAGGGCCCGTCGACAGCTAGGTCATTAGAGCCCCATTGAGAAAACTCGTCCTGACGCTATGTTGTCCACCACGAATACCACATGTGGGTCCCTGGGATCAAACCTGAGCTGCCTAGGTGGTACGCGAATGCTCTGACCACTCAGCCACGGTGCTGCCCTGTTGTACTTTCTGCACCCAAATTCGAATTGGGTAATTTTCACAATTTTATTTCTGTTGCCAATTCACCTTTGGTTGTGACCATTCAGTTACATATTTTGCGATTTCCCCATTCCCACCATTTCCTGCACATGTCGGTAAATGACATATTTCCCTGCTTTTCATACGTTGGCAATACCAATTTCCCCATCCCCTCCTACCTCACTTTTGCATCTGCTATGTGTGTTCCGTACATTGTATCTGCCATCTAACCAAGTTAAAAAAAAAAGTTATTTCTGTGTTTTCAAGAGTTTAACAAGGCAATATCATGATTCTAAAACAATATTAATGTACCTACTCATGTTATTTATGCAAGTACCCAACATTCACTAATATAAGTATTTGCAACAAAAACTGCATTTTGGCAAATATGCAATATTAACCCTAACTGCTGCTAAAGAGGCTAGGCCTTGAGACCATAAATTCTATTTGAAAGCTTTGTAGTTATTGATTTATTTCAGGAGAATTGTTTGGAGAAGTGAAATCCACGCCATCTCCTAACATCGATGTGGCAGCTTTCTCTCCAGGCACGAGTTCATCTCCACAGAATGAGACTGAAGCAGCCGTAGGATTTGACCACCCAGCGCAGCTGAGTAATACGTTACAAAGTGCTGGAAAGGTAAGTGCTAAGTCACTGGAGCAATTATAGCTAGCTTTTGTTGCAATGAAATATTTGACCTATATTGGTTTTGTTTTTATATCAATATTTCACTTCTTTATCTCACCCACCTACTTGCCATGATAGCAGGGAATGGCTTATGGAAATAAAGCTTGTCTCTGGAAGGAAATAACCCCAAGTTGTATATTCTGTAGAGGGACAAAATGACTTCAGAAGTGGCATAATGACTTGAAGCTTTCCCGGCGTTGATTATTGATGATAGTTTATTGGGCTAACAGCCAGGTCAGATTAGGGTAACTACCCAAGCTTTCAGCGACTAACTCTGCCGCCATCCTCAGGGGAAATGAATCTAGGCTACTGATGTTGCGATATTTATACCTAGAGCGCGGCCGATAAGAACCGCCCACTTTTTTACCATTGGCCGAGCTCCGGCCGATGGAGGCACGTGCGGAACCAATCAGGTGATTGCCGATGCTTCTCTGAACTGTGGAGGAGAGATATGCTGAATGACTGGTGTCCATGCTTTGCTGATTTGAAGGCCTTCATCCCTGTTGAAGTTGTTTTTATTCGCTTTAATGTATAGAGCTTCTTTAATCACCCTATCGTAGTACCTAGAGGACTTTTCAAGAATTTTTGTAGAGGCGAATTTGATTTTATGATCTGTATTATATGTGTGCTCAGCCACTGCGGATTTTTCTGGGTATCCTAGTCTAATACAACGTTGATGTTCTTTGATGCGATCTTCTACAGTTCTACCTGTTTGTCCTATGTAAACTTGCCGCAACTGCATGGGATTTCATAAATGCCTGGTGCATGAAGACCTAAATTATCTTTAGCAGAGCCTAAAAACTGTTTTATTTTGGTTGGAGGTTTGAATACGGTTTTTATTTGATATTTCATGAGCAATCTTCCAATTTTCCCCGACAGGGCGCCACAATAAGGACAAACAGGTAGAACTGTAGAAGATCGCATCAAAGAACATCAACGTTGTATTAGACTAGGATACCCAGAAAAATCCGCAGTGGCTGAGCACACATATAATACAGATCATAAAATCAAATTCGCCTCTACAAAAATTCTTGAAAAGTCCTCTAGGTACTACGATAGGGTGATTAAAGAAGCTCTATACATTAAAGCGAATAAAAACAACTTCAACAGGGATGAAGGCCTTCAAATCAGCAAAGCATGGACACCAGTCATTCAGCATATCTCTCCTCCACAGTTCAGAGAAGCATCAGCAATCACCTGATTGGTTCCGCACGTGCCTCCATCGGCCGGAGCTCGGCCAATGGTAAAAAAGTGGGCGGTTCTTATCGGCCGCGCTCTAGGTATAAATATCGCAACATCAGTAGCCTAGATTCATTTCCCCTGAGGATGGCGGCAGAGTTAGTCGCTGAAAGCTTGGGTAGTTACCCTAATCTGACCTGGCTGTTAGCCCGAGAAACTATCATCAGAAGTGGCATACATTGTCATTGGAAGTTGTTTTCATGGTTGGTAACAAACTAGCTCTAATGAATGGTAATTTAATTGAATTTTTTTCTAATCCAATGTATCCTTCAAGTCATCCCAGAACACATACTTGGTGGAAGTGAAGGAGGTGAGAGAGTGGATGTAAATGAACAAAAAATTCCAATAACTTTTTTTAATTAAATGCGATGTGTGTGTCGGGTGCGGGGGGTGCCAGGGCACACACACGTGTGCGTAGCATAACTCAAAAACGAAAAGTCGGTTAAAAACCAAAGTTGGTATTTAAGCTTAATAACTTTCAAGGATGAATGAAAATTTTGAAGAAAATTTCTCCACCCTAAACTACCCTTAAGATGAAAATTGTTGGAAAATTTTTATTTTCTCAAAAATGGCTCAATTTTGATTAAAATGTCATATGTTTAAGATATTTTTATGACAAGTGAAATGTGTACTTTGAATTTTCTGGCTACAGCCTATGTAGTCTTGTTTACTCTTGATGACTTTTGCATAATTGTTAAACCGTAAGAGATAGACCAAATCTTACTGTACAAAAAATGTAGATCTTGCTAAAGCACACAATTTATATCCAAATAAATTTTGTTGTAGACTGAACCATTTCAGAAATTTTCCTTGATATTTGTGTGAATTTTGCAATAATTATTCTTTCCACAAATGGAAGATTGTTATTAGTTTTTTTATATCTTAGTCATGCAAAGAAATCAGATTTTCAAAGCTATAATACATTTGAATATCACTCAAACCTACTGTATTCCCATATTCCCCTTGTGCCTACAAGGAAATAAGCAATAAGATAATTTGTACAAATGTTTATCTCAACTAACACGAAGAGGATATAGGAATAAGAGTTGGTAAGAATGGTTAGTACAAGAGTAGAGAAAGTCATGTGAGTGTAACACATCAGATTTTTTTAAAATTAATATGATAAAAATTGAAAAGCCTTAGCATACTTGCACCATATGCTGCTTCTTATTTGCAGGGACACATTTGTAGCATGCAAGAATAGGACAATCAGACTAAATTCAATAATCACATATTACAACAATATTTTTGTAGTAGTTATAGTCTATGGGACAGGAGTACTGGTGCACTGAATGAATAATATGCAGATCAAAACATTGCAAAAGTAAAGTTATGATGAAGGTCTGCAGCAGCCGTTCGTTACTCTGATAGAGCTGAAACCAGTGCTGATATACAACGTGCAAGTGAAATAACCTACCAGACTTTAACAGTAAGTTTCTCGTATTGTGAAAAACAAAAAAGTCTTATACCAAAAGGCTGAAAAGTTTAGTTTTCTAGGAAAAAATACTTTTATTAAAAAAAGTATCATCACTTGGCTGAATTACTATTGAATAAAGGTTTTTAATTTATGGCTATATGCATAGAAAATTGAATAAACGATAACCTTTTCCTTTAGCGTATTTCAATCGATTCAACGGCTTTTGTGTAAATTAGATTTAAAAATCCACAATTTGTTGCGTTTTTAATTCTGTTAGAACTGGCAACATTGCATCACCTGTGTTTACTTTCTTCCGACATCCATGTAGATTGTGTGAACGTTTACTTAATTGCATGCAATTATTTTTTGTTTAAACATATTGCGGTGGAGAGTAAATTCACATTATAACTGATGCTGTACTAAAGATTTAGCAATTATTATTGCCACATGGTTAAATGCAACAGAGAATAATGGTATTAATAATGTAAGAGATGTTTCACACTGACACGAGTAACATAACCTTTGGAATACTGTAATAGTTACAGTGCATGCGCACATACGTCTAGCAGACGATATTAAAACTGTACCTCATGTGTTCACTCCAAGTGCCGGTGTTGGAAGCAATCTGCTTTACTATTTATTGTGAAAATCAATGTCCTGTTTAGTCGCTGCTATTCAGTTAATAAACTTTGCAACTATAATTGTGTTTAATTTGTTAATGTTGATCTTGCATCATTGTTTCATGATGAACAATGCATGCAGTTCCTATACAAGAAGGCTTATTAAGAACGTGCGGGTTATGTATGGATTTGCGGGTAACTTTCACAAGTTTATTTAACTACAGTGCATTGATGTTCTTAATGTTAGCGACAAACACTTGGGTACCATCAAACAGGAGCAATGTTGGCAGCAATATTGCTACCAACTAGGCACATAAAACTCATATACAGGAACAAAAAAGAAACAAACAAACAACAGCAAAGGGAATAATGGAAACACAATCAAAACTTACCTGAAATTTGTCAGATAAGAATTGAATTTTGTGAGGTAGAACTGGAACTTAAAAATTCAATGCCACAACTGGGATTTGAACCACAGACCTTGCGCTTACCGGGCAGCTGCTCTACCACAGAGTTATTGTGGCATTGAATTTTTAAGTTCCAGTTCTACCTCTCAAACTTTGCCCACACACGGCTTGTGTGTTTAAAAACACCAACAGTAAGTTTGTTGGCATAAATAAATAATAATTGAATTTTGTGTTAAATTTACACTAGGTATTTCCAGCCATATTCTATTGTTTATTTTAAAAATAATTCATTATCATGCAACACACTGAGCAGTATTTTCTGTAAATTGCAAACAATACAAGCATTTAATTTTGCTTAAACGCACTGATTTGTTGTACAAATATACAAATCAGTAATTTTCATACACCTAATATGAAACTTTGAGTTATATTTCATACTGTAAGTCAATTCTTTTCTTGCTTCTATAGTGTAAACTAAAATTACTAGGAAAATAACCCATTATTTCTATATTGTGCTTGATTGTTTTCCACAAAGTAACAAATTATCTACCTCATAGATGGTGGACCAAGCAGTGTCTGGGCAGGTTTTGTTTGGGTTCTGTGGTTTCCCCCGTGACTCATTCTACCAACTGCCCCATCATCTTTCCTTTCTTCTTTACCTAATTACCCTAAGCTTATGTAGAACTTACACCCCCTAGGACTTAGAAGCCAGTGTCTAGGGTCAGACAACTGTCGGGGGGCACAGGAACCTATGTGCCAGATAGTGAAGACCTGGAAGCGGGTGGTCAGCCAAGCACCAGCTATGAGGGTGAGGAAGAGGATGATATGAAATGCAGGCGAAATCAATGGTAGGAAAGGATAGGTTCCTGTGCTCCCCAACAGGCACTGGCGTATGAGTCCTAGGGGGCGTAAGTGCTCCATTCGGGGAGGGTAATCAGATGAATTTCACGTATTTTAATAAGAATATAACCAAGTTAAGATAAACGAAGGAACAGATAAGTCACATTATCATAACTATACTTCAACTGTTGCAACATAAAACAGGAGAGTTATGTTTCTTTACTGTTTCAGAATCGAGCTAGAATTCAAGTGAAGCGTCGACCTCAAAGTCGCCGTGCTCGTCATGAAGCCATTCGTGCTTCTGATCCAGGCTCTGAAGAATGTAGTGGAATTACTACACTAAGTGTGCCACCTGTTGAAAAACTGATGTCTTCAAGAAACTACTTAGAGGACTTTGCTACGCTAACAAGAAATGAAAATCAAGGTTCATCATCTTTGGACTCTGGAAAACGACTTCCATTATACAAAGAAAATCCATCAAGCTCTTTATCATCCTTAGGAGAACCAAGTGGTTCTGGAATACTTTATGCTGGTAGCAATCCATTATCCCCGTCAACAGACGAAGAAGATTTATTTGGTGTTCCATCAGATTTACCCTCAGAGTATGATAACTCCCAAAAACTGTTTGCCTCAGCACCGGTTCTCTCTCCTTTGGACCTCTCCTCTAGCATCACCAATAACACTGATGAGGATACTGGTAAAGTAACAACACCAGCAGTACAAAGTAAAACTGAACTGGAAAGTGCTTCAGTCACAAACGGTGACCAAAGTTTTCCACCTTTCAAAATGTCCAGTTCCACATTAAGTAAAGATGTTAATGTTTGTGATACAGAAAAGCAGACAATAAAGGAAGGTATTGTTAAGAAAGTTGATGATAATCATATTTTCTCTAGCAGTAACAGTGATTCTGATGATCTTTTCGGTGAGCTGAAAAAACAGAATCCACCGTTAGAGACTGTTAAAGAGGATCTGCTTGGGTCACGGAAAGGGAAGGACAGTTTGTTTACAAGAGATGATTTTGAACCGAACAAAGATAAGCTTTTTAGTGATGCTTCAATTTCACCCATGACTAGGTACCTAATTGAAGAAAACAATGAAGATGTGGTTGATGATAATCTTTTTATTTCAAAAGGCCCCCCAAGTATTCATCAACATCACTCATTTTCTTCGAGAAATTCTAAAGAAAATCTTACACCCAAATCAAAATTTGGCGTGCCAGATGATGTCGAAGAAAATGCTACAGACCTTTTTGGGTCTCATGATGATTCACTTTCAAGTTCCGTAGTGAGTGTAAAACATAAGGAAGAGATAAACAAAACAGTTAAAGCATCTTCCTTCCAAGATGAAACAGAGGAGAACTTGTTTTCAGGAGGACTTCTAAGTAACCCTAGTGCTGAACCAAGTGTGAACTCAACAAATAATAGTAAGGCTATCAAGAAGACATCTTTATTGAAAGCGGATGTAGAAGATATTTTTGCCAATGATAATAGTGAACATGAAGACCTTTTTAGAGCACCAGCCATCCAAAGCACAGTGAGTAAGAAAGGTTTAAGTGTTAAAGGAACAAGTTCATTGTTTGATGAAGAAGATGACGATGATATCTTTAGGAGTGCCAAAGGAAGCAGCAAAACATCCGACAGGGGAGTGACCAGCAAAAATGATTCAGGTAGGTCAAGTTACTAGATTGTACCATAAATAATGTTTATTCTGTTGTTGGAATTTTAGCATTTACATATTTCATTTTAATGAACATGCACCAGGAAAGCAAAATACCTTCGAACAAATGTGTAGTGTTTTGCCTGTCAGCATCCTCGGCACTCGTTGCCGTCTGCTGCTATCATAGAGAAACCATACAGCTGTTTTAAACCTTCTTTTAAAGGCTTTACTGAGTAACTATATGAAAGAAACTGGTCACCGTCATCAATACATACATTTTTTGGCACCTCTTTAGCACACCTCTGTTGCAGAGTATTGTTGAAAAAAGGCAAAATCACACTCCCTATCTGCTAATTCTCTAAAAAGGGGGGGCAGCAATATTGTACTCACGTATATACGGGCGTCAACTGTTGACTCTGAAATAATTGACCCTATAACTCAGAACCTAATATTGTTAATGAAGTAACCCTTCATGATGAAAAAATTGGTGTATAGTGCGCCATTAGCAGAGCTCCAATAAGCAATTTCTATCTCAAGGGTAATTTAAAACATAAAGTGTACAAGACAAACCCACACCATTGCCACCAAGAAATAGCCAGCATTTCTCAACGAGAACTATGGGAAGGGTGGGTAGCTTCCTATAGAGGTGCCAAAATGTAGTGACCAGTTTCAGCATCTTTTTTCATAAAGTTGGTCAGTAAAGCCTTTAAAAGTAGTTTTAAAAATGTTGTATGGTTTCATCTGCACTTTTCTATGATAGTGGCAGACGGCAACAGACGCCAAGGATTCTGACAGGCAAAACATTGTGCATCCTGTTTGAAGGTCTTTTTGCTCTCCTGGTACATGGAGCATAAGCTCTTGTAATTTTATAATGTTGTTGTAACACTCTGTGTGCATACTGTTTACAGATACACTCTCAGCAAGTCAAACCTCAAGAAGTGGAGCAACAAATCATACAACACTTGCCAAAGCAGAAGTTAAACTATTTGAAGACCCGCTGATGGTGCTGAAGCAGTGAGGACTGTGCCCTTATGTTGTAATGGTGCTAAAGCACTGAAAAAATGCTCATTGAATAAGAGTGGGGATTCAGCACATTTGTTAGACATTTTGTATAATTATGTAATAGATGCATAGTGATGTGATGTATCTAAAGGTGTTATTCATCCTATTTTATGTATAGATAGTAATTATAGGCAGTTAAAGGATGAAACTTCTCAGTTATAGATAAATTTCAATCTATATGCAGTTAAAGATAAACCAAGGTTGCCTTTCTTTCTGCCTTATAAAATTTATTTGATATTTGTTGAGCACTTTATTAGAGCATGTATGTATAACTCCTTTTGTTAAAGGTGCATGATTCTTATCCATCAGACATTAGTTTTTAATTTATATACAGTTAAAATCTTAATCAGAAAGCATAATTTATTTCATTATAATAAAGGTAAGAGTGCTGAGAAACTGCATTTATTATGAAATCCTCTGTATACTAGACATAACTGGATAAAGAGACTTATTTGCCAAACAAAAACATCAAATGTTAAAGGAATTATGTTGTTATGTAAATGTATAAATGTTCTATGTTTAATTCTTGGTATTGTATTTATTTGAAAATACCTTTAGTTTATAAAGAGCCCCATATATGGTATCAACCGAATTGATAATTTAACCCCCCCTCCCCCCCCCCCCCCTAGCACAACAGCCTTTCATGGGTCAAGGCTTACCGCCCGGGCGCTGCGTCCCCTACCTCGGCCCACTACAGGCATCATGAGTGGGGTGCAGTTCTGGAGGGTGGGACATGGTCAGTGCCCTGAGCCCTCCCAGCCAGTTATGCGACCTGGGGTCGCTACTTCTTTATTCAAGTAGCTCCTCAATTGCCCGCCCCCCCCCCCCCCAGACCTAACGAGGCTGAGTGCACCCCGTGCTAGACCTCCCAGTGGGGGAAAGCCCCATGCTGGTACCGGGGATCGAACCTGGGTCCTCCATGCCAGAGGCAAGCACGCTACCAACTGCGCTATGGAGGTAGTCAATTGGTAATTTCAGCATTGATTATAATCTAAATTTAAATAATGTCATTAATAAAAGAGAAACTCCTCCAGACGTGGCTAAGGCTTTAGCTTTAGAAACTATACACACAAATTGCCCTTGGGTAAACTGGACACATATTTCTACAGATGGATCTCTCTTAGATGAACATGGAGCTGGAGCTGGTGGAACATGCAAATTCTTCTCTTTCTACCAACATGCTGCAAGAAATACTTCACCTTTTGATGGTGAAGTTTTAGCTGTTTATCTTTCACTCCAAAATATTATTTGGCTGCAACGATGCAAGAATATTGTTATTTTGTCAGATTCCAAAGTAGCAATTCAAGCTGTAGCATCAACATCCTATCCAAAGATGGAAAAAATTCTAGAAATACAAAATATAATCCAAACCATTAAAAAGCTTGGAAAAAGTGTTGTTTTACAATGGATTCCAGCCCATTGTGGAGTTCAGGGGAATGAAAAGGCTGATATATTAGCAAAAAAGGATGTAAAATTAAACAAAGAAATAAAAACCTTTTCATGTGAATTGATTAAAAGGATTATAAAGAAAAAAATTAATGATAATTACAAATCTGGACTAACTGAAAAAGTTGGTAACTGAAATATGAAAATACTAGTAGAGAGTTCCTCTATAATTGCAGAATTGCTGTTGCCATGATGAGTCTTATTGTTATTGTAAGCCTGTTTCCATGAGGTTCCAAGCGTTGGAGGTCAAAGGTGTCCCTTGTTAGTATCAATATTTTGAGGACATGAATATTTTAAGGAAAGAGTGAACTAAAAAGATCTGATGATGGAAGGTTTTCACACGATTCTTAACTTGCTTTTTAAATTTTGCTTCCACTCATTGGAGATGCAGAATGGTGAAGGGAAGACTTCATCACTTCAGGTTTAGTTGGACATCGTTGCATCAAAATGAGCTAATAATAATAATGATGATAATTTTATATCATGCCAAGTGCATTGATTGTCTGTTCTGCACAGAACTTTATTAGCAAGGAACTGTGTCAGTTGCAGTTCAACACATGATATTTATTAGACGGTTCTCCACACAATTCACATTGACGCTAGGATCTGGTTCATATTTCTTACTGGACAAACTCTCTAATGGAGTCGCTAAACTGCAGGGAACTAATGCTTGAGCTACAGCAAAAGAATCTGATGTGTTGCACTCACATGACTTTCTCTACTCTTGTACTTGTACTTACAAACTCTTATTCCTATATCTTCTTCGTGTTACTTGAGATAAACATTTGTACAAATTATCTTATTGCTTATTTCCTTATTGGTGCAAGGGGAATATTAGAATACAGAAGGCTTTGAGCAATAGTCAAATGTTTTAAAGCTTTGAGATCCTGTTCTCTTTGCATGCTTAACATATAAAAAAAGAAGAACGATGTTCCATTTCACCAAAGTTTTAAGTTTTCCGAAACTGACACAAATAACAAGGAATATCATGGTCGGTAACTTGCAGCCGTCTCATTTCGCAATAGCTGTGTAGAGCTTCAAAGCCTATTGATCACAAAGTGACGAGCAATGTCATAGGTATATTTTCCTAGAAATGAACATTTTTGTAGAATATGTTGCAATGCATTATGAGCATTTTTCAACAAAATGAGAGCCGTGCAGCATTTTGTATTTCTCTGCTTTAAAACAAACTTCTTTGGTACTTTGTATGCATTTTATATAAACAGCTATGCTCTTTGCATTTGCCTTGAATACCTTTTGCTTCATGAACAAAGACTTAAGTTACAATTATTTTTTCCTGCTGATTATCAAAAGTGAAAAAGTAATATAAGCTATAAGGCTGTCTCATAAGTTTGTTAGTTTTGTTGGCAAGTTCCATCTGTACACTCAAGTTATCCTAACCACCCCTACGACTTGGAGGTCAACAACCAGACTCGCTATTGGATGGAACAGTGTGAACTTGTGTTTACAAACAATGAAAAGCAGAAAGGTACATTTTTGACATCTTATACTGCTTTAGTAAAGTAAAGGCAAAAAGGCCTCACATTGCCGGCGGAAAATTTGTGCTGTCTATGGGAAGGATACAGTGTCGAATTGAGCATGTCAAAAGTGGTTTAGTCAATTTTGAGCTGGGAATTTGTCCTTAAAACAGAAAGTTTGACAACTACTCTGTCATAGTTGTTCTGCAAATGGGGTGTGTTCCCAGGCATTCTTAGTGATTGAAAATGTAACGAGAAACAAACAAACTTATGAGACAACCTTAAATGAGGTTCAATATATTCATGAAATACACAGAACTAAATTTTTTTCTTTTAATTTAATCATATCCTAAACATGTTCCATTTAACAGTGCTTCAGTATAAGAACATAAGTATTAATACAAATTAATTCGTGAGAAGTAACGATTAATGGCTGTTCATGCTGAAACAAAACTATTAATTCCCTGAGAGATGATAGAATAACTGGATAAAGAGTATTTATTTCACATACATGATGTTAACATAAGAAATGTGATTTCTAAACACACTCGTTTGACCAAGTGTTTAAACATTTGTATGTACATTTTGTGTTTTAGTTGATATCCAGTAACAGTCTTAACAGTCTCATGTTGAAAACGTCTTCAGCTTCTAGGAGAAATGTTAATCAGGAATCCTCTGATGTAGATGAGGTACACTGTGTGCTTCCACCACTTGAGAAAGAACTGCGACATGTATCGACTACAAGGGCGCTCTCTGGAATAGCGATAAAGTGTCTTTGGGCTTGTGAGGTACCAGCTGTTGTTTTGTCGCTGTTTTTGCTGATACAGCTTGTGAGTATATTAGATTTTCTTCTTGTGTGGCATCTGACAGCAGCGGGTATATTCTCGTTACTGCTGACTTCGGCTAGGCCTGCCAGCAGCTCTAGTGCCACAGTCGTGTTAACATGAGGAAGACGTGAACTGCTTCTGCTTCTATTTTGAAGAAGTCCACCTCTCTTGCGTTTTCTGGGACAACCTAATAACCTACGTGTTTCTCGCTGAATTCGTTGATTACGATAAGTGAAGAGTCCTGGTGATAAGAGCGCCCCAGTCACTAATAACACCAGGCTTACAGCGTCTGTACTATGAGAATTAGGTCCCAGGACGTTGGTCCAACCTCGCAACATGAGCACACATACGTATGGTAACCAGCACAAGAGTGCCATAACCATTACCAGGGCTGATATTCTCGCTGCCCTTGTTTCTTCCCTGTATCGGAACACACTTGCATTGGATATGCGGTACCTGAGGGACGTGACAATATCAGCAGTGCTTCTTATACTTGGTGCCCTTGAGGGTTGATTTGTCCTAGTGTCTGGCTCCACGTCGGATGACACCTTCTCTACTACTTCTAGTGACTCTATGACAGCCGTTCTGTTTTCATGAGAAGTGTCGACTACAGGTAAAGCACTTTCAGAAGGTTTGTCAACACTGGCGACGACTGGTGTAATGATGACGGGGATGGGCGTGTATTCCTCGGCTATTGTGTGATAGTGAGTCACAGTGGCAATGGGCCCAGAACCAGTCTTTCGTGTGCGCTTGCTGTTGTTGTGAGCCGCCGAGTAGATGCTGATGTAGATCCAAAGGATGGCGAGGAAAGGGATAGCGAACACGAGCGCTGAATACACTGAAGCAAAAGAAGATCGGTAGTAGAGTGCAGCACTGTCGTACTCCAGATGTAAACTGTGAGGATCTGAGGCGTTGCTGCATGCTCGCCATAAGCTAGAGGATCCCACTTCGTTCAGCGAAGTTCCTGTGGCACGCAGCATTCCCAACATAACGGAGAAACACCACACACCCAAGATCAAACCTGCAACAATATAAAAATAATGGAATGTTAATGTAAGTATGGACTGAAGACAATGGGCGCCTTGTAAAGCTGCAAATCTGGAAGCTCACTTGTTTGCTGAAAATAAGAAATTAAGAGAATTAAAAGTAAACAATTTAGGAAAGCCACTGAAAGCAGCCGCGGCAGTATGCTGAACAATTGTGGTTTGCATGACAATGCTCCACCTCTCAGGAACCGTTCAATACATTTAAATGGGACAGTTTGATCATTCCCTTCATAACTTCTCGCTCCGTGGACATATTTTCAAGTACACGAAGTGTCTTAAAGGTTCTTCCTTTCCTCCCGAGTCCTGAGATCACAATATTAGAGTGAAAATAATTTCTGCTTAGTGCATTTTTGTGGGCAAAAATTAAACAAAATAAAAAAAAGTGATGTGTTACACTCACATGACTTTCTCTACTCTTGTACTAACCATTCTTACAAACTCTTATTCCTATATCTTCTTCGTGTTAGTTGAGATAAACATTTGTACAAATTATCTTATTGCTTATTTCCTTGTAGGTACAAGGGGAATGTGGGAATATAGTAGACTTTGAGTGATAGTCAAATGTTTTAAAGCTTTGGGATTCCGTTCTCTTTGCACACTTAACATATACAAAAATTAACAACAATGTTCTATTTCACGAACGTTTTGCTTTACGAAACTGGCACAAATAACAAGGAATATCTCCGAAATGGTTCAGTGAACAAAAAAAAATTATTTTGACATAAATTGTGTTTTAGCGAGACCTACATTTTTTGTACAGTAAGATTTTGTCTGTCTCTTGCGGTTTATGAGTTATTGAAAAGTTGTCCAGAGTAAACAGGACTACATAGGCTATAGCCAGAAAATTCAAGATGTAAATTTCATTTATCATACAAATATCTTAAATATATGGAATTTTAATCAAAATTGTTAAGAGCCATTTTGAAGAAAATTAAAATTGTCGAAAAATTTTCCATGTAAAGGGTAGTTTAGGGTGGGACTATTTTCTTCAAAATCTTCGCGTCGCATCCTTGAAATACATTAAATTTAAATGCCGAGTTTGGTTTTCAAGCGACTTTTCGTTTTTGAGTTATGTTGTCCACACTCGCGCGCGGAACTTTTTCTAAAAATGCTTTCTTTGGATTTGTGGGGCCTCAAAACATGTATTTCCGATGAAATCTCGACATCGAATTTTTGGGTGGAATACAACACTTCCTCTACTTAGTAATAGAGTAAAAAGACCAATTTTTTTTTTTTTTTGGGGGGGGGGGTCTAATTGACAGAGAGTTACAAATTTTGTTATGTGGATCAATGTGTTATTAAGTTCCTATCAAAAGAACAAGAATATTCAAAATACAAAATTTTGTGTTTGGGGGGGGGGGGTTGGGGTTCAGGAGGTAGTACCATACGATACCAAAGGACTCGGTCTTATGCCAACACGGACCTCACATTTGGCGGAATCTTCATGTGCTGGACACGCGCTGAATGTTATGCCGCACTACGATGTAAAAATAGCGGCGCTATCCCCACTCCTTGAGGCACTACGTCACAACGGAGTTTAGTTTCCGAATTGTCCTCGCAGATACAACTTATATCATTGTGCATTGCAATTTGTTCGATAAACAAACGAATGAGAAGATAGTGTAATACCTGAAAGCTCATGTTCATGTGCATCTGTAAGATTAGATTGCGGTCAGCGAGTTCAGTGTTAGTGATAAAGGCCCATGAACACTGAACATTACATAATCTCACTGCACCTCCAGTCTACGTCACATTCATCGTTGTGCGAAACCATGGCCAATTCTAGGCCACGGTGCAAGGGTGTGTTTCGTTGAAAAGAAAAACGAAGTATTTGACATAAATTATGTGCTTTAACGAGACTCACATGTTTTTATTTCGTAAAGATAATTTAAATAAGGAAAATGATCTAGATCATCCTGCTGCTGGTTAGATGGTATTTCCTTCCTTGTAGGCTGGCTCGGATATGTCTCCCAATCACTTCCCCACGCTTTGTCTTTTAGGTCAGGGATTTCCTGCTCATCTAAAGTAGGTACCAATATTAACAATTGTACAAAAAAATTAAAACAAACTTTTAAAAAATAGGTAATGATTTTTTTAAACCATTTTTACTCTCTCTCTACTACGTATAGAAAAAACATTTTTTGCAGTGTGCAGTTGCGAGTATAAACTATTGTCTTTCTCTCAAGAGAATGCGACTATAACCTCAAAACCTACTTAAAATACACAGAAAATATACTTTTTACAAGTTTTAAAGCTTCGCTTGATTATTTATACTTGTGCGTTGCGTATCCAAATCGATCTCAGTACGGATTGAATTCAACATGGAACCGCGGATCGTATTGAGAATGGAATTGGACTCAAATCGATTTCAATTCCCCAGAAAGCGTTGTGTATATCTTGTATTTTGTACAATCTACAGTCCTTGGTTTCAGTACCTTTAAGTTTTATATTTGTACTGTTTTTTACATGAAACGAATAAATTGAACAAGGTTTTTACTTGTGTTTCAATCTTGTACTGATTATTATCACTGCTGGCTCAAGAGCGTATGTTGAAAGTTTCTCAGAAAAGGCTAGAGCTGTTTTATGTGAAACACGACATTGTTGTGAGAGGAAGACAGTAGGTAAATGAAAAGGCAGCATATTGTGCTCACCTGCTGAGCGGAGCTTGTTGATCTTGGTGTGGTAATGGAGTGGATCCACGACTGCGCAGTACTGGTCGAGGGCAATAAGAAGGACAGCAAGGATCGAAGCCGCACATATGGTCGATGTGACACCTTCACCAAGCGTACATATTATCTGACTCTCAGCACCGGGCGGTAACAAGTTGTCCGTCAGCACCAAAGGCAGCAGTATGCAGCACGAAGTCAGATTAGTCGCCAGCAAGTTCACAACAAACCTGCAATGTCAATGATCACCCTTCAAATGATTCATGCAAACAGGAAAATGTGTTCTACAAGGGAAGAAGAGGAACAGCTCACAGATGGGGACAACTGACTCAGTGAGTCACTTCCCCATACATCGCAGTTTCCACTGTCTCACGGCAATTAGCTACCCGCTATTGTCTGCCTGCCTCAGACAGCTGGTCAGGAAGTGGAGAGGGTAAATAGTGGATTGCAGAGTAAATTCTTGGTTTTAAAACTGCCAGAAAGTACGGAAAAATTCACAGTGGAATTCAGACATAAACATAGAAGCTTCTTCCACGTATCTTAATGCAAGAGTTCATATTCTAAGCATCAAAGTCTCCACATTTATACGTGTCAATGTCAAACATAGGAAACTAGCCAATCAAAAAGTGATTCTCATCACGTGATTAGTTTGCAATCTGATCATGTAATATTTTCCTTGTTTCGTGTTGACTCGCTGCGTGTCTTTGTGTGTAAGATCAAGACCATGATTGGATTGGATTGGATTGCATTTAGCGAGTTCACAAGCAGCCATAAACGCCCGTGAACATTGAACCTCTCAGTGGAAATGTACATACGTTTAGAGCATATGGAAATAAACATCAGATTTGAATATTAAACATAAAAAATACATTGTATACAAGCAATATCAGGGAAAATATATATACAATTTAGCTTTGTTTTAAACTTTCATTAGGTTTTTCATTTTGTTATTTTTTCGATTAGCATCTGTCAGTTTTCTTTAATGCATATGCATTAGTAGCTCTCGAAAGGGCATCAAATGTAATTGACAAAATGATTTGTAACTAAAGCAGCTAAAAGTTACTTATAAAGCTACATAACTGGATAATTTGTCATCCAAATAATCTTGCGCAGAATAAAGTGAACTTGAGCATTGGTACTCTCTGGCAGAACGTAGCAAGCAATCACTGTGATATCTATAAAAACCGCAGCAAAACAAATGTTGAGTTGATGGTGGTTTTTGTGAGTTTACGTCCTGAAACTGGGTAGCGTAGATCATAACCTATTTTAACTGTGTAGTCGCTACGCAAGCTGCCATATTAGCTGAGCTGTTTCACGCTCACTTGTGATTCGCTCTTGTTTCCGGTTCCGTTTTGTAGTTAACCTTATAATGCACCCTTCCAGCCGGTAGAAATAGACTGAACACTTAGTTAATAAGGATCAAGTACGAAAAGGATACCAAGAAGAGCGTTACAATACAATTCAAGAGGAATGAGAGACGTTGACCGCCCAGTGAAAGGTGAGCTTGCCTAAGTCATGTAAAGGAGAAGTTACTAAAGTAGAAATGATGAAGCCAAGTAGAGTTTAACCCTATACATACTTATCGCAGTGAGGTATAGGTAATAAACACATGCTACATTCCACTGTTGGGAGATTCCTTTGCATTAGGGAGAAAGAATTTGATGATAGAAATGTGGTTTGGTGTTGAGAACATGTAGTCGCCGTATGTTTGCGATTTCCAGCAGCGCTGCAACCAAGGGTGGGTGTCAGTGACCTTCAGTGCGTATGACGCCAAGTCAGTTACACACACACAATGCTAGTAAAGGCGGATGTTTCTCTTCTCTCCCCTCCACTAAGTAGGTACAGCTTCTAAGTTCACTTTATGATCGCGACTCTTACAGTCAGTCTTTTAAATAGTTTTTTTAGGGTCACGCACGTTTATTGAGAGAAGTAATGTTATTTCGAATAGCAGACTAACTGTTAAATTAACCTTTAATTGGGGATGTGGGGTGTAAAAGTTGAGTGGTATTTATGGAAGCATATGGGTCACACTGTTGAGCGGCTTGTTACCTTCGTTCAATGGATGCACATTGTTATTGTTGCGAAATCGTTGTTTGTGTCTTCAAAGATACGCAACAACGTGCACTACTGGATTGCTGATAACACACCGCGTACCTACCTAGTAGTGATGATGAAAATGATCACTGTATTTAATACAATGCCTAATGTATAATAAACAATATATTTTTTTAAATCCCTAACCTCAATATGATATTTATGCACATTGCTGTGAACAGCGCAGCTCTCCAGTTAAAGGTTAACAAAGATATCTTAATACTTGATGACTTAGTGATATGTTAATAGAACTCTCAGAAGAAGCTCATCCTCAGCTAAGACTTAAACCCGCAACACTGCCAGTGCTCATTGCACTAATGATTCCTGATTGGTCGACCTGTTCCTTTGCAGGAACTACTACTCCATATTTGGAGTCCTTCCAATGAAGTAGTTCGTTCAGTTCATGGAACTAGTTCCAGGATATACAGGATGACCAACATAAAGTGTTATAGGTGAATATTTGCTCAATCACAGCTGCCCAGTTTTTCACGTTCAGGGCCACTAATTAATTTAGGCGCTTGTTCGCGGGCCATGTGTGCAGTTTAACACAATTAAATAATTAAAGACAAGAGTACGGATTGTCACTAATACTGTTTGATGTATATTGAAGACTGTATAACGAAATATAAACCAAAGGGTTAGTTTTCAAGGACGCCAGAGTATTTACAGATGAGCAAGTACTGCTAGGTAAAAATGAAACAGAATTACAAAACGCAGTCAAACATTTAATTGAAATAAGAAAAGAATAGAATATGAAAATTAGTGGAAAGACGATGAAAGCAATGGCAATAGTAGAAAGACAACAAAAAAGAATTAAAATAGTTATAGACGAAGATATTATCGAGCAAGTATCAACTTTTATATACTTAGGTTCGAACATATCAAAATGGAAGAAAAGCATAGAAATGTATAACAAATTAAATGGAAGTACAAAAAGACGCTTTGGCAAAAGCGTGAGAAGAGAAAGAGATATCCACAGCAAGGCTTTTTTGTCAATGAAGAAATATTGAGCGGAAACTGAAAGGATGGAGTGACCAATTTATTTAGCCTCGGAATAAATCTTTTAGGAAAAAGAAGAAGGCATGAATTTATCACAGAAGAGCAATGACCTAGAGAAGTGGTCGAGAAAAAATGAGTTTCAACTAAATCTACGAAAGATGAAGGTAATGAAGGAGGTAAAATCTCCTTAAAGAATGTTTCTGCGCGAGGAAAGTGCACCTTTGAGACAGTGAAGTGATACAAATACCCTTACAAAGCACCAGATTCATCTTTACAAGTCACGTGGACGACAGAACAATCAGCATAATAAGTGACAATAGAGGACAGAAGATTTAGAACCCTATCACTGTTGCGCCGCGGGGTTACAGACCCAGGGAGATCAGATTAGACCACGATAAAGACGGAGTAGGGATATATGTCCTCCGTCTGACATTCGGGTCAGCTGAGCCGCGGCCGAGTGGTTAGACCATTCGCCTCTTACCAAAGCGACCCGGGTTCGATCCCAGGCAACAGCTTGTGGGATTTGTGGTGAAGATAGCCCAGAGGCGGGTTTCCTCCGGGTTCTCCGCCCCTCCCCCCCATCTCATTCCATGTATCATCAGTGTCACCGCCTGCGGTGCCGTATGTAGTAAAAGCAGGCGTTAAACACTACAGAAAAAGTAAAACATTTTTCTCCATGTTTATTGTTTGTAGTCAAACAGATGAGTGTCTATAACTAGAGAGTGAACCACACTCCCAGATGTTCATATGTTCGTCCTGTTAGCGCTTTGCAGTCGAAGGTGAGAATGTGAGAGGCAATTTCCTCCTCAGCACATAACCTCAAAGTGGGTTTTCCTTAAACACTCATTACGCACGTTATGAAGGTGTTTACAGTGACCTGCAAAGATGTCTATTATTAATGTAATGTGTTTCCTACTGAGATTACAGACATTTTGTGTAAGAGGTGGAGTTGTCTTACTGTATCTAGCTCACTTGAGCTAGCAATCAGCTCGGAGGACGAAGATAGGTAGCAATTGTGAGGTTAGGTTTCTTGCTAACGTAATTGAACAAAAGGCCGTACCATACCTTAAGGTACATACATATGTACGTGAATCAGAGGCCACTTCCACCGTAATAATTGTGCACGAGTGTGAAATGGATTCCTTGAAATTGTTATCGCCTCGCCTGTGGCTGAGCGGTCACCTTATAGAGGGACAACAGACGGAAGCTTGCGTAAGTACATAAGGACTGGAAACCGAGGCCCTTACCTGTTGGACACAGTTCTGAGACCAGGGCGGCGGTAGAAGATGATGAGCCCTACAGCGTTGGCAGCACTGCCGGCCAGAAAGATGAATACTAGGAGCACATCACAGACGATAAGTATTGTGTTCTCCACCGTCCAGACGTGTGTGCTCGGATCCATGCCATGCGACTAGCACTCCTGAAACAATACTCCATGTCAATTACACGTTTAATCCCTCCGCAGCAGTATCCCGCGCCTTCAGCTAGTCATCAAGCACACGTGCACATCCCTGTTGTAAAGGCACTCCTGAAACAATACTCATGTCAAGTACACGTCCCTACACAGTGTGATCGTTTAGTCCCTCCGCAGCAGTATCCCGCGCCTTCAGCTAGTGATCAAGCACACGTGCACATCCCTGTTGCAAAGGCTTTTCACACAGTCCATTGTACAATGTATTTACATTTAACATAAGCTGAAAATGTTTTACAGAAAGTGATAAATATACACAAAAAGTGAAACAAAAATTTACACACCGATTCCGTATTTCCAGATAACCGTTTCGGAATACTGTTTTAGATTTAATACATGAATTTCGTGAGAGCGTGAGAAAAAGATAACCTGAAAACAGTACGTAGATGAATTACATCACTTCAGTAACAAAATAAACTCTAATTCATTTAACAATAAAATTAAATGTTAGAATCTTTATCTTCAAGGGAATAGAGGGCTTTTCCAGCATCTTTTGTAAATAATAAGTTAATCATGGTTATTATTTATCTGCTTCCATTTCTTCACATTCATTCCCACCAGCATCACAGCTTTACTACCATATTCCCATATCCAGCACTGCGGAGAGACTTAAAGATCACACTGTATATGAAGGTCACATAAGTAAACTTATGGGAAAATATAGCTCCTTTTGTCACACTGCAGCTAAACTTCCTGCATTAAACATAGGCCTATTTGTGTAACCAACAATAATTATTAAATGCTCTAGAACAGCTTAAACAACTTAGTTTAGCGAGATATGGAAATGTTTCACTTAGTAAGATTATCTACATATATACTGGTTCCGTGACATTGCGAGAATGAATATCGACAACGCTTCTTACAGTTTAGCAGTAATACAAAATTCATTCACAGGTTATTCGCAGAAAGTTTAAGATGTACCCTTATATGCATTCTGGCTAATTTAAACAAGAGACAGTATAGTGAAAAGTTATCTGCTTGAGAAACGCAAGAGCTTATATTTATTTGTTTATTCATTGCTCTTATCATATTATCGGGAGCTTTGGCTGAAAAACAATTTGTGTTTTTACTTTTTGAATTTTAAGGTTAGGTTTTCGTCGTTTTCAGTTTATTTTGAGACTCACATCCGCACATCCACACTCTATGCAGAGTAAGGAAGAATGTTAGTGCCACACACGGAACCTCCGGATCACGAATCAGCTCGACTATTTTCAATGAGCAACATGTGGATGAATGGATACCTATGTATAGGTAACAAAGAGGTTATGCAATGACTATCAGATTGCTTAACGGTGACATTATGTAAGTGCTCGTCGTTTATCTGCCAACTTCTTGGGTGTGGATTTGTGGTATGCAACTTCAAATGACACAAGTGAACCAATACTACATTCTTTACATTATTACAAGCTTTAAAATACAAGTTTAACCCTAATATTTGAATTTATTATCTCTCAAACCGTGATGGATTGACCAGCCATTTGCGTTAACCTAACATTGCTAAACTACTGACTTAAATCCAAGTTTTGAGGAAGTGGGCGACTTTGATTGGTTTATTCTGACATATGACATCAGAAACTGGTAATAACTTGCTGCTCTATAACACAGGTGTTCCTTCCACAAGGTTAACGAAGAGAGAGAAAGAAAAAAAGTGGAAGGAAAAGACACAAAAGCTATTTGGCTACACCCATCACGCTCACGTGTGCTTTTTTGCATTTCAGATGCTACACCATCTGTGAAAAATACCGCAAGACAGCTGTTTTACTATTATGATTAATAATAATTATGATAACACCTAATAATAACAATAATACGTTGCCTTGAGTTCATTCATTAAAATGAAGTTTTAGTTCAGTTCAAGGAGCCGAAGAATGCGGAGAACTTATTGTTCAACTTACGTATGTTGTTATTAGTCAGATGTTATTATTCTAATAATTTCATTATATGTGTGAACACATTTAGGTTAATGTATGCAAATCTGTGCATATTATTCTTTTTACCAAGATGAATCACAAACTGTTGTTATTCATCAATTTAAAGAAAGTTGTATCTCATTACAAATGAAACATAGACTTACATGGACCGTTTCATGTATAGAAACGTTAAATTATACACGATTTATCATCTGGCCATTCTTTGTTTTATACAAATTATCACTAGGTCATTATTTTGTTTAGTCATTGTCGCCAACTGTATCCCATAAATCGCTGAAAAACAATTTCATAACATTACACGTCTGATGATATTCCTTTGAAGGGGAAAGGACGGGAAGAATGGAGCAAAGAAGCTTGCAAAGGACCGTGTGAAATGGAAGTTTTAAAAACCTCGACACCGGGAGGTACAAGAGGATCGGCAAAGCAATGTGTATTTTGTTATTTTCATACTATGTAAACATTTAAAAATGAAATAAAAGTATTTTAGTTGTTTTATATCCGAAACGCGTTAATTTATTTTAGTATTATTGTAGTGTTTTTTCTTTCTTTATACAACGAAAAGAAAACTCTATGCAACTGCAATCAAATGTACCTCCACCATTATGCAAGCGTGTCATCAGACCGGTTATTTTACGTGGGCGCCCCCCATCCTTTGACTGGGATTCCAACTCACAATGTTCGGCTTCGAATTTGCAATGTCTCTTGTGAGACAGATAGCTAGGGGATTTAGGGTTTAGAAGAAGAGTACTACATTTAACATAATAATTCATGTAGGAGATAGAGAGAGAGAGAGTTGAATATGGGTGTCCTTTACGTCACATAGGAGTGCACTAATTCAGCAGCCTCTCGTACAAACCAAAATCAACATTTCATGTTAAGGAACACTGAAGTTATTACACTTTCTATTGACAGGTGCATTTCCGTTGTGTTTTAATGCAGCTAATGAACGGGTGGTAAATGTGCTCTGGACGTGGAAATGCATTAAAATTACTTCCAAGTGCAGAAAAAGAGAGGAGATAGTATTTTCATCATGTCATTCCTCTTAAAATGAGTTGGTATTGTGAAAAAGCACTAAACTCACCTTGTTTTAATGATTATCACTCGAGTGTATGCTCCTTAAAAAAAAAAAAAAAAATTGCATCTGTCGACCTGTGTGTCGCGCGAGCGGGCGCGTTTATTGGGTTTTGGAGTGAGTGAGTGAGTGAGTGAGTGATTAGGGTTTAAGGGCCCGTCGACAGCTAGGTCATTAGAGCCCCTGGGGTTTTGGAAGAACTGCCATTTGTTAGTATTCACCCATGACATGACATAGATGAAATATGCAATAAGGTGAATATTGTGAAGCTGGACGTCAGAAAGACGCTCACACCACTGAGCAGTCGCGCGTCTCAAACAGAAGCTGGATGTTATGTTCTCCAAGGAACGCAGCTGCCCGCGACATTGCCGACACGACGACCTCCGCCGATTGTACCCACTCCGCCAACCTACACACAGGTCCTTAGACGTAGCATCCCCAGTCTCA
The DNA here is from genome assembly GCA_030765045.1 of Tenodera sinensis. Classification (NCBI taxonomy): domain Eukaryota; kingdom Metazoa; phylum Arthropoda; class Insecta; order Mantodea; family Mantidae; genus Tenodera; species Tenodera sinensis. The sequence continues at coordinate 135,158,571 of CM060969.1, forward strand.
AACAAACATACAGCTTACTGACTTTCAGTTCAACTTCTAACTCTGTCTGAAGCCTCTTGCGTTTCATCAAGCTCTGAGCGTGACTGCGCTCTGATGCGCTTTTGTCTTCCCGTTCCTTTGCAACGCAATGTTCTGATTGGTTCCTGATAAGCAGACCACATTTTTAGGTTAATGTGAGGTTAGTTTCGTTGTTTTCTGGTCACGACACAAATAGAATTGAAAAATGAGTGATAAAGCTAGTTACAGGGGCACAAATAGTTTCATCTTTTGAAAAAGAATTAGTAGTTGAGCTGGTAACCAAATACATCAATTATTGAGTGAAAAAATACGGACGGTCTATAATTATTTGTGATTAATTGAAAGTAATCTTTGCGGTTAGGATAGATTTGGTGCCCTTTGGCCACGGAAGATTGGATTCTCACGTGCGTATAGTTTACTGCCCTCAAAACGCCTGGAATTTGGTGCATTTCATACAAGTTGTTTATGACAGCTGGGCGTCTCCTTGCAGAAAGAAAGTTTATATATTGTACGCAGCGTGGAGCGATTGTTTAGGGAACGTTCTCTGCACACAGTGGCTTTTGAAATGGCCACATTGCAGCAAGCATGAAGTGAAATGTGTCGGTAGCGTGAAATCGCAGGGTTATTGATACATGCTACATAGGAGAAAGGCTTCTCTTGGCAACACATTCTCGCCAGCGGCGCATTCGGAAGTGATTTTATTTAAGTGTTATTGCAGAACAAGATTTGGTTCATCATGTGTTGTGTGTAACGATTGCATTATTATCGTTTGAAAGTCTGTTACTTTAACCCTGTGATATTTGAGGTTAGAAATAATGCTTTTATTGTTTAGGTTGGCAGTATTCCTTTTTGGCGTCATTTCGTCTGCAGTTTAGCGTAATGTCGGCCATATTGAATTCTTGCAAACTGCCGATAAGCTGTTCGTGGTGTTTGATATTGTAATTGAAATGCGTATTTTCTGTTTTTGTAATTTACACAAAGTCCTGACGAAGCTATACGCGCCACTGAACGAGTTGTGTCGGAAACTGAACACCAGTGAAGGGGAGGGATGGTTGATGGAGTGAGGCCAGACGCGTTTGGGCCGATTTTGCCCATGTCTCATGTAAACCTTCGTGCTCTGGATAGGGGGTGGTGTCCCAGAGGGATGTGTTAGCCTATAGGGGAGACGGAGCTAGGGACCCTGCCCTCTGCTGTGGTGTCTCCTGCTATCCTTGGTATCCTGTCACCTCACCCCTCCCTCCCGGGGGCCGCCCCACCTCCCCAGAGAACGCACACTGTGGTGAGCCTGGAAGCAGCATAGCACATGGTGGTACCTACCTCATTGAACTTCATGGTAACGTCTGCGGATGCTGCTGACACCAGGAGAGAGTGATGAAGCAAGGGCCCACATGGATGTCCAACCCATCATGGAATGGGCGCATCATGTCCTGCACATACAAACATACATACATACGTCAATAGTCACGTGCTTCTATCTGCCTGTCATGCAGCTACAGCTACAACTACTTCCAAAAACAGACAAGTACAACAAAAAACATTCTTTGCATTCACAGAACACGAAAACTTAATTTTCTGTCTTCCTCTTGTGAGTCGATACAAACTTAGATTACATATTTACACAGTTATTGTAGATGTAAGGATCACAAGGCTAAAGCAATAGCCCTATTTTTAAAAAATCTGATGTGTTACACTCACATGACTTTCTCTACTCTTGTACTTGTAAAAACATTAATATTAAATGAAGGTTTCCTGATTACAATTGGCGTGATATTAATGAGGTGTATGGATATCCTTAAAAAGCAAGGTGAATGAATGAACAAATAACTTGTTAGAAAGCAACACCCTGTCTGTGTGTGTGTCTGAGCAACGCTCTTTGAACATACATATATGTTGAATACACAACCTCATTTTCTGAACACGGGCGTAGCATTTTTACCTCAAAGTTCTCTTACATTGATCACTCCAGATATTACAGGGAGCAAATATTACAAATAAGATCGTTTACAACTGTGCAAAATACTTCCTCAAAGCCTTAGCTTCCTTCAAGGGAACCTGGGACTGAAAACGACCGAACAATTATCAAATTGACGATTTTTAGGTTATGCATATAAATGTTTCCCAAACCTTCAAACATCGGTCGGCAGTGCAACTTTTTAGATTCCACCATTTTAAAGGTCTAGCATAGTAGAGGAAGTATTTTATTCCACCCAAAAATTCGATGTCCAAATTTCACCGGAAATATATGTCTTGAGGCCCCTGAATAAAAAAAAAGCATTTTTAGAGAAAGTCTGTGCACAGCATAACTCAAAAACGAAAAGTCGCTTAAAAACCAAAGTTGATATTTAACTTTGCCTTTCAAGAATGCGACACGAATATTTTAAAGAAAATTGCTCCACCCTAAACTACTCTTTAAATGGAAAATTTTCCAAAAAATTTTGATTTCCTTGAAAATGGCTAACAATTTTGATTAAAATGCCATATGTTTGAGATATTTTTATGACAAATTAAATGTATATTTTCAATTTTCTGGCTATAGTCCATGTAGTCCTGTTTACTCTGGATGATTTTAGAATAACTCGTAAACCGTAAGAGATAGACAAGATCTTACTGTATAAAAAATGTAGATCTTGCTGAAACACACAATTTATGTGTCAAACGTTTTTTTGTAGAGTGAACCATTTCGGAAACATTCCTTGTTATGTGTGTCAGTTTCGGAAAACTTAAAACTTTTGTGAAATGGAATATCATTGTTCACTTTTTTATATGTTAAGCGTGCCAAGAGAACGTGATCTCAAAGCTTTAAAACATTTGACTATCGCTCAAAGTCTACTGTATTCGCATATTCCCCTTGTACCTACAAGGAACAAATTTCAATAACAAATTTCTGTAAATGTTTATCTCGATTAAGACGAAGAAGATATAGGAATAAGAATGGTTAGTACAAGAGTAGACAAAGTCATGTGAGTGCAACACATTAGATTATTCACTTTGAAGCCCGTTTAGTGTTTCTGTCTCACCCTATGTAAGAGAAAACAGAGCATTCAGCTAACGACCAGGAAAAAGTCATGGTCAGAGTGGGCGGGAGTCGAATCCGTGACCTCCCGAATACGAGGCTGGCACGCAGCCAACTCGATCACTACGAACGCAATGTAAACACAACACACATGTTGAGAAGAGCTTTATGAATCTTAGTCTTGCTCGCTAATGCTTCTTCAGACATCCTGGATGTGTTTCGAGTATCAATTGCATCTCCTCTCCGGCCTACCCACACTTCTCCTACCCACTTTATTCTGTGGTCATCCGTTCTAATTAAGTGTTCCTTCCACTTTTGCTTATACTGTTTCATTTTCTGGCTATATTTAGGACCTCTAGCTCCTCCGCAATAGTCTGTTTGGGAAGCGGAACTCCCATTAGAGCAGTGTTGCCAACCTTGAGTATTGAAACTCGCTACATGTAGCAACAATACAAACATAAGTGTTATACAAATTATAATGATATACAAGGTGTCGTAATAACCTAGCGAACAATTTGTGACAAATAAGGTGACAGATGCAAGAGAAATTCGTAAGATCTAATGTTGTTAGATTGTATAGTTCCCTGGTTGGGCACGAGCGGCGCTGCGGCAACAATCGAGCAATGGCGTTTAAGGCTGATTCACAATAGGTTAGGTTAGGTTATTTACTTGCTAGGTATTATTTTGTCCTGTTGCCGCTACAGTGGCGGGTAACAATTTACATGTCTATACAGTACATTTTCCGGGCCTTTAATATGCACAGTCCTTGTGGGTTTGTCCTGTTGCCGCTACAGTGGCGGGTAACAATTTACATGTCTATACAGTACATTTTCCGGGCCTTTAATATGTACAGTCCTTGTGGGTTTGTCCTGTTGCCGCTACAGTGGCGGGTAACAATTTACATGTCTATACAGTACATTTTCCGGGCCTTTAATATGCACAGTCCTTGTGGGTTTGTCCTGTTGCCGCTACAGTGGCGGGTAACAATTTACATGTCTATACAGTACATTTTCCGGGCCTTTAATATGCACAGTCCTTGTGGGTTTGTCCTGTTGCCGCTACAGTGGCGGGTAACAATTTACATGTCTATACAGTACATTTTCCGGGCCTTTAATATGTACAGTCCTTGTGGGTTTGTCCTGTTGCCGCTACAGTGGCGGGTAACAATTTACATGTCTATACAGTACATTTTCCGGGCCTTTAATATGTACAGTCCTTGTGGGTTTGTCCTGTTGCCGCTACAGTGGCGGGTAACAATTTACATGTCTATACAGTACATTTTCCGGGCCTTTAATATGCACAGTCCTTGTGGGTTTGTCCTGTTGCCGCTACAGTGGCGGGTAACAATTTACATGTCTATACAGTACATTTTCCGGGCCTTTAATATGTACAGTCCTTGTGGGTTTGTCCTGTTGCCGCTACAGTGGCGGGTAACAATTTACATGTCTATACAGTACATTTTCCGGGCCTTTAATATGCACAGTCCTTGTGGGTTTGTCCTGTTGCCCCTACAGTGGACCCGGCTTGCACGGGTAACAATTTACATGTCTATACAGTACATTTTCCGGGCCTTTAATATGCACAGTCCTTGTGGGTTTGTCCTGTTGCCCCTACAGTGGACCCGGCTTGCACGGGTAACAATTTACATGTCTATACAGTACATTTTCCGGGCCTTTAATATGCACAGTCCTTGTGGGTTTGTCCTGTTGCCCCTACAGTGGACCCGGCTTGCACGGGTAACAATTTACATGTCTATACAGTACATTTTCCGGGCCTTTAATATGCACAGTCCTTGTGGGTTTGTCCTGTTGCCGCTACAGTGGCGGGTAACAATTTACATGTCTATACAGTACATTTTCCGGGCCTTTAATATGTACAGTCCTTGTGGGTTTGTCCTGTTGCCGCTACAGTGGCGGGTAACAATTTACATGTCTATACAGTACATTTTCCGGGCCTTTAATATGTACAGTCCTTGTGGGTTTGCCCAAACGCATGCGGCAGCCCGCTCTGGGTTCTCGAGAACAGTTTCATATAGTGTAAACCGACGTTTTGTAAACTTCGTAGATAACGTTGTGGCTGGTTACGTTGCCAACTTACCTTCAATGTTATTGCCGCTATGTTTGCCCGCTAATATGCTAATATCTCTTAATTTTAATTCAAAATTGGACGAGTCACTGGCGTTATCTCGGAAGTAAACAAAAAAAGGAATGTAGAAGTAGATAATCCTCCACCTAGGAGTGTTGTGAAATCCGCTATGATATTGATACTGTGGTTGCAGAACAAAGGGTTTCAAAGTGACAGTTTCATGAGTAAAACAGATCTTTACAGGACGACTGAAGTAAATACACCTAAAGAGGTGCTTAAAAGGGACACATTTTTGGTTTCATTGGGCAAGTCATTTGTTTCCCCATACATGTGTGATCCTAATCTCAGAGAACTTGGGCCAAAGTAAAAGGAACAGTTACAGAAATATAACACGTGACTTGTCCTTAGTTGAAAATATCGTATATATTTTATAAGCTAAATATCTCCTAAATGGTTCAGTCTACAAAAAACATTATTCGGACATAAATTATGTGTTTTAGTAAGATATACATTTTTCTGTAGTAAGATTTGGTCTACTTCTTACGGTTTACTAATTATCCAAAAGTCATCAGGACTACACAGGACTACATGGGCTATAGCCAGATAGGTATAGGTACATTTCATTTGTCATAAAAAATATCTTAAACATATGCCATTTTAATGAAAATCGTTACATGCATTTTCGAAAAACTTTCCATGTAAAGAGTAGTTTAGGGTGGTGGAGTATTCTTCAAAATTTTCGTGTCGCGCACTTAAAAGACATTAAACTTAAATACCAAATTTGGGTTTTTACCTACTTTTCGTTTTTCGGTTATGCTGCCACAGACTGATACACACACACACACACACACACACACACGGACCTTTTTATATAAATGTTTTTTTAATTCAGGGGGCCTCAAAACACATATTTCCGGTGAAAGCTTGACATCGAATTCTTGGGTGGAATACAATACTATACGTAGTAGAGAAAATAAAAATCAGATAAACACTTCGTTTTTAATGTCGGAATCTTCCTAAGGTGCGACGCTAAGTACCCCTTACGTACAATATCTTTCCAAATGGTTTGTTTTCCCAGGAATGACTAATGATTTCATTAAAATACCATATACATACAAAATATATTTACAGGGCGAATAATATGCACCTATGTGAATTGCTGTTACTTCGGAATGATTCTTGTATATCTGGTCAAGAAGAAGTCATTCCGAAATTTATACTCATGCTGCTAATATGGGAACATGTTAAGGCGTGAAAATCTGAGTTTTCCTTGTGGGAAATGGAGAAAGACGGATAAGTACTAGGAAATGCTTTTGTGCAGGTAAATACACCTGCCACTGTGCGCTGAGGACAGGGTGATCTATACCAAGTTTCCGCGCCCGCATAAATCGTGGAATTGGGAAAGTTAGCACAAGTGCCGTGCCTGAAAGAGTAACGTGAGCCAGCACGCGCACCTTGAACGACGTTTCCCAGTCTGGTTGGCCTGTATGTATCAGGGCTGCACAGCATTGAATATCTTCTTAACAGATTTTTCGTTATACCTGGTTTGCCTTGCTGCAGGTAACACCGGGTGTTCCCCAGTTCCACCACAGTGGAGAGAGAGAAAGTGCAGGCCCTGCGACGTCCCTGACAGGAAGCTAAATAATGGTGTATCTATAGCGGAAACTGTGTTGTCTTTTGTTTTCACGCGGATTAACAAACCAGTCTTGGAGCCGGTTTCACCAACCGTTGTTAAAAATAGTAGGTACTCCCTGCTTACTAACTTCTATTTTAAGCTTTAATCAAGTGTCAAAACTGTTGCGTCTCGTCCAAGTTTTACAGCTCATTGCTAACGTCAAACACAACTTTCGAGAAGACGGTGACATAACCTATATTGCTTCCAAACGCGGCCCGATGCACTTTTGTCACAACGCTCTCTTTAAGGTTAGAATCGCAGTGTTAATTGGAAAATCTACACGCAGAGGAATTAACGGTTCACTACTTGAAAATAGTTAATTATAGAACTCGTTACTAAGTATACAGGCATTATCATGTGTGAGGAGCCAACGAACTTTCATTAAGGGGTTGTAATGAAGCATGGATGAAAATCTGTGAGTAACTTAATACAAATACACTTTCTCCTAGGCCCAATAAGCAACTATGCTGATTTTGTGTCAACAAAAACGCAGTCAGGTGCGAAGAACACTTAAAAAGGGTTACGTTTTAGTCGAAGTTGAATTTTCGCACATGAGCGTAAATTTCGACGCCTAGGTTAGTATGTACGTATATGAACGGAATGTTAGGTTATGACGCCTAGGTTAGTGTGTTACTTACTGTATATAGTAGAGAAACTAGTAAGGATTCGTAAGAATTGTTTGTAAGTATAGTTATTATAGAGGATAAGGTCGTGTGAACGTAAGACGTTCATATTAAAGCAGATGTGTGTGTGTGTGTCTTCCACAAAGTGGTGAAAACAGAAGGGCGTGACGCAATAGGACACAGGGCAAAAGAAAGTTGACAATCAGCAAGCAACCTTCAGAAGTCACTTGGATTGGACACTTGTGCAGCTAGGCATCTTCTATGTAGATAGAAGAATAAGTATTTGTAAGAAGAGTTTATACAAGAGCAGAGAAAGTAATTTGAGTGCAACACATCAGATTTTTTACCTATCTTGAAAAGAAAGCACAACTGTCAACAAGAGTTTTTTCTAACTCTTGACAGCTTCGCTCAATATTTCTCCAAGTCATTAAGAAGTACTGTTTGTGTTGAGCATTTAATTACAGGCGTAGGTACCAACTCCCTTCTCCTGTTCGTCTCACTTTCGAACATCTGCATATAATCATCATCATCATAGGAAACAAGTGAAGGTTATTACTATACCTAAATGGTTAACATCGCCAAATCCTGTTTTATTGCAGATACTACTTTAGGAAGAAAATAAGAAGCAAGGCCAACAGAACAGTTTATCGTTTTGACACCCAATTAACCGCTCACTTCTCGACAGTATGACAATGATGGTGGTGTTGCCCAGAAGGTGTCATTCTGTGAGTCGACATAACCGCTCACGCTTCAATGAAAAGAGGATTCCTCCCTCCTCAGTCCTTTCTGCAGAGTTGCAACATCTTAACTTAACTATTGCAGCTAATAAAACAGAAAAGGGAATTGAGAGTTTTGTCAAATGAGGCCAAGATGTGTCACTTCCTTAAAATTAGGGTTACTATTGGTCTTCAAGGACAGCGATGAACTTTTCTCTTTCCTGAAGATTGCAGATGGATTTATGAGAGTGGCTGTTGGTTCCTTTGTGAAGCAACTTCAGTAAACAGACGTTAACAATGTATGCAGGTACCTACCTCCATAAATGGTGAACAGGAAAATATCTGCTCGTCCATTTGAAACTACCTCATTAATTCTTTTAGCTCTCTTTTGCGCAGCATTCATTCCCAGGAAGTACAATCGCGCTGCTTTTATCATGGAAATATAGTTCGGGGAACTCAAGTTTTCCGGTAAGATCCATGAAAACGGCCGTGGATTGAAGAGTAGAATAAGAAACAAGAGAAGTAGACAGACGCGTAACGCGCACCACGTGGGCTGTCACTACAGGTGGCATAACATCGCAACAGAGAAATGACGTAACACTGTGTTAAAACGAACTGCATCATCTATTTATTTGTGCATTTCTGTAAACATCTGTTAATACAAGGGCCCTCTAAGCTGCAAGGAAAAGCAATTTCGGATATTTTTTACGATTTCAACAAACCTTAAAATCCTATGCAAAATGACAGACGCTGTAAGGAAAACCGCCATGTGAATGGTCCAAAAAATACCTCGAATACCAAGATGCAATGCAATAGAAGATAAACAACCTGCTGAAGATGGGCAAAACTATCAAGAACAACAATAGAGCCCCATTTTGACCTAACAAGATGAAGCAATGCACATTCGACCTCTAACCCAAGAAACTTTGCACATCAAAAGGAAGAGAGATAGACCAGGCGAAGGATACTGAGAGCAACTAAGACCCCAAACGAACCGTGGACGGAAGTAGACGAGGAGAATTATTAAAGACCAGACATGATCAACTACAAGAGCCGAGTTAAAATAATTCCAGCATCAGAATTGATAAATTTTCGCCTTGTATCATTTTACAGTGACTACTGGGTAATTACACTTTCGGCCTCTTGCGGGTTAAATGTTAGAAGTAACATGGCGGTAATATGTTCCTCTTATTCCCACAACAAAAATGTCCGATGAGTCATTAATTTAATAAACGGTGCCTCATTTAAACCTCGTATCAGCCATTTCTTATCCTTCTTCCTAAACCTGACAAAGCTAAAAGTGATCCCCACAGTTATCGTCCTATTAGTTTACTCTCCCTACTCTCCAAAATCTTCGAACGTCTCCTTCTGCCTCGCCTCTTCCCTCAGCTCGTACCAATTATCCCTGATACCCAGTTTTGTTCTCGCCCTCTTCACTCCGGCTCTCAGCAGCTACATCGCGTCGTTGACACTATTCTTGATACCTATGAACGTCTATGTGTGTGCGCCTAGGATTCTTTCTGGACACGGAGAAAGCTTTTGATAAGGTTTGGCACAATGGTTTGTTATTCAAGCTCAAACCTCATCTCTTGGACACCTATTTCCGTCTTCTACAGTCATATTTGCATAATCGCACCTTTTCCGTAAAATATGACCATGCCTTCTCCAAGGCCCTTCCTATTTCCTCTGGTGTACCGCAAGGAAGCGTACTAGGCTCTTTATTATATCTGGTATATACCTCCGATTTTCCTCGTCATCCTCAACTCACCATCGCTCACTTTGCCGATGACGTGGCGTCCCTGAGTGTGAGCGCTTGTGCTGTGACTGCTAGCCACCTTCAGGACTTCTGTAATCAAATTCAGTCTTGGTGTCAACGTTGGAGAGTGACTATGAACGCTCATAAGTCCAGAGTTGTGAAGTTCACTTACAAAAAGAACGTGACTCATCATCCCCTTTATCTCAATGGGACGGAGATACCCACAGCGACTTCCATAAGATACCTCGGCCTTATCTTGGACAGCCGGCTAACAAGGGGTCCCCATCTCTGTAGTCTAGTTCGTCACCGTATCCGCGAAGTCCATCATCTTGTGTCTGGTTCCTCGCCCTTGTCTTTGCGGTACAAGCGCCCGGTTTACACTTCCCTAATTCGACCCATGTGGCAGTATAGCTGTGCCATTTGGGATTCTGCAGATCCTGAGGATCCAGCGTACACTACGCCTCATGACCGGCGCTCCCTGGTACGTGGCATGCTGATATAGGTCTACTGGAGGTGATGTGTATCCTCCGCGCATGTGCTACAGAGACTGCATCAATCCTGCCTGCGCCATATTTATCTTCCTCCTGAACCTCTACGACGAAGACTGAAGCGCCGTTGGCATTCTGATTTGCGACTGAACATTTAGTTCTATACAAATGCTTTTTCTGTAACTGTTTTCCCTATTTCTGTGTTATATTGTTGGGACTATCGCTGGATGGCACCCCAATTACACGTTTCATGTTGTTCTGTGTATAGCTTAGCTCAACCATGTTGTACCTAATTGTACAGAAGAGTTTCCTTTAATAATAATAATAATAATAATAATAATAATAATAATAATAATAATAATAATAATAATAATAATAATAATAATAATAATAATAATAATAATAATAATAATAATAATAATAATAATAATAATAATGAACGATCCATACAACCAAGCAGCCCTCTACTGTGCACCGCGAGACCTGCAAGAGTCCATTGTTGATGGCAGTTTCACCTTCCCAGAGGTTGCAGAACAGGAGTAGGTTTGTGTCGAAGAAGTTGCCTAATACGTAAGGGGCAACCAAGTTTAGACCAGCATAGCACTCTGTCGATCTTAGAACCGAGTTATCTGCCAAGTACTAACAATAAAAACAGCAACAATAATAGCGTTTATTGTTAGGGATTGCAAGAGACACAGAACGAGGTGGCGCACTGGTAATGTGAGAGGTCGTGGTTTCGATCCTCGCGGTTGATCATGGGAAGGTTAATTACATCCCCCAACTTCCTGCCCCGCCCTTTCACCTCATATTACCTTCACCCTGCTTGGCTGCTTCAGGGTGTACAGTTATCGACCTAAATTTCAACATGGTTTTCCCTTAAAGTGTTTCAGGATATTTACTTCTATTGTATTGCTGCTGACAATTATTGGATAAGTTTTACTTTTGTTAAACAAATGAAGGACGAATGCGTTAAACCTCCCCTAAGTGAGTTCTTCGCACTAAAACTGGCGAATGCATGCAATGTTTATCTTAACCAACACGAAGAAGATATAGGAATAAGAGTTTGTAAGAATGGTTAGTACAAGAGTGAGTAGAGAAAGTCATGTGAGTGCAGTGTTACAACAAATGGCAAGCATGCGGTAGATATTGGTAAACAAACACTTGTGGCCCAAGTTCGCGATATGTTCCCGACATTCCGAGCGGGGTGAATCAGCCAGAAGCGCTTGAGGAGGCTCCCTTGTGGGAGGTACCGAGCTCGATTCACGCTGGACCGGGTTCCTTGACCTTGATTACATACTTCATGGTTTCCCAGATGGCACAGATTAAGTACAGGCATACCTACAGCTAGGAATTTTCCTCTCTCTCTCTCTCTAGTTTCGTTCACTTTCATATTGCAGTGTTGCAGGACCTGGACAGTGTCTGTGGGTCTAGTCTAGGGCATGCACAACCTGGAACTGTAGACCTAGCCTTAGCGACAGTGCCGCTTCTCAAACCTAACCTCACCAGCATTTGGCATTATGATTTGATAACGTTAATTTTTACTCTCTCTCTCTCTAATAAGTAAAGTAAGTAAGAAGTATTGTATTGCACCCCAAAAAAGAAAATAGTCCTCGTGTGTGTACGTGTGCGTATGTGTGTGTGAAGAGCGTAACTAAAAAATATGTCTTGCACAATTTCTGGGACATATTTAACAATTCCTAACCTTACTTTTCTGATTGTCCTTATAGTATTGTGACAATGCAATGTTCAAATCAGGTTTCTTAGTCACAACACTCTTGAAAAAACTAGAAACTTTCACGATTTAAAGGACCTTTGTGTTTGTTTGTTTGTTCCCACGTGTGCTGTAACCGAAGTTTTCCCATCGCTCGCTCGCTCACAATACTAAATCTTTTTCACAAAGAAGTAAACGGAGAAGAGTCGTTTGCACCTCGACGAAGAAAACTAAACTCATTCTACATTAGCAAAACTTGCTTTTACGACATTTTCAGGTTAAGTTCAATTATTATTAACGTGTAGTTTATGACTTACAAAGCGGAAGTTACGTAGTTAACATTCAGGTGTTTCCAAAAAGAACAGCTGATGCAAGTAGAACAACTTCCAAAGAAATCGCGCTTGGTGAACGAAAACCAAATACAAAAGAGTTTGGGGAAATTTTAAATACGCTATGGTTTAATCACGAATTGAGAAGTCGTGCCAAAATCAGAATAATGAACTTGAAAATTGTACGATTTTTGCTGACATGTATTAAATCCAAAGACATTCCAGGAACGAATTTTCTCAGGGAGCAAAATACAAAATTCAGGGGCCATTCCTGGAAAGCGGGGCCATCTGATACCCTTAATTTATGAAAGCTGAGACAAGTTTAAGAAAAAAAGAACTCACTGTCAGTGAGGAAGGATTGGGGCGTTAGGATTATGAGTATGCAGATTTCGTGTGATGGTAGATTCAAACATGACGTCATTAATATATTAATTTATGCTAAATAAAAACTGTTCTTTACAACAACATTAAACCAATGGTCTAATAGTAATTGATTACACATTACATTTATTATTTTCCAAGGGGGGCCACTACCCCCCTAACCCCCCTTCGCGACGTCCACGGGCAGGATGCCAAACTTCTGATGTAGTCTAATGTTTTCATGAACCAAGGAAAATTACTTACGACTGGAAGAGTCAGTGTGTATGTGTGTGTGTGAGAGAGAGAGGGGGGGGGGGGAGGGCTGTATGTGCGTGCGCGTGTGCGTGTGTGTGTCTGTGAGCTCACAAACTTACCAACTCCAGACTCTTCCAAGATGCGATACGAAGATTTGTATGGAAAACTCCACATTCCAAACTAATTTTACATTTTTCATGTAAAATTAGTTTGGAATGTGGAGTTTTCCATACAATTCGATATATTTTTCTTCTGAAAAATAACTACCGGTTTTGACTAAAAACCCGCATATTCAAGATATTTGCATAAAGAATAAAATGTATATCTTGACTTTTCTGAGAATAACCTATAAATTCTTTCTCTTTATGAATGACATTTGCATAACTGGTAAACCGTAAGAAATAGATACAATTTTACTACACAAAAATGCAGATGGTATTAAATACTTTCGAGATATTCTAGTTATTGTTTTCAATTTTCAAATACTTATAAATCGTTATCAGTTTTTCTTGTGGCGATTCCCTTAACCTTCAATATTCTTATATCTAGGTAATGTGTAAGCATGAAAAACAACTTTATCTACATTAGCAGAAGCTGAGAGAGAGAGAAATAAGCTCTTGTAGATGTAATTTGTGGAGGAATGAAGAGAAAAAATGATGTAAATGCAACACATTAGATTTTTTTGTGCGGAAACAGTTCGTTTGAAAACTGATAATGAGGTAATTTGTTTAAAGAAAGCTACTTACCCTTCAACAAGGTACCTTGAAGAAATCTGTTAGCGTTTTCCAGGTTCCTAGAAGCAGTTATTTGTTGGTAATTACCGAAGGTCGTGTACACTACAGTGTGGTCTATCTCGCCACAGGAGTTCACAATCACTGTATCTTATTGTGTTAGTTTTATCGATGTGATGACTGCAACATAAGGTTTGAGGTTTGTTTCTCTGCCGCAGTCACGTGATATCTGGCAACGCAAGCAAGCAAGCAAAAGCCTTGGTGGTTCGCAAGCAGCACAGCAATAACTCACTTTACCGACACACTCTGTATAATAACGTTGTGCCCGATGATGACCGGAACTTGGAGAATGAACGACTGCGGCGCAGCACAGCTCAGGTCAGCAATCTTGGAAACCCAGCCTTTCGATCTCACTCACAGAAAAAACTCGTTTGACTAGAACAGCTCCGCTGGATTTGGAAGTCTCGCGCAATCTGCTGCTGCTGCTGCCAGTGTGTCTCTCGGCGCGGACTGTTTCCACCCTGTTTGCCGAGGAGTGGGAGACAGACGATGCGGGAAGTTACCACCATTCCCTCGCTCGCTCGCCAATTCAAAGAACTACAACAAAAAAAGCCTTTGAATGAGAAGCCAGGACAATGGCATGTTAAACCGTAGCAGTGACGTAGCCAGGGGTGCCCATCCCCCAAAGGCTATGTCCCCTCCCCCAGTTTTTCGCTGTAAATAACATTGGTTGTAATAAATTCAATTTGCCTTCTCGTTTTTTAAAGTTTACTCTTTTAAAGGTTATAGCACATCATTGTGTCAACATAACAAACAAATTGAAGATGCAACTATCGATTATCGTATGTATAATCGAATTGATTACCAATACATGATTAAAATGTCGGACATCAGTGACAATAACATGCAGCGTATAATATTAAAAACATTTTATAATGTTTTAAACTTAGACACATGGTCGAGCATAAATAGTTGCATGAAACTTGATTATAATGGCAGCAAATAATATGTTCGTATGAATATTATACAACTCATTTCATAAAATACACTGGCATCTTATGCTCTCGTTGCACAACATACTATTAATATTCTATGTTGGCCGTAACGCAGTGATACAAGAGTATATTAGGCTAGTTCCAACACGACGCAGAATTATCTGAGCATGCGCAGTACCTAACATGACAAAAATTCCGAACTAATTGTGAGAGCGTGCTCGAGTGCGCATGTGCGTAAGAAAATATTGGTATTCGTTCGGAACGCGTTCAAAACAGCTTGTTCAACCATCAATAATCTCTAATAGCTGCGCACGCGCAGTAGGTTAGAGACTATATTATTTGCGCATGTGCAGAATTTTCAGTTCCTGCTTTTGACCAAGAGCCGATTTCACTGGTTCCGAACTAGTTCCCAAAATGTTGAAATAGCAAATTGGAAATACACAACCAGTTCTGATGAAATTTCTGTCATGTTGGAACACTGCTTAGGTACTGCGCATGCTCAGATAGCACAACTGAGTCTGGATCGTGTTGGAACAAACCTCGTGTGCTGAGGTTATTCAGAATCACAGATTAATAATGGTTCAAGTAATGTCCAACCGTACAACATTCTGAACTAATTGTGAGAGCGTGCTCGAGTGCACATGTGCGTAAGAAATTGTTGGTATTAGTTCGGTATACGTTCAGAACCGCTTGTTGGAATAAACCTATTCTATACTCTAACCTTTAAAAGTAGACTTTCAAAAACGACAAGACAAACTGAATTTATTATACCTAATGTTAAAAATATTAGCAATTCCGCATGTGACTAACTGACATTTACACTACCTTTTCTTCTTAAAATGTCTGTCTAATGGTCAATATAGGTGTAAAAATGTTATTTTAACGACATATGGCAGAGAATACATTGGCGGTTGTGATAGGGAATATAAAAACCTTAAAAAGTGAAACAATTATTTAATAATGAGCGCCACACTTTTCGTGACTAACTGACATTTTTGTCAACTGTAGGTAAAGTAATTTTTGTGGCAAGAAGTTATCGTGACATCGTATGCTTTTGTGGAATTTCCGGCAGTGTGAATTGCATACTTACCACTTTCACTCCTTACCGACATTTTTATTTTTTCTAAACTCTAATTATGTCTGACACAAAATTTAATGGCGGGTGACTGAACAGAATATACTATCGTTATGAAGAGGAGGATATAATGTGGTCCATTAAAGTGCTATATTATGGCATGGTCGGGCATAAACCTCCTGAAATGGTTTAGGTCACATCGGTCATACGAGTGAAATGGAAGAAATGTTAAAATGAGGCCGGAGTCCATAGAGGTTAGAGCTACCGGTCATCCATCTTCTAGAATAAGAGAAAATCCCGGGAATAGCCTTACCAAGGTAATCCAATCTAACCAAGATTTGAACCTCTTGAATATGGGGTACCGCCCAACCCATATAGAGCTGAGCTTTTATAAATATTGATACTGATACACACAAACAAAAAAGGCTTAAACAAATGCATATAAAATTAAAATTAACAAAAGAAATCGTAATATCTGCACCACAAAATTAGAAATAAAACAGTAATCGGAGATGTATTTGATATTATTTCAGTCTATCCTGATATACGTACGTAATGTTGGGCAGATAAAAGCAAGCTCCTAAATGGAATAATACGGATACATGCATGGTCCTTCGGTCTCCGCCCGGCTGCTCTGAGTTGCCATCTCAACGTACCGACGCGACATCTACGTAATTCACCAACTTACTTGCATCTTTAATCTTTCTACTAAGTAAAGGAAGTATTGTATTCCACCCAAAAATTCTATGTCGAGATTTCACCGGAAATATATGTTTTGACGCCCCCTGAATTAAAAAAAACTGTACAAATGTTTATCTCAACTATCAGGAAGAAAATATAGGAATAAGGGTTTATAAGAATGGTTAGCGCAAGAGTAGAGAAAGTCATGTGAGTGCAACACATCAGATTTGTTAGTATTATTCTACTCATTAACAACCTTGATAACTTGATAAAAGGACGCGTTAGTTCTTCCTGGATGATGCAATTCCTTCAGTTCATCAATGAATGTGGGTTCCGCTCTTACATCTGCAGCCAGCCCATAGATACAAGTCACGTGTCGACAGATCTGGAGATCCAGGGTGAACGCAGCGCAAGTTTGTCGTGATTCCTTGACAGAGCTAGCTCGTGTGTCTGTCTGTCTGTCTGTTTGTCTGTCTCTTACATCTGCAGCCAGCCCATAGATCCAAGTCACGTGTCGACAGATCTGGAGATCCAGGGTGAACGCAGCGCAAGTTTGTCGTGATTCCTTGACAGAGCTAGCTCGTGTGTCTGTCTGTCTGTCTGTCTCTTACATCTGCAGCCAGCCCATAGATACAAGTCACGTGTCGACACATCTGGAGATCCAGGGTGAACGCAGCGCAAGTTTGTCGTGATTCCTTGACAGAGCTAGCTCGTGTGTCTGTCTGTCTGTCTGTCTCTTACATCTGCAGCCAGCCCATAGATACAAGTCACGTGTCGACACATCTGGAGATCCAGGGTGAACGCAGCGCAAGTTTGTCGTGATTCCTTGACAGAGCTACCTCGTGGGTCTGTCTGTCTGTCTGTCTCTTACATCTGCAGCCAGCCCATAGATACAAGTCACGTGTCGACACATCTGGAGATCCAGGGTGAACGCAGCGCAAGTTTGTCGTGATTCCTTGACAGAGCTACCTCGTGGGTCTGTCTGTCTGTCTGTCTCTTACATCTGCAGCCAGCCCATAGATACAAGTCACGTGTCGACACATCTGGAGATCCAGGGTGAACGCAGCGCAAGTTTGTCGTGATTCCTTGACAGAGCTACCTCGTGGGTCTGTCTGTCTGTCTGTCTCTTACATCTGCAGCCAGCCCATAGATACAAGTCACGTGTCGACACATCTGGAGATCCAGGGTGAACGCAGCGCAAGTTTGTCGTGATTCCTTGACAGAGCTACCTCGTGGGTCTGTCTGTCTGTCTGTCTCTTACATCTGCAGCCAGCCCATAGATACAAGTCACGTGTCGACACATCTGGAGATCCAGGGTGAACGCAGCGCAAGTTTGTCGTGATTCCTTGACAGAGCTACCTCGTGGGTCTGTCTGTCTGTCTGTCTCTTACATCTGCAGCCAGCCCATAGATACAAGTCACGTGTCGACACATCTGGAGATCCAGGGTGAACGCAGCGCAAGTTTGTCGTGATTCCTTGACAGAGCTAGCTCGTGTGTCTGTCTGTCTGTCTGTCTCTTACATCTGCAGCCAGCCCATAGATACAAGTCACGTGTCGACAGATCTGCAGATCCAGGGTGAACGCAGCGCAAGTTTGTCGTGATTCCTTGACAGAGCTAGCTCTTGTGTCTGTCTGTCTGTCTCTTACATCTGCAGCCAGCCCATAGATACAAGTCACGTGTCGACAGATCTGCAGATCCAGGGTGAACGCAGCGCAAGTTTGTCGTGATTCCTTGACAGAGCTAGCTCGTGTGTCTGTCTGTCTGTCTGTCTCTTACATCTGCAGCCAGCCCATAGATACAAGTCACGTGTCGACACATCTGGAGATCCAGGGTGAACGCAGCGCAAGTTTGTCGTGATTCCTTGACAGAGCTAGCTCGTGTGTCTGTCTGTCTGTCTCTTACATCTGCAGCCAGCCCATAGATACAAGTCACGTGTCGACAGATCTGCAGATCCAGGGTGAACGCAGCGCAAGTTTGTCGTGATTCCCTGACAGAGCTAGCTCGTGTGTCTGTCTGTCTGTCTGTCTCTTACATCTGCAGCCAGCCCATAGATACAAGTCACGTGTCGACACATCTGGAGATCCAGGGTGAACGCAGCGCAAGTTTGTCGTGATTCCTTGACAGAGCTAGCTCGTGTGTCTGTCTGTCTGTCTGTCTCTTACATCTGCAGCCAGCCCATAGATACAAGTCACGTGTCGACAGATCTGCAGATCCAGGGTGAACGCAGCGCAAGTTTGTCGTGATTCCTTGACAGAGCTAGCTCGTGTGTCTGTCTGTCTGTCTGTCTGTCTGTCTCTTACATCTGCAGCCAGCCCATAGATACAAGTCACGTGTCGACAGATCTGCAGATCCAGGGTGAACGCAGCGCAAGTTTGTCGTGATTCCTTGACAGAGCTAGCTCGTGTGTCTGTCTGTCTGTCTGTCTCTTACATCTGCAGCCAGCCCATAGATACAAGTCACGTGTCGACACATCTGGAGATCCAGGGTGAACGCAGCGCAAGTTTGTCGTGATTCCTTGACAGAGCTAGCTCGTGTGTCTGTCTGTCTGTCTGTCTCTTACATCTGCAGCCAGCCCATAGATACAAGTCACGTGTCGACAGATCTGCAGATCCAGGGTGAACGCAGCGCAAGTTTGTCGTGATTCCTTGACAGAGCTAGCTCGTGTGTCTGTCTGTCTGTCTGTCTGTCTCTTACATCTGCAGCCAGCCCATAGATACAAGTCACGTGTCGACACATCTGGAGATCCAGGGTGAACGCAGCGCAAGTTTGTCGTGATTCCTTGACAGAGCTAGCTCGTGTGTCTGTCTGTCTGTCTGTCTCTTACATCTGCAGCCAGCCCATAGATCCAAGTCACGTGTCGACAGATCTGGAGATCCAGGGTGAACGCAGCGCAAGTTTGTCGTGATTCCTTGACAGAGCTAGCTCGTATGTCTGTCTGACTGTCTGACTGTCTCTTACATCTGCAGCCAGCCCATAGATCCAAGTCACGTGTCGACACATCTGGAGATCCAGGGTGAACGCAGCGCAAGTTTGTCGTGATTCCTTGACAGAGCTAGCTCGTGTGTCTGTCTGTCTGTCTGTCTGTCTGTCTGTCTCTTACATCTGCAGCCAGCCCATAGATACAAGTAACATGTCGACAGATCTGGAGATCCAGGGTGAACGCAGCGCAAGTTTGTCGTGATTCCTTGACAGAGCTAGCTCGTGTGTCTGTCTGTCTGTCTGTCTCTTACATCTGCAGCCAGCCCATAGATACAAGTCACGTGTCGACAGATCTGGAGATCCAGGGTGAACGCAGCGCAAGTTTGTCGTGATTCCTTGACAGAGCTACCTCGTGGGTCTGTCTGTCTGTCTGTCTCTTACATCTGCAGCCAGCCCATAGATCCAAGTCACGTGTCGACAGATCTGGAGATCCAGGGTGAACGCAGCGCAAGTTTGTCGTGATTCCTTGACAGAGCTAGCTCGTATGTCTGTCTGTCTGTCTCTTACATCTGCAGCCAGCCCATAGATCCAAGTCACGTGTCGACAGATCTGGAGATCCAGGGTGAACGCAGCGCAAGTTTGTCGTGATTCCTTGACAGAGCTAGCTCGTGTGTCTGTCTGTCTCTTACATCTGCAGCCAGCCCATAGATACAAGTCACGTGTCGACAGATCTGGAGATCCAGGGTGAACGCAGCGCAAGTTTGTCGTGATTCCTTGACAGAGCTAGCTCGTGTGTCTGTCTGTCTGTCTGACTGTGTATGTCTGTCTGAGTGTGTGTCTGTCTATCTATCTGACTGTGTGTCTGTCTGTGTATCTGTTTGCCTCTATAATGAATATTCCCCTGCTCTTGAATAAATCATGCTTGTTTACTTTAGAACAGCAAACGCAACCGTTTATAAATCAGTCAACGACTTGTAAGAAGCTACAACAACAAGGAAATAAACACGTTGAGGAAAACATTGCCAACATAACTTATTTCCAAGTCATAATATGAGATGCGGCCGAATTTTATGTGAGCTACTCTTGGCCAATATACCAGCACGTAAGTGTAATAATTAGGGCTCGGAAGTTCATGCCCTAAAAAACACTGAAATATGTATGCAAATATGCTCTTAAAAACTTAAAAATATGCCAAGAAATATGCAGTATTTAATTAAAAGGATTGATGTCTCTTTGCAGTAGACAAGACGAGTTAGTATAAATAATAAATAAAGTTACCTTATTCCTTAGAGGTTGAAGCAGAAGTGGTCCCGCTGCTAGTATTAACTGCTAAATTGCAGTTCACAACCAACACTTTGCACAAGTTTTCAACAGTAAAACATCGTCTGCTGTCTCGCAAAACACTTTTTTAAAATGAAAAGCTTCTCTCCACGTCACAAGATGTTATCGGGGCATATTCAAATGATGTTAACTGCATCACAGAGAGAGTCAAGTCTCTTGGTGTGACAGATGATTTTCTTTCGAGCATGTCTCGAATACCGCACATCTGTTTATAACCAGAATTTTTTTGAAATTACATAATTCACTTTCTCTTTCACTTTTTGTCCTAAGCTACCAGGAACCGAACTTAGATCACATGTTGTTTTTTCAAAGACAGTAAGTGATTCATGCAAGGGAGATCCTACAGCTTCCAATGCCGTTATGGCTGTTGGTAAGAAACAAAAATGGGCAGATATGAAACTAAGATCCTTCTTTAACCCAGTGCCTGACACAATATTTTGCACAGTTTGTACTGATGAAGCATCGCTCGAATCCAATGAATTAACAACCTCTTCGACTATTTCTGTGTGCTCAGCATAATATAAAACTGCATCGAACCATGTTCCCCATCGAGTTAACACTGGTGCAGGAGGAAGTCGGATATTAGGTGCTGTTGATCTAAACAACTTAACTCTTTTAGGAGATTTAACAAAAATTATCTTCGTACTGGACACAAATCTATCTACCAGTGGGAGAAAACCATTGTCTCAGAAATGCTACCAATATGAAAAATATCATACAGATGAAAAAAATAAAAAAAAAAGCATAAAAATCATTAAAATATGCAATATAGGGGCTATAGTATTGAAATAATATGCATTTATCAAAAATCAAGAAAATATGCAGTTATATGCACCATAAAATCACGTCCAAATAACTTAAAATTCCGTAATTCGTGCACATAATGTAAAAGCATACATTTTTAACCCCCATGAAAAAACATGCAAATGCATGAACTTCCTAGCCCTAGTGATTACTTTGACTAACCATGTTTTGTTTTTATTACATGACTTTAATACAATATGAGTAGTACATACCAAGTAAAGGGAAAGAATCAGAGATGTGGTTTTCCTTACTCTACAAGGAAGGAAACAGGATGTGATAAGATGAAGTTGTTCATACTGATGATATCTCATACGAGATATGTATGTGTGGAAATACCTACTGGGTACCAGCTACATAATGTGCAGATAAGTGTGTCGCTTTCCTTCCCTGTTTGAACTTACTCGCTTCTTGCTAATCCTCCATGATAAATCAGGGTGGCTGCTGTGTTTAACTAGAACAGCAAGCTTCTGTTTGTTGAAAATCAAGTGAGTGTAACACATAACCTTTTTTTTTATGATTCAAGTTAATCAAAACAAAGCTTTGTTGAAATACAGTTACATTACATATTTCGCTGAAGGTGAAAGTGAGATAAAGAAAAGCTAACGGAAGTTAGATGTTTAAATATGACTCGTTACACGCTGGCCTTGAAATTCCACATTCTTTCCACAAGAACATCATCGTCAACATCCCGAGGAACAAGTCCACAGGAATGATGGGATGGGAACTACGTGCCCGTCATTTCTACGTACGTCCACAACCTGCCTTCCTGGGAAGTACAATCGCGCTGCATTTATCACGAAAATATCGGTTCGGGGAAGTCATCGATGTAAACGGCCATGAAATGAGAATCTAAAGACTTGAAGCGCCTACCAGCAGCACAGAAACACTGTATGTGGGATGATGCGACCAGGGAATGCATAACAGCCCAACAAAGAAGTGACGTAACATATCACCATTGTGTTAGAACGAACTGCTATAACTTATGTACCTATTTCACTGGTTCAATGCCTAAAAATACAACTTGCTCTACCTATCCTTCAACAAACATTCTTACAAAACGTTAATCTTCTATTTACTTCATGCTAATGGAGATAAACTTTCACATAAATAGTTTTATTATATGTTTTCTTGTAGGTGCAATGTTTACAGAGGAATAACGTAGGCTCAAGCGATAGTCAACCCTTTTAAGAGATGGTCGCTTTATGATGGTATTGAAATCTACTTGTTTTTGCAAGGCAGGACAGAGGGGAAAATATCCAATAGCGAGAAAAGTGGAAATATTTGAAAATTCAAAGCAGAAACAACCAACTTTTCGTTTTTGAGTTGTGTTGTCCACAGACTGATAGATAGACTGACACGCGTGTGTAATGGCTGCCGCTCGTGTAGAACTACAGTGAAGCTCTTCAAGTCTAGCTTTGTCCACTTCCTGTGTTTGATTCACTCTGAAATTTTATAATTATTTCAGTCATCATATTTTCTTTTTTTAAACTTCAGAATTTTGTTTAGCTAACCTCACTTGTTGTTTAGTAATTTCAGCTATGCTAATTTTGAGTTCCCTTACTTGTGTTTCTATCGTACCATTTAAACTTTGGTTCTGATTGGCTGTTTCTAATCTAAGTTGTTCACTTTGTTTAGCTATTTCTCATTTGATATACATTACTTTATCAATATCCTATGTTTGCGCACGTGCTTTCATTGATCGCTTGGTTGTGTTTCGTGTGAACTAATTTATGAATATTTGGTACAATAGATTTGGCATCGCCTATAAGGCAGCATCCAGCTTTTATTTTTATTTAAGTTCATAACGACTGAAAAAAATATTTTTGGGTGCATAAGCTGTACAGAACATTGACACAAATTTTAACGCACTGCATGAATTTTGGAAAATTGAAGTTGTTTAAGAAATGTAATTAGGTGGTAGTACAGCCTACGAAAGACCGGGGCTACCAACCTCACATTCACTAGTAGATCTGGACGGATCCACCCAATATCAGGAGGTGATGTGGCCTAGCAGGGAGTGGGCCCATGAGGCCAGGATTGCTTGCCAGCCTATTGCAGCTCCTCGCTTTCCTTATGGTGCTGAGTGGGCACCAGGGCTATGGTAGGCACAGCTTATTGAGATACCCCAAAAAGCAATCTTGGCGTTTTCCCCCATCATGGTGCAGTCTGGTTATATTTGGTGATATTCCATCCGTTAGGTTGCATTAGTGCTGCCAACTGTTCGTGACATATAACCATGGTAAAGCTACGGCCATAGCTGGTGTTATTGCGTCTGTTATGTTGTCACGGAAGCCCTTGTATATGAATACGTTGCATAAAGGCCAACCGATAGATTTTAAAACAAGATTCTGTTTAGACGCCGTATTAATTAATTAATCAATCTGTGGACGTAATGCTCGTGTTTGCGTGATTTTGTCTTGAATTCTTTTAGAGTAATATATTCAGTTATAGTTACTATTGTTATTTTTGTGTTCGCTAAACAGTAATGCATTAAATATATATTACGATATTTAGCGCTCGGAAGTGATTTCATCCAAAAGTGTTATTGCAGAACAAGGTTTGCCGAAGGTTAATACGTTCTTTGTTGTGTGATAACGATGTTCAAGCATTATTATCGTTTGGAAGTATGTTACTTTAACTCCGTGATATTTGAGGTTAGAAATGCCTTTATTATGCACATTGGCAGGACTGCCTTTTGGAGTTCTTTCGTCAGCTGTTTAGTGTAATTGCGGCCATCTTGAACTCTTGGGGACTGACGATAAATTGTGTCCACTATATACCTCGGACTTAAAGTCTGCTCACCCATAAGTGGAACTAACCTCGATGTGTTCCATAGTGAGGAACCTCAACTCCCATCTCTAGCACATAGTGACACGGGGCTGGATACTGAAGCTGTTGGCCTTAATATAATTATGAATGTCGGTGATTTTTCAATAAATTTCACATTCCATTATTCCATTATACGTGGCAGATTTGTTTCTTTTAACCTGTACTGTAAACTATATATTGAATTGTGGTAAATTTAGCAGTTTCAAGGCATAACTGATGTCACTACCTTGTTGGAAGTTTTATACAGAGTAATATGTACATAAATATTTAAAGATAACATAGGTACCTACGTGAGTTGGTATTTCTCCCATCATCAACCTGATGCCAACTGTGGGACATGGTGTACTGATGTTGTTGAGTTTTCTTCTTGTTTACACTTTATTTCTTTGAGATGTTTCTTTCCCTTGTCAATTTCCTTTTTGTTTTTCCAACATAGATTTGATTGTAGTTTTTGTAGTTAAATTGGTGTACCTATTCCTAACTTTTCTGTTGTTGGTATGGCATTCTGTACATGAATTATGTACGTATGTGTACCTACTGACAATAGTTTGAAAAATATTCTCGCTTCCATGACAAGCTCAGTACAAATCAAATGTATCCAAACTTTACTCTAGGACAAGGCTAAATAAAATATGTAAAAGGTACCAAATTCTTGCATCTAATATTGGATGAAAATTTGAGTTAGGTAAATTACATAAATACATTGACAAAAACCTGATGTGTTGCACTCACATGACTTTTTCTACTCTTGTGCTAACCATTTTTACAAACTCATTCCTACATCTTTTTCGTGTTAGCTGAAATAAACATTTGCAGAGTTTGAATTTCCATTCTCCTTGGCTAACATATAAAAAAATGAATAATGATGTTCCATTTGACAAAAGTTTGTTTTCCAAAACTTGAACAAATAAGGAATATCTCCAAAATAGTTCACTCTACAAAAAAAATTTATTTGGACATAAACTGTGTGTATTTTAGGAAGATCTACATTTTTTTTGTATAGTAAGATTTGGTCTATCTCTTACCGTTTACCAGTTATACAGAAGTCATCAAGAATAAACAGGACTACATAAGCTATAGACAGAAAATTCAAAATATGCATTTCATTTGTCGTAAAAATATCTTAAACATACAGCTTTTTTAATCAAAATTGTTTGAGCCATTTTTAAGAAAATCAAAATTTTCGAAATATTTTTCATATAAGGGGTAACTTAGGGTGCAAGAATTTTGTTCAAAATATTTGTGTCACATCCTTGAAATGTAGGTATTAAACTTAAATACCAACTTTGGTTTTTAAGCAAATTTTTCTTTTTGAGTCATGCTGCCGACAGACAGGCACAAAAACACACGCATAGACAGACATTTTCTAAATAGGCTTTTTTCTTATTCAGGGGGTCTCAAAACATATATTTCCAGTGAAATCTCGACATCAAATTTTTGGATGAAATACAATACTTCCTCTAGTTACTGTACGTAGTAGAGGGAGCAAAAATGCTAAGTAAAATGTGTTTCTTAATCAGGGCTAGTTTAAATGTTTTCAGAGTTGCATACTTTGTATATGTGCATAACTTATTGAAATATGGTATAAATTCCAAAGATAGTGTACAAGTTTTTACAATGGAGAAGAAAATATTTAGAATTATAGCGGATCTCTCTACTGCAGTAAGTTGTAAAACATACTTTAACAAATTAAATATCTTGTTTTTCCCTGGCACTTACATACATAAAACTTTTATCTATATGAAAGGTCACTTAGTCATTTAAAACACATTCAGAACTGCATATACAAATAATTGGCAACAATTAACAATTGCATTGTTTAAAAAATAACACTATCTACAAGCATGTCCTGTCATAGGACGATGAACTGATGCTAGTACACGACACGGACACTAGGTGGTAGTTGTGAAGAGAGTTTATAGTGAAACAACAGCACTTGTTTGTTTTTAAGTAGAGAAAACCATGGACAAAGATGGAAGGTGACTATCATGGAAAAACATGGATTGCATGGTTTTTGAGTAAGGAAGGAATAAAAAATATGTGAAAATGGTACACGTTACACTCCATGGGACTTGACACAGGCTTAGAAGAAGAGTAGAGTTCTTGACTATTGCAAATGGAGAATGAAGATCCAGAAACCAGTAATGAATTCACTACTGTATCTACATCTGAGAACAAAGTCTGTTCAACATGCTGCAAAGTAAAATTTTAGCAAAAATAAGGAATTGCTGGCAGCTTCCACATAGTACCCTCAAATAATGGTTCCATGACATAATGATGAAGTTTCCAGGAAGGTGGCAGCAGTGTACTGACCTTGGCGGGTGTATATTGAGACATGCCATGTACATTGAATCATGTTTATTAACAAATAAGGTATAACAAACTATTATTGTTATCATATCATTTCTGAACACCCCTCATTTAGGTGTCCCAAAATTAAACCGACAAACTATAGATAACTTAAATGCACATTTTTTTAAGGAAAGCTTTTTGCTGCAGTGCTTCGATTAAGTGCTAGACGAGTTAACGTCATAGATTACTGCCTCCCATGTAAGTGTTTAAGTATTTATAGCAAAATCAACAGTGCAAATCATTATTGCATTTATCTTAGTAAGGCACACAATTTTAATCCAAGAAACATACACAGAATACATAAACAAAACACAAATATCTCATTGTTTACAGTTAATCACAGCTTTACTGTTCAAAATTAGACTGAGAAACCTTTAAACCAGAGAAATGACGAGTGTCTTTGCGAGAGTGTGGCAGAATAGGGCAAGTCGATACGCTCTTTGTGTTAATCGCAATGGGCATGTGTTCCAACATTTACTTTGAATAGTAAAGCTGATCCTCCATAAACTCTGCACGTAAAGCATGTATAACACTCTTACCTTATAGAAGATGCTGGAAATGTCGTCCACCCTCGCGAGGCTAAACAAGCATTACATCAGGAGAACACATTGTGATTAAGTCGTAACTGTAATGTTTCCGATTTCATTTCTAATATTTTGTTTTAGTCCTTCCAATGTATGAGGATTTGCCTTGTAAACTTTGTCTTTAAGGTTGGAGAATTGAATGTCATTTTGGCAGGTTGTCACAGCAGCTTAATGGTTAGAGCACCCACCTGGTAGACGGAGGGTCTGTGCTTCAAATCCCAGCTGTAGCATTCAATTTTTCAGTTCCAGTTCTACCTCTCATGTATTTATGTATTTTGCAGTAATATGTTATGACTGAGCTGTAAATAACAGACCCCTTATTCCATAAAACTCGACAGTTTGGTCACTTGATGTCCTCTCAGTCCACATTAGGTCAAGTTATTGGGATTCCACTGAATTAGAATTGAGGAAAGTAAATGTTAATACACTCTGGCACTTTGAAAGATTTGCAGGAGACTTGGAAACACAAGAAACACTTTGTGCAGTTCAAATACTTGAATTTGATGTTAGCCTAAAAAAGCTTCTCGTGTCTCCAGTAGATGGTAAGTGAGTGAGTGCATAAAGGACCCAATCACTGGGCAGTTCCTTGGTGAGAAGATGAATTTACAAGTGGAAATGCAGGTTAAAGTACACGTAACACAGTTATATAGATGATATTTTTATTAAATCCATTGGACTTATTAAATTACGTTTCTAAATTGTTGTAAATAACATTATTTCTACAAATTCAACAGTATAAAGAACATTCAGTTATAAAAGAAACCAAATTACATTTGTTGATTTACAAAATATTTTCAGTTATAAGATGTTTCATTACAAATAATATAATTGTAGAAAAGATGATTCTGTATAGCAACCTTAAAAATATTATGAATGATAACAATTTAAGAAACTCCTAGATTACTGCAGTAGGAAAATTGTAATTAATAATGTATATGAGAAACCAGAACTTAAATGTATTGTGTTTGGATGATAAGGGAACACTTAGCAGGGATTCATCTGATATTCTAACCAATACAGGAACTGAAAACACTTGAAGAATGTAATATTGGTTGATGAATATAGATGAATCATTTCCTTTATAACTCTAGCACTAATTCAGTATCACAATACTTTACTATAACAGCATTTTATAGAATTATATTTACAGTGAATGTAATTTTTACTTTGTACTATTTAATTATTACATCAAATAGTATGAGAGATTCAACCATGGACATTGTTTTTTATATGAAATGGGATAAATTAATGACTACCTATGTCTAACATCTCTAATATCTACTAGGCATTATTAAAACAAATCACACATTATGGAAATGATATCCCCTGATATTGTTGAAGAGATGGGGCAGCTTTGTGCCTGAGGTCTTTACTGTTGCGCTCAAACCAGAATCATCACCTTTCTCACATACCTACCTACCTACCTCAATGGAGGCAATAAATCAACATATTCCTATGAGGAATTGAGGAACAGGCTCCATTGTTGAAGTTCAAACATAACACTTCATAAGTCATAATCCACTCCAAACTGTTTACATTCTTGCAATACAAATACTGAGTGTTCATTTCAAACTGCGTCATGACAATATACCATATTTTGTGGACTATGAGGGACACATTTTTACTTTCCCTACTGGTAAGTAGAGCAAGTATTGTATTCCATCCAAAAATTCAATGTCAATATTTCACCGGAAATGTATGTTTTGAGACCCCCTGAATCCAAAAAAAAGCATTTTTAGAAATAGGTCTGTATGTGGACAGCATAACTCAAAAATGAAAAGTTGGTTAAACACCAAAGCGGAAGGTCTGTGGTTCAAATCCCAGTTGTGGCATTGAATTTTTAAGTTCCAGTTCTACCTCTCAAACCAAAGTTGGTGTTTAAACTTCATGTCTTTTAAGGATGCAACATGAGGATTTTGAAGAAAATAACCCCACACTAAACTACCCTTTACATGGAAAATTTTTAGAAAATTTGGATTTTCTTGAAAATGGCTCTAACGATTTTTATTAAAATGCCATATGTTTAACATGTTTTTATGAAAATGAAATGTATATTTTGACTTTTCTGGCTATAGCCTATGTACTGTTTACTCTGGATGACTTTTGAATAACTCGTAAACCATAAGAGATAGATGAAATCTTACGATACAAAAAATGTAGATCTTACTAAAACACACAATTCATGTCTCAATAAAATTTTTTCTAGAGTGGACTATTTCAGAGATATTCCTTGTTATCTGTGTCAGTTTCAGAAACTTTCGTGAAATGGAACATTGTTGTTCATTTTTTTATATGTTAAGTGTGCAAAGAGAATGGGATCTCAGAGCTTTAAAAGATTTGACTATCGCTCAAAGTCTACTGTATTCCCATATTCCCCTTGTATCTACAAGGAAATAAGCAATAAGATAATTTGTACAAATGTTTATCTCAACTAACACGAAGAAGATATAGGAATAAGAGTTTTAAGAATGGTTAGTACAAGAGTAGAGAAAGTCATGTGAGTGCAACACATCAGATTTTTCTTTGAGAAATTGCCTCCAAAATGTAGACGTGTCTTATACTCAAAGCTGATATTTAAATGTCCAGTGGAGGTTTAAAATTTCCACCAGCCTTAAAAATGGGCATATATTTTGTGCAGTGGGAAACATATTGCTATCTGACAGTATTGGATTCAACTGGCACCATGTAGTGAACTCAAATTGAAAGTGATTTGTATCATCGGTAACAGTACAACATTTTTGCTAGTAACTAGTTTTGTACGTAAAAAAACTAAGAGGCATTCATTCATATGATACAAGCTACAAACTGAAAGTAATAATATCTGAAGAACATGCAGCTGGGTGGCAGTTCAGCCTACCACCAACAGTAAAACACATTGGGCCTATTGTTGGGCCTATAAAGAACTGAAAAATATGTAAGAAAACCAAATGTGCAAACAGAGGATTGAATGTAAAATGTCCAAAACTAGAAATGGATTCAAGGATACCATGAAATTGCAATTGGTATTGAGACAAAAATTATTTAAGTACACATTCGTAAGCTAGCACTACAGTGTAACTTGACAGACTAATGGTGTAATTGCACACTGGAATGTGGCAGAGAAGATGCCTAGCAAGCACACACATCGAAATCAAAGAGTACCTACTTATTTGGTAACTATAAAATGACCAAATAACATACCCCATAATGTTGAATGCAAATTCATAAAACAAAATAAGAAATGTTAGTCTTTTTTGTTTAACCCAACCAACTTCCTTTGACATATAATGCCTTTATTTAGAGCCTAAATGCTCTTTGCTGATAAATTCATGTTGCCTTACTCTAGTGATAATAATAGTGTCTAGCTTTCACGGACCTTCAGAATTAACCAATTAAAACAAAGTGAAAAAGAGATTTTGGTGTAACACATACAATATTGATATGGTTGTTGTGACATGGAAGGTTTTCATATTCAGACCTAATGCCTTGCTTGATAAGCAACTGCTCCAACACAAGCCTCTGTGAAAGTGCCTAGTAAACAGATTGGCAACTGCGTCCTGCCACACTTTGAAATGAACACCCAGTAAAACACAAAAGAGAGCTTTAACTTGTTGGCTTCATCACCATCACTGCACTTCACACACACACACCGCAACTGCTATACAATTCTTGGATGTATGTATGCTTCTGCATGCACCAGAAACCTAAACAGCCTACGTATGTATACATGTGATATAGTGAAGTAATAAATAAACATGAATAAATAACATTTTAGAATAGAACTATTATTTTAAAACTCATTGTAATTACTGCATAGAAAACAGAAATGAAATAGTGTTCAAAATAATCCTCAATCATCATTATTACTTAGAAAATGTTTGTGCTTAAATATGTTTATGAGTATACACATGAGAGTATTATTAAACACTTTTTGGTGTATTTTTGAACTTCTTGAGCAGAGCAAAGTAAATAATAGTGGAATAAAATGATAAATCTACCTACATAGGATTAGTTTCTGGAAGCAAACACACATTCATTCCTCTCTGAGCTTAAATAGAATCACAACACAGATTTTACAGTCTTATTTACAGCCTACTACTCTCCATCGGTGTGAGACCGTTACTGGTTCCGTTCATGATTACCCTGTCGATCGTGAAAGCAGCATTATCATGTCCAGAGTCCTTTGCTTCATTATCTGTGTCCTTCTGTGTTGAGTCTCCCATAAGGAATGTTGTGAACAGAAACATTGCAGAACCTGCACAAACAATTGTCACAGCTGTAGTCTTCAGTTTTATCTCTTGCAGAAGAAGAAAATTTCAGTGTTTAGTTTACTTTCTAGTTTCTTTGGCAAGGTATTTGGATTTCATGATGTAGATTTAGTCTGATTCATCATTTATTTAAGGCAATGTATCTATGAAGATTAAAAAACCCAGTTTTCTTCTAATTGCTCTGAATTTTTTCCAAACACTCATAACATAAAATATATAGGTTACACAAAATTTCAATGTCCTATGTCAAATTGTTTTAAAATTATTTATTTACTTATTAATAATAAATTGCTTTTTGATAGCTACTAATAAATGATCCTTGGATCCTACAGTTTATTGTATCTCTCCTAAATTTTCAATTTGAGCTCAGTATACAGATACAGAGAAATTGTTGTACAATCACTGCTTGGATTTAATTAGCTTAAGAGCAAAAAAAATTTTTGGTACATAAGGAAAAATGTTATTTGCTACATCATTTTTAACGACTTCCCTGCACCCGTAACGCACCTGCAAGTCTCACCAGAAGTAACCGACCAAGCAGGCCGAGCGGCACACGAGCACCTCAGAATCATTCCCACTATATTAAGTGCATACTAATAGACATTTTAGTTTAGGTACCTACATTTCTTACTTCACATTACATCCTATCACATTAAGTCAGTTAAGCAATTGTGATTGCGGTGTAAGGAAGAATATGATAGGTAAAGAGCCTGAGCTACTGATATTTCATATTCTCATGTAAGTGGCTTAGCAGAAATAAATAAATAAATACAGTAATAAATCGTCCTTTCATAAAAGTTTGAAAACAGTGTTCTTATAATCACTTTAATTTAAACGGTGAGTCAAATAATGACACTAAACAACACTTACATTATCATTTTCAAGAATGCATTTTCAGCAAGTTCCTTGAACCGTTACCAGAAGAAACATCAGAAGAAGCATCGCCATCCGCACCATGAAATACCATGGAAACCCAGTTATTGTCCGGTTGATAATGGAGGAAAGATAACCTCCGAAACGCATTCCAGAAAATTATAAATTAAGTGTTGTTTAGTGTTATTAATTGACGCACCTTTTAAATTAAACAGTAATAAATACCTCTACCAATCAGAGTAATTCCCATTACATTAGTGCATCCTAATATTAAACCTTTAGTTTACCAGCATTTCTTAATTTTACGATTTGTCCCATCATAACTTAAAGCTTATCGTATGATAATACAACAGTATGACTTATGTGAAGTTCATCATAGTCATGAACTATAGAGAATGACTAACAACGAAGTGGATATGCATGCAACGTTATTTTTACCTTAGCACTAGTACAACTTTAGTTTTATTGATTTTGAGATGGGAAAAGTTAAATGCAAATGGGTGATGAAAATTCTGTTACTAGAATGTTTGAAACAATCAGAGTTTTATGTTTAATTACTATGCACTTAACCATTGCTTTTAAAGTTTGGAATTAACAAAAATGATGTTCTATGTACCACAAACTGGAACAAACATAACTTGATTTGTTGTTTCAAAACACATGAAAGTATTTTGAACATAATATCTTACTATGAGTGATAGTTTAAGACAGCACTCAGTCTTATTAGGGATATATTCATGTACTACTCAGGCACTTTATCTTAAGCCTTCAGATGGCATTGTTGTTGTAGATGGGAACAGGACTTTTCATCCCTTTTACTCAGTCATACTTCAAATTATGTCATAGCAGGCTGTGAGTTGTAGTTTATGCAGGTTTTTTTCCCCAGATTAGTCAATGGCTGAAATAAAAGGTTAAACACATGGTTCCTTCTTTTACTATTTACAGGAGTTTGTGGTGTCGATGCTGGATCTACTTCAGGCATTTAGTACTTAAAATTACTGTTTGATTTGGTTAAACCCAACTGGTATGCTAATGCTGAAAAACAACAGTACACAAGTGGTAACACTGGAGTATGGACAGTGTTGCTCAGTTGTTAATTAGACAAAGCACAGGCCTTCTTGGCTTGGGCCGTTCATAGCACTAGATTCCAGGGCTCAAGATAAAGTGTGCAAGTAGTTTCTGCTTATTGAGTCTGGTATTATGATATTGATATAAAATATTAACTCTTATCCACAACTGAACAGAAATATCTAAAATAATACTCACTTAGAAGATATGCACCAGCATAAAATATGTATAGAGATTCACGATATCCAAGAGTTTTGGTGACAGGATCCACTAATATTGGCAGGTTTCCACCGATGTTGTTCATCACAAAAAGGAAAACTCCCACAGTTGTTGATCGGACAGACAGAGGCACTATCTCGACAAGTATGGCAAACACTATTCCAAACCACATTTCAGCTAGAGGAACAAACAGAAAGTTAGTTGTTTTTTGGAGCTTAAGTTATAGCAATTCATAAATTTTGAACTGAAATGTTCATGCAAATGTTCCCATAAAACACATCCTTGTTGATAAAATAGACTAGCATTTAAGTAGAAGAGTAAGTTATCTAGTGCAATACGCTTGTTCTTCTTTCTCTGTTTATCCTCCTCGCAAGGAGGACTTACACCTGGGCACTTGGGGTCAGATGTCTGTAGAGGAGAAGATGAACTCTGGATCAGAGAGGGTAGCCAGGATGGCTGGTCAGCAGGTTCAGTTAGGTACTTCGGTTTTAATATTAATAGCAATAAACATTTAATTGCAGGAGGAGAGTCATAAGTAAGAGTGTCATCAATGATATCAGAAGTATTAAACATTATTTACAGAAATAAATATTTGAGGAAAGAGAGCAAGGGCCCAAAATTATTGAGAAGTTGTTATAGGGCAGTTGGAGAGAGTAGCATAGACGTGGTAGTGCTGTTGCACAGTGTAAACACCTGAAGTGCTATCGACAGTTAGTCAGAATCTTCTGGAACTTTCTCTTCTGCCCACTTCTTCAACATTCTGGAACTTTGTGGAAGATTCTAGGTGCTATAATATAAGTCGGAATGTTTGTCAGTGAGTTAGCGAATGTGTTACTGATATGACAAAAAGTAGTGCACTCCGAGCAAGCTGTGGTGACTGTAGTAGCAGAAAATGCTAGTACAAGAGATTAGAGAAGTCTTGTGTTCAACTCCCCAGCAAGTGAACTATCTGGAAGATGAGGCTATGTTGTGTGTATTTCATTACACTACTATGTCGTGAAATCGGAAGTTATAATACAAGGTCACCAAGAAGTCACTCCACAGCTCTTGTGTAACCAACATCTCCCTAGAGACCACATAAATTCCACTGGCAGCAGTGATTGCCAGGAGAGTACTGTTATAATGTTCTGCGAATTAAAACATCTGATAGATTCACGTAAGTAATTCATGAAAGGTAATGTAGATAAACAGGAGTTCTAATTATCTTGGCACAGTGTGGAGAAAGTTGCTGATGACTCTTTACACAAAACTTGCGTCAGACCAGGGATGATATGAAGGGGAAATAAGAGTCAACACAAAGTAAACAGAGCAACTTGTTAGAACAAATGAAATGGAAATACTAAGAGCAAAAGCACAGTATACATCAGAAAGGTAGAATCAGACTGAAAAATTCAATGTCGTAGCCAGAATTTGAACCATGGAACTTCTGGTCTCCATCCAGTTACTCTAACCACTGATCTACCATGACAACATGCCAGTATAACATTAAATTCAGCCATTACTTACATTTCACCTGGGAAACCACAAGGAAATCTTAAATTCACAAGAGATAACGTACCCTAATAGCAATTTATAACATATACATAAGTATCAAACTGCATAGTTTAACAAACTATAAGGTCAATCAATA
The DNA here is from genome assembly GCA_030765045.1 of Tenodera sinensis. Classification (NCBI taxonomy): domain Eukaryota; kingdom Metazoa; phylum Arthropoda; class Insecta; order Mantodea; family Mantidae; genus Tenodera; species Tenodera sinensis. The sequence continues at coordinate 135,193,949 of CM060969.1, forward strand.
GGATTGTGCTGGCTGTGTGTAGATACTTGGAGAGTCCATGGTTTTGATCCCAGCTATAGCATTGGAGTTTTGTCTTATACACAGTTGAGCATATGTAGGATTACAGAGTTATGAAATAAATTAAATAAAAGAGAAAAATTTAAAGATCATGTTAAGGCAATGTATCTGTGAAATTTGGTGAAAATTGCCAAAAATGTTGATTTTTACTTTTTGCATTTTTTATTATGCTTATACTTCGTACTTTAATGGCACACTTTAGTTTTCTCAAGATCAGCCATTTTTAAAGCTCCAGGAGGACATTTAAATGTGTTAGTGCGGGTGAGCGTTCCTCACTAAACCTCGTCACTACAGCTTTGAAATGCATTTTTCGCTTTCACTGGCTCTGAGTTTAGTCTCTTGCAGGGAAGTTTGCTTCAGAAAGGTTGTGAGTTGGCTGTGCTGAAATGCCGTGAATCTGACATGTTTTACTTCCAAACAGAGAAATGTAGTCCGTGTTCTGTTATTCTATAATCTTGCCAGGTTATTTCAGTGTTCCAGTTATATATTAGACATTATTCAGGTAGTTAATAGATTTTAAGTTAGTTTATAGTAGAGCCATAACAAGCAGATATTTTATGAATTTTGTGTATAAATTTGCGAAAGTGCATAGTGTAGAGCTTAGCTAAGATCAACAAATTTCTACATTTTGTGAACAATGGAAGGTGAAAGGAAAGTTTTCATATTAAGAAACAACCAAGCGAACTTAAAATTCTCAAAAAATGCTACTGAGGACAAGAGGAAAGCAACACAGGGTCTCACATGTGCTGGGGAATTTTAATTTGTTTGGATTTAGGTAAAGAACAAAGACTTAGTGTTAAACTTTAAAATTAATTTTTCTCAATTTTTTTCTTTTTTTTTCTCTCAGCATTTTTCACTATTCAGAATGCTCCTTGGACCCTAGTTTATAACTTATTAGCTTGAAATTTTCAGGAGACCTTCAGGAATTAAGGTATTAAAATTTTTTGTGTGATAGTTAAAAAAATATTAAATAATTGAGCTGAAATTAAATATTTTTCATAACTCATACTGAAAAAATTGAAAATATTGTATATATATTTTACAAACAAACAAAAACTGTGACATCTGCCTGACATTTATTTTCAAATGACCATAAAGATCCAGAATACAAGCTATATTAGAGTTATACTCTTACAATAAGGAATAGCAAGGATTAAAATTTTGTATAAAAACATTTTTTTTCTTTTAAACTAATTAAATCTAAGCAATTTTGGTATGACAGTTTCTTTATATTTGTATATGTATAGCCCCTATAATTTCTTTGGTCATATCGGGAGCTTTGACTTGAGAAACAACTGATGGTGTTATTACTCGCTGAACTGTAGTGTTTCTTAATGCTGAGTTTTAGCATCAAATACACTCAAATTGGTTCCAAATTCATACTTCCAGACCCTGTGGGCAATAGGAAATTATTCTGGTGTATGAAAATTTCCCAACCATAGCCAGAAATTGAACCCAGAACTTGTAGGTTGAGAAGTCAGAACGCTGACTACTTGACCACAGAGGTTTTCAAGTATGTTTTGTGCTTGGTTTCAAACAGTGGAATATAAAATACATATTTAATATGCAACATTGGATACAGTAACTAAATGTACAAGAAAACTAATAGAAGTTAATATTTACATGCATAAATGAATAAATATAGAAATAATAAATAAAATTCACAGTTGTTTTGTTGTATTATAAAAACTTACCGAAGAAATAAGAGATTGCCAGTGTAATCATCGCCCAAAGTGGATCAAAGTACACACTTCCAAATGCAAATGGTGTAGCAATGAGCTGAAAATAGAAAACAAATCTTTGGGTGATATCCAGAAGCAAAGAAAATACACTCTATTTCTATTACTCAAATTGTGGAATATATCTTATATATTTAAACGAGGAATTCTTATATATATATTCCGTGCATCTTGGAAAAGGCTCTAATGATTTCAATCGAATTTTGTATTCAAATCAGGTTTTGTTTTTTAAGTTTATCTATATAGGTGTCATTCCTGGAAAAAAAAAAGAGATTTTACATAAAAAATAAGATTTTTTATTCCCACTTCTACAGAGAAATTCAACTTTATTTTGGCTTTTTCTTCTCTTCTAATAGACTGATTTCAACAAATGTAGTAGCATTTCAAAGTCATTCAATGTCATTCTGGCAGGTTGTCACAGTAGCTTAATGGTTAGAGCACCTGCCTGGTAAGCGGAGGGTCTGTGGTTCAAATCCCAGCTGTAGCATTGAATTTTTAAGTTCCAGTTCTACCTCTCAAACATTGTAAAATTTGTTTATATTACAAATGCAGTGTAGAAAAAGTGCAGACATGGTTTGTAACAGATTCAGTTTGTAAAGATTGTTATGTATCGTTTGTATTTGTATGTTGACAATACCATGAATTCCATGTAATTCTTATGGCTCAGAAATAAGAAGAAGAAGAAGAAGAAGAAGAAGAAGAAGAAGAAGAAGAAGAAGGAGGAGGAGGAGGAGGAGGAGGAGAAGAAGAAGAAGAAGAAGAAGAAGAAGAAGAAGAAGAAGAAGAAGAAGAAGAAGAAGAAGAAGAAGAAGAAGAAGAAGAAGAAGAAGAAGAAGAAGAAGAAGAAGAAGAAGAAGAAGAAGAAGACAATTCCTCTACAAATGCACTGAATTGGTAGATGAGCCAAAACCATAACTCCAGAAGAAATCCCACCGTAGGCATTATGTGTCCCAGATCACGTGACAAGAAAGTAAAATAATGTGTGCAAAGTGTGCAAAATCAGTCTGCCCTGAACATGTAAGCGAAGTCTGTTAAATGTGCTTCAACTTTTGACCATACAAGAAGTTATACACTCTAAAGGGAATTACAGCATTTACGTGATTTTTACACATTTTAGCTTTAAAATATGAGTTTAATCATATTTAATATTCGACTTCCTTAATTGCTTAATTATATTTCCAAAGTTACATCGTCATGTCTTTATTTTAGTTTAAGACTGAGATGTATGTAGGTAATGACTGGGCAGAATTATCGATTTTTTCTTTGGGGTTGGCCGGGGCCACATAAGCAGCAGTAGCTAACAAAACACATATGCGGTCCAGAGTTAATAGCCCCACTTGATGTAAACACTGCTCTCAACTGTCTCACGATACGCGCGAAACCAAAGCACACCACAAAATATAGTACCTTTAATACTGGCGACGATTTGTGAATTTTCAAGATACATGATTACCAAATATAGTTTTAAACTTTTCATTTACATAAAACAGTAAATAATATTAGTAAGAATAGTGTCCACGTGGCGTTTAGTTATTTGTTTATTAGTCGTATGTGATACGAACACGGGATTACCGCGGAGGGATACAAGGTGTGGATCTAAGGGTGGATGCAGTAGGTAGGCACTCACCTGACTGACAGCCAGTACAGCAACACGTGAGCGAATACCCATTTTGGCAACAAATTTGTCTGAGATGACTCCTCCCACTACGACTCCAATACTTCCAATTACAATGGTTACAGCAAACAACCACCAGCCAAGATCGTATTCAGGGAAGTAGTGCATGTAATACAGGTCACAGTTGTAAGCAAAGCACAAACCACCTGAAAATTTAACAAATTAACACTTGTTTCAAAAAGAAAGGCGAAGAAAGAACACTATATTTTATATTGTAATATAACGAAAATCTAAAGCAAACTGCATATATTTTACTGCTTTCACAAATAAAAAAATGACAACTGTATTTCTTAATTTAACTCCTAGGTGTATTGCAATGTACGACAGTGTGCTTCGAACGTGACCTCTGGGAGGGAGGATGAGGGAGAGACCTGAAAGGCGACCAGATCCGGGAGACGACGTGGGCCCTAACTTTTCCCAGTAGGCCATGTCTACTTTTCTTAACAAAAGAAAGCTGTGAGGAATAGTGCAGTGAGTGCTAAGTACAGACCTCAGCGGAAGACTTAATTTTATGGCAGGTCGTTGCTAATTTTGCAAAGAACGATAGAAAGAAGAATACCTCTGCACTACAAATATTGGTATTCCCTATAAAAATACTTTTTTCATTTCATTAATACTTCCATATCGTAGATTTGAGAATCGTGCCAGTGATTTAACCGCGATACATGAAAAGAAAACGCAAAACACAGTTCAGTGCGGGCATGGAAAGTCTGCCATCTGTTCGTAGTTCCAGCCAGGCTCGCACGGGGCGCTTTCCTGCTCAGCTAGAAGGTTACAGGCGCAGATTATGCAGGTTACCAACACTCACGCGTTGGCCTAATAACAGTAAACACCAAAACACCACAACTGCTTTATGTCATTCAGCGAACGCAGGGGAACAGGATTTCCACGAAGCAACACAAGAAATTGAGAACACAGATCTCCATTAAAACTTAAAGGACCAAATTAATTTTGCGGAATATTAATGGGAAAATTTTTAATGTTTATTTTAGGTCCACTACAGTAATAATTTTATTCTTCTGCAGTTGGCAACACTGATTGAAGTGAACTTTTATCGTATGGCACCCACAGAATAGTTTGCGTGTTTTTGTCAAGATGGCACCGACCACCACGAAAATACATTATTTTTTATTAGAAATATTAAATTGTCTCCAATGAAATTTGAACTGAGTTCAATTGCATACAAAAGTATTACAAAAGGTGTGTGCTTTTGACCCAACTTCGCCGTGTGTCGGTCACAAGCGGTACATTGTTAATTGTGCATTAGTATTTTTGGTGCAAATCATGTTATATCTTATTCCGTTAGAAAGACTGGATGAATGTTCGCATTGGGTATTTTTGGTTATGATAGGTGTTTTATTTGAAACTTGCTGTAGGTAACTATTTTCGGATCTAGAAACCTGTGCGTTGCCTGCGCCTACGGCTGCGTTGTGAATGGTCTTACTTCACGCATGACCTGGCGCCAAGTTTCTTAGCATTGCGTCCTCATTACGAAAGGGGATCTTCAAAATGACAGGCTCAGACTTTCATCAGTGCGACTCTTGGGGGAAACACCTCCCAAGAATTCAGCATGGCTGACATTGAAGTACTGCCAACCTTACACAGGGATTTCTGGTATTAAACCAGTCGGCAAAATCTATTTTACAAATCTTCCTTTGAAACAACACTTCCCAGCACTAAATATGGTATTGTACTGTATTTACCAATACCAAATTGTATTGTGAAATCGACAATAGGCATGGAAGACTTGTATAAGCAGGAAAACAACCAGGCGCGGCTCCTCAGGGTAGGCATTGCCTACCCTATCGTAATACATCAACAAATAATGTTTAACTATGATTCTGTATTTTATCATTTGAACCGTCATTTTCCCCGAATTGCAGTTCAAGAAAAGTTTTCTCGGTTATAATGACCAGCGCATGGTCAAATCCTTTAATCTCAATTCCGATTCATCAAAACTGCGCTGCGTGTTTGAAACGCGCGGCAGAAATGATACGCATGGAACCTGGGTAGTGGAGAGCAGGCTAGCTTAACCTCTGCCTGCCCGGCCCCATTTCCTCAGTACGAGGCCCTTGAACAGGGATAAGGAAACATTCGGTCTGTATATGCACTCCGAGCATGCGTAGACGCGTCTGCCAGCACTCCGAACACTTGCCGGCCCAAATCCGAATTTATGCGACATTTTCCGAACAGCCATACTCCACGAACGAAGATCTCAGAGATCTGCATCTGTCGTTATCTCTGTGTAATACCAGTATGACCGACTTAATTAGTGAACTATTACAAATTTCGCTTTCGCGGCGCACTGACAATGAAAAGAGGAGTGTTTTAGCTATTTAACACAAAGCTGCAGTCAGACAATTTTTCAATTTCTTAATCTATTTTAGTCATGGGCGTAGCGAAACGGGGGCAAGGGGGGCCCCCCCCCCCTTGGAAGTTGGTGAGCTTAATGTGCAGTCAGTTACTGACTTTTAAACTATTATTTTAATTTTGATGTAAAGAACAATTTTTGTTTAGCACAAATTAATATGGTTATCTGCAACAAATACTATAAATTTTGACAGTAAAATAATGATTTAATATTATATGATTGCAAATTTCCAACATGTGGCCCCCCCCCCCCCTGGAAAAAAGTCTGCCGACACTCGTGATTTTAGTTTTGGCGGTAATTCGTCCGTAAGTCACACTCATTCACTCTGCTCTTTTTAAACAACCAAACAATATATTGTTTGCGTTATCCGCAATGACTTCGCTCCCTATATTTCAGATAAACGGGTTTTATTATTAATTATTATTATTATTATTATTATTATTATTATTATTATTATTATTATTATTATTATTATTATTATTATTATTATTATTATTATTATTATTATTATTATTATTATTATTATTATTATTATTATTATTATTATTATTATTATTATTATTATTATTATTATTATTATTATTATTATTATTATTATTATTATTATTATTATTGTTGTTGTTGTTGTTGTTGTTGTTGTTGTTGTTGTTACTGTTACACTTTGCCTACCCTAAAATTTTGACTGCGAGCCGCCACTGAAAACAACGCCATGTAAATGCACAAATGGATCACACCGACCTCTATATAACTATTTACTTAAATACAACAATTTATGTGTGATTTTTCACTACATCTGGAGTCTTTTGAAGTCATGTGGTGACAGAATTTCAAAGAGAGCAAGTAGTAACTTTTCTGATGACCTTGGACGACATTTAGAGACAATTCTAGAAGATTCAAACTCTTGGCTTGATACATTAATTGCTAGCTGGGGCGTAATTAGTTTTTAAATATCAAATGAAATAAATACACTGCAAAACTTGTTTCCTTGAGAAGGATTGCAGTTGATTTCTCTCTCAAATACACGAGTAGATTGTTGCAAGGATGTGGCGGCATCAAGCCCGTTTAAAGATCAGGCAGATATTGGTTCCCTGTCTTCTACATTGCAATGCGGTAGCAAAAACGATGTTTAGAAGTGACGAACTGTACAGTGATTTATGATTGAGTTCACGTTTGTATTTATCAGAGCATAGAGGTGTCAAGTAATGTTTCCGACTTCAGTGTAGTAAACATCGCGGACCGTGCGTGATTAAGTACACTACCATCTCACATTATTATCAGCAGTGTCTTGTTTATTTCAAGGAAGTAAACATCATCAATTTACTGATGTCACTCGCGTTGATCCTAGCAAGGCCTGTACGTGGTAAGCTGAAGTTTCAGTTACGTATTTCTGGTTACAGTGCAACTTGCAAGATTTCAGGCTTACGTATGTAGCTACTGTTTGTGCCAGTCAAAATGTACAAAGAAAAGCTAACATGGCAATGGGAATTAAATTGGATGTGTTAAAGAGACCAGACAAAGGGGAACATATTAATACATAATACATCTTAGAATATGTTATACTCTTGTTTACTAGAACATCTATTTATGTAATCAGTAGTATTATGTTATGAGTTGTGAATAACAGACACCTTTTTCGGTAAAATTCGACATCTATGTCGAGTTATCGGGATTGCGCTGTATTATACAAATATATTTTAATTAGTTATGTTTAGCACAGTTAAAAACAAAAATATATTCTTCTTCAAAAACTATTTCATGCATTTATTTAAATTTGGGATACAACATATAACAATTGGTTCTGTAATCTACCTCCACTCACAAGTGTCCGGGCTTTTCTCCTTGAAATCTGCCCAGTCCATTGTGTCTTACTTTCTCTTTCATAAACCAGCCACAAAAATGTTATGTTAATATCTAATATAATAATGATATTTACCTGTGTGTCTTATAGAAGCTGCAAGACACAGGAGGATGACTCTTGGTTGGAGCATTACTTTCCAGTCGGTATTTTTCTTCTTCTGCTTCTCGTCTTTCTCTGGGTTGTCGATCCTGGCCTTCGCGTCACTTTCCTCGCCAATTACTTTCCTCTGAGGTTCCTTGAGAGTAAAGGCTGTCAGTAGCGTGATTATCAGTCCTACCACTCCTGCACCATAGTAACACAGTCGCCAACCCTTAAAAACAACACACAAATAGTTCACTTTTAACAATCAGGTGAACATGAACTATGTCTGATTGTGTTTTCCTTCACAACAACACTTCTGTTCTTCGAGACTCTTGTCTCGTATCTAATGCTTATTGGTACATACCAAGTCCCACGTGTTGAGCTTGGGCACATAACGGCCAATAGGGAAGGCAATGCCGTAGCCTCCGTAAATGCCCCAGTTGAATATGGACATGACCAGGCCACGTTGTTTCTCAGGGAAGATATCAGAGAGAATTCCAGTTGACATGGGATTGCAGCCCGCTTCACTGGAAACACAACATTCACCTACATTCACGAAGCATATACCATAACAGTTATAATATCCCTACTCTTGTACAAACTATTCTTACAGGCACTTATTCTTCAGACAAACCTTTGTAGAAATTGTCTTATTATTTCCTTGTAGGTACAAGGGGAATATGGGAATACAGTAGGCTTTGAGCGATAGTCAAATGTTTAAAAGCTTTCAAATTCCATGCTCATTACACGGTTAACATAAAATATAAATATCGATGTTGCATTTGACAGAAGTATAAGTTCTCCAAAAGCCACAAATCACAAAAAATGTCTCTGAAATGGTCAAATGCGGCTTCTACGTCCAGAAATAGCGCCAACGTTGAAGCCGCATTGTTAAATTGCTCTGTTACATCATCTGCTAGTCTGAGAAGCTGTAATTCTGTGCCGAACTGTGAATTTGAGAGTTCATGTGTTTCCGAATCTTGTCTTTGTAGTCTAGAAAAGAGAAGTTTTTCGAGCAATTTACCAATAGTAGACAAAGACTAATTTTGCGGCTGTCTGGTGCTTTGGGAGCATGATCCAGGAGTCCAGGAGTGAGTACGAGTCGCCTGGGTTAACCCAGGACCTCCTAAATACCGGACCTGACACTGTAATTCAAGATGGCGGCCAAAGTGGTGGGAACTACTTGTAAACAACTCGTCTACAGGCTACGATTTCAACGCAGTAAAATAAAAATGTGGTGTAATAACACGCCTATTTTGTGAATATGGGCTGTGTTAAACACAAAAACACTGTCTTAAACATAAACTCAAGTAAACAAAAAAGAATGACATTTAATATTAAACGATAAACCATGGGCAATGAAATATATAACCTCAAATATCATTCATGCAATCTACAGGTTTACATGCCATTATGTAACTGCATTACACACTCAAATTACAAAGAAGATAGACAAAACTGCAAGCAGCATGTTACTTAAATAAAACAGAAGTGTTGACAGTGAGTTGACTCAGAATTATTAATCATTGTTTACACTGTTTTTCACATTTGTACAATGTGCATAATGTTATATACCTACACAAAACATACTATACTGGATGGCTGATATACAAATGCTGCCATTTAGAATGACCTAAAGCTACCTACTGAATTCAAAACCTTTAGGGTGAAATTTTGCTTTCACTATTACTGAGAACTTGATTACTCAGTTTGCAACAACATATTACTCAGCACTTCAGGACACTTTATTTTACAGGGGGAATCCACAAAAGCAGATGAAATATTAAAAATAATAACCGTAAAACAGCACTGTAAATGAAATACATGAAATACGTAATCTTAAATCAGCATTGTAAAGCAACATTGTGTTAGGTTAGGTTAGTGTTGTATATGAGTGGGGTGACAGGGTCCTGTGTTATCGAAATATTTACAATTTGGGTAGTGTTTATGCAATCATTTCAACGTAAATGCATTAATCAATCATTGTAGCATATATTACACTCGTTTATGCACATTTATTAGCTAAATATCCGCCGCATAAGCGAAATAAAACCACTTCATCGACCGTACGAAATTTTCTCATAAATAAAACACGAAGCTTGAGCGCACAATAAAACTTACAAGATCGTAATCAGCAATAAAAACTGCATCCATTGCACTATGTTTCATTCGTTTTCTCGAGCGGACGATTTTGTAAATATTTACCAAACTTTGCTATAGTCTACAGTTTTACATGCAGCAACATAACACATTTCTTCTAAACTACAGCTACACATTTAAATTACAAAGACAAAAGATAATGTACAAATATGAGCAGCATACTACTTACATGAAACAAACTGTTGGTGTTGCAGATGCCACTAATTGAGTTCACTCGAAATTATTGTCTTTCACTATTCACACTATTCACCATGTTATATACACACCGGCAACTAATACACATAACGCTGCAATTTATTGTAATTAAATACTGAATTTAGAAGCTTTATGTTGTAATTTACCTTTTGTTTTAACTGAAAGTTTCTGATTTTTAATTTGCATCCGGGAATGCAACAGTTACGGTGCATTGTCGTGTTTGAGGTTAGGTTGTAGTATGGCAACATTAATATACACTACTGGAACAGTTTTTCTTCAACAACCACTCACCACTGTAATCGTGACACAAATTGTACTTGCAAACAGATAAATTAACCACACTATACGGCTAATGTAGCCATAGTCCTAGATGGAACACAATAAACATGAACACGTGGATAGCACACCGCACAGTCAAAACGTTATTACATTTATTCCTGTTCCTATACTGCCCAAATAAAACTTTTGAAACACTCGCTTTGCTAATATGAAGACAAACTTACATAGGAATTATTATAAGAAACAATAACTCGAAGACATAGAAAATAATACGAAAAACAGCGTGTGGAAACACCTCAGAAATAAATCCCACCAGCCGACGCCATTTTTGTACAACTGGGATGCCAGGGTCAGGTCCGTTAATCTAGAAGGTCCTGTACCTATCCGTTTAGTTACGGATTTACCCGTGAGCTGGTATAGGTTTGTCTAGTTTTACAAGCTTTGGTGTTTTTGTATGTCTGATGGTGCAGGTTGGCTTCCTGTGTTGTCACTGGCGGCGGGATATGTCAGATCTTGGATGTCTGACCATCCAATTGACCATTGCCCTACTGATTACTTCGTTGGCCGCTTGTGGAAGGGGTGGAGTGAGGCAAGAGCGTGTCAGGATATGCAGCTGTGAAAATAGCCCAAAATCTGTCAAAAATCACAAAAACTGATTTTGATGTTATTAAATACTATGATTCTTCTAGTTTTGTTTTCTGTGCTTTTTATACCCCTACGGCCCCTTAAACCATGCCACGTGGTCATTTAAATGGCTCCCTGCAGGTGGGCGTACCCACTAAAATCGAAGATTTTGAGCGTGACTTAGTGCTTTTCATTTTTGTTGTTTGAATTTCGCGGAATAATGTAAGGCAGGGTAGTTTGTTTATCATAACGTGTGTTGGCTGCACTTCAAAACATTTGACGGTAGGTTTGCGCTGTGTTTCCCTCCTAAATGTTTGTTTTGATGTTATAGAGAAGGAGACAAAAGTGTTTAGAGGCGAAGTTCTTGTTGTATTTTTGTGAAGAGCAGTGTGTAAGACTTCTCGTGCATTATAGTTATACTTTAGGCGTATCAGTGTACTTTGTTTCATTTTAAATTCATGCGTAGTGCTTATAATACTCGTAGGTTAGCTTACACCAAGTTTAGGTTACTGTTTTGTGTTAGTGAATCTTCAGTCATCATGAATAGGTTGAAAGATCATCGAAATACAGGAAAGAAGCGTGGAAACAGGAATAATAATGTTATAGGTACCAGGTGGAGTAAAGGTAATTCCACAAACTTACATACAATTGGAGACACAAATTTAGTAAATACAAGCCAAAGCACAACAATTTCAGTAACTTCATGTTCATTTCAAGAACCCCCACTTCTCTCTGCTTCTCAAGACTCATTTTCCAACAAGCCAAAGTAAACTCTGAATGTTTACAAGAGATGGAACAAATATGCTCCCATGACTTCACCTTGGTACACTCAAGCTTATGGCAGAATATTTTCAGGGGCACCAAATGTGGTGAATGTGACAGTGCTAGTCTAGATGTAAAACTTACAAGTTTTTTGGGATTTGCATCTAAAATAGTTGTTAAATGCAATGATTGTGACACAGTTTTAAGTCAAAACTATACAAGTCCTAGAGTACACACAGCTGAGTCTACGAGGCCACCCTTTGAGGTGAACAGAAACATAGTAAGTACATTTTTGGAAATTGGAAAGGGGTATGCTGGACATGGGGATGGGAATGCCAGCTATGAGTGCATCAGCCTATAATGCACACCTTCATAACTTAGTGAAAGAAAATGTTGCAGTGAAACAAAGTGTCCTAAATGAAGCACGTCTTATTTGGAATTGGACCCAAGTGTAAATATGCAGTCGACACTAGACATCACAGTAAGCTACGATGGGACATGGCAAAAGCGTGGCTTTTCCCCTCTTCATGGGATTGGTGTAGTAATTGATATTTTAACAGGACTTGTAATTGGCTTTGAAATATTATCAAAGTTTTGTGGCTTTTGTGAACAAACACTTAAAAAGTTAAATAGTGAAAGTGAGGAGTACGGTCCGCGTTGGCATCACATGAGGCAGCAGGTGAATGTGAAAGGATCCTCTGCAGCAATGGAGATCAATCAAGCTCTGTAACATGAAATACACAACAGTGATATCTGACGGGGATGCGAAAACACAAACATTTGCAAGAATTGGGAATATATGGGAAAACAGAAATTCTGAAAGATGAATGTATTAACCATGTGGCCAAGAGACTGGGGACAGGACTTAAAAACTTAGTAAAAGAAAACAGTTCTAAGGGTATAACACTTGGGGGGAAAAGCAGGAAGGCTAAAAGAACAAACAATTGTAAAACTCACCAACTATTACAGGAAAGCCATTAAAGACAATAGTCGACACGTAGAACAAATGAAATCTGCCATATTTGCCACCCTACATCACTGCTCATCCACAAATGATAAGCCCCAGCACAATAAATGTCCCAAAGGCGAATCATCGTGGTGTTTCTATGATAGGGCTGTCGCTAAAGGGGACCCAGTACCTGTACACGATGACTCCACCATGAAAACCATTCCCTCCGCACAGGTAATTACTAAAATATTGCCAGTTTATCAAAGGCTTGCCAATGATGAGCTGCTTAAAAGATGCAGGTCAGGCAACACACAGAATGCGAATAAGTCACTTCACCATATAATTTGGGCAAAATGTCCTAAAGAAATATTTGTTTCTAAAAAGAAATTGGAAATTTGTGTAACTTCTTCTGTGTCACAGTTCATTATGGGATGCAGAGCCAGCCAAGAACTAAAATGTCACATTAACAATGAAAAACTAAGCCCAGCATCCTTTGAAACAAGTGTGAAAAGAGATAAACGTCGACTAAACCTAAGTGAACAAACAACCAGATCTTCATTCAAGAGAAGCTGGAGGAAAGTTCGAGTGACCAAATTGGCTGCAGAGGATCAGAAGAAGGAGGAAGGACCTACTTATGCAGCAGGTGCTTTTTAAACAGCTAAAAGGTCAGAAAACTGCTATTTTTGTGATGCAATTTTAAAACCTCTTTTTATCGTATTTCAATTTTTCAGCATTTCTTCAGATTTAATTTGCTCTGCACGATGCAGTTTTTCTTATAAATGTATGAAATTTTGTGTACTTCCTCATAATTAACTAAAAAAGATAATGCTAAAATGATTTTTTGATAAACTTAATATTTTCTATGTAATAAAATTAATAAGGTTTGTGTAATGACAAATTTTAAGAAAAATATTTATATCTCATATTCAACAATTTTATACACCCAAACTAGTAGGAAAAATAAAAATTCATCTTGGCAATTTATTAATACACTATTAATGTACTTAATTATAAAATTACAAATTTTTAAAAAAATAAGTGCATCGTATGGAATGATTTTTCAAAACAGTTTAAAAGTTGAATAAAAAAATTAATATCTAAGGAACTAAGATAGAAGAAACTTGGTATAAATACTATGCAATATGCTCTGATCACTGCATAAAATTTTGAAATAAATTGAACCAAAACTGTGGATTTTCGAAATTTCACAGATGCATATCCTTCAGTGCAGTGGCCCAGTTGAGCCGATGTGATCCATGATTAGGTACTACCTGGCAAAACCATGAAGCATATCAGAAAGAATGCCAAACTGCCCAGCTATTTACCTGAACCAAGACGAGACAGTGTATGTACACTCATATCTTCAGGACAACTACGTCTCATACATCGGCAGGCGCAAGAGATTACCTATTTGTGTGTTATCATTGACTGTACATCAAGTTACTATCATATCTAATAAACAAAATAAAAAGCCATCGTAGCGCTCGACAGTGAAGGTGAACACGCCTCAGCGCTTTGCCAAGTAGTACTCGATTAGATATGTTGAAGATTGTACTCACCCAGCAGCCAGCAGCATGCGCAGTAACACCAGGTGCCAGAACTCCTTGACGGAGCCCATCAGCAATATGGCAACACTGAACACCAAGGTACACACCGCCAGGGTTCTCACTCTGTAGGTAAGTAAATACATTATATCTTAGCCGGCATTACATACATAGGCACATAGGGTCGAAAATAAGGGTAGGGGTAATTTTTAACAGTAGTATGTTCAGTGTTTTGAGACAGTGGAAGTGAGAGATAAGGACATCGCGTGGCCGGCGCGTGTATAGGAACCAAAACAACCAAGGCAGAGTTGCAAGGTTTATTGTAATTCAGACACGAGAAGTGGCGCGGCGCACATCAGAGATTGCACAAAACTCTTATAAAACCTCATATTTATAAACGTGTATAAATACGTGGCGGCCGTGGGAAACAAGTAATGCACCTGTTACTTATAAAGCCAATTCCTCGCCCATAGGACGTGGCAAACCAGTACCATACATAACCAGACGGCACACAATATTCATAATGTGCACAATTACCTTAAAGGAGGGGACGAAAAGTGCGACTCGCCAAGTGCACACGCAACTGGCGTTCCCATAAGTACAGTAATAACAATCATTAAACTATACAACTCCAACAAAGACGAAATACGATGAAAACCCCGTTCGTGAATTTTATAAAATTGATGGCTTCTTCGTCGTCTTCAGAGGATGAGGAGGAAGAAGAAGAAATTATAAGATGCCGATATTGAGTAAATACCAATGTCGATATCTATATCTATGTAATGAATGTTTATTTTTTCCAGTTGTAATTCCTTCATTCGTTCTTTTTGTGGGGTCTGTGTAGTACCAACTGTTTTGACATATTTATATAGTTAATAAAGCAATAAAAGCAATTTAGGCCAGGAAAATATGATCACGTACTCTAGTTTTTTATATTAAAAGTATTTACTGTCCCAGCGTGAGAATACGCTGTTAAAGCAATCACAATCAAGTGCACAAATAAACAAGTAAACGATAAGTACGTAAACAGTGTAACAGAAGTATGAAAGTTGCAAATGTTGCAGCAGTGCATCTTGCTATCGCCGTGTGCCAGCACGCGTAAGTGACCTGCGGCACGAGCAACCTCCCTCCCACTGTCTCAAAACACTCTGAACAAAGTAGAATTTCAACTTGCACACTTATCTATTTATTTTATTAATGAAGCATGTTCCATTACCATAGTAATGCTATGCTAAACATAGACCACTTACAAAATGTAGTGTCAGAATAACATTTTATAAGTTTTGATACCGAAATTATAGATACTTAAAAAGTATCATATTTAATAATAATAATAATAATAATAATAATAATAATAATAATAATAATAATAATAACGATAACTTCAAATAAAAATGAATAGAGAAAATAAAGCAAAAGGGGATACATAATTAGTAAAATATGCTTCCGAGCTAAGAGGCGAGGCCGTGGTGCATTGGGCTCCTTCATTCCTCTCCCAGACGTTTCGCTTGCAGCTACAGCAGGCATCATCAGCGGCGATATATAACTCTCCTACATCTCTCGGTTGCTACTCACTAAACAAAACTGTGATACTAAAAAAAGAGTGCTGGAACAATCGTGTTTCATTTTAGGCAGGTTTTATCGTGTTACAACGCGCATGCGCTGCAGCAATCAAGCCATATACACGTGGGAAGACAAAAGAAGATCGCAGTGCTATGCATTTAAAATTAGCTAACGTTCATTTCTCTGAAATTAATATAGTTGTCATTAATATGATGCATTCACTTCAATATTAGGTAATAAATTCCCCAGCAGCATGTTTACATAAGTATTTGGGTTCTCTTAGTCTGAAAGTTTGGTACATACAGAGACGGACAAAGGCCATTGCTCCTTTCGGTAATGTGTCCATGTTTTAAAGGTGAGGAGCATGTTGCATATATCCTTTCACCTTGCTCATTGCGTTATTATGAACCACAAATTGCACCAGCGCTTCCATAGCAAAAGCGCAATAGCCCTGCAACGTCAAATAAGTGTGGAGCACTTCCCTTCTTTTTTATTTTCTCTACTACGTATAGTAAGTAGAGGAAGTATTATATTCCACCCAAAAATTCGATGCTCAGATTTCACAAGAAATATATGTTTTGAGGCCCCCTGAATTACAAAAAAAAAAAAAAAAAAAAAAAAAAAAAAGTGCAATACATCAAATTTTTTAAAATGTGATTTTTACATAAGTTTTTCTACTCATGCTTGTACAAGTTATTGTTGCAAATGCTTATTTTTCTATCTAATTCTTGTTAATCGATATAAGCATGTGCAGAAATTATCTTACTGCATATTGCCTTGTAGGTGCAATGTAAATATGGGAATACAGTAGGTTTTGACTGACGCACAAATGTTGTGTGCATCGCCTAGCAACGTCGTGGTGTGAGGTAGCTTGACTTTGACCGTGCATTTGAAGGACAGGTACAAAAGTACAGTGAAAACTAACAGAAAGGAAAGTTAGGTCTTATAATGTGTAGAAAACTGGACTTACCGGTTAAAGCGATCAGCCACTATACCCAACACTACACCCACAATTGTGTAGACTGCAATGAAGCTGGGTCCTGCGAGGATCTGGTAATCTAAACCCAAACCATTGTAGGTCCATTCACAGTACTGGGTACCGTTCACTACGTACGTTGAACATCTGCAACAGACAACATTATGTAGCAATGTCCCTCAGCTGTACACTTTGCCCCGTTAATGCCTCACAACGCAAGTGGATGTGATCCCACAAACAGAGTTGCACGTGCAGTAAGATTTGCAATAAAGGTAAAGATATCCCGTAATGTCCCTTGGGGCAATGGTACTCGCAGGCAGGCCGAGCTAGTTCCTCTAAGTTCAGTTTCCTGTAGGTTAACTTGTATTTGCTTACATAGTTACACAGTTTGTTTCCATCTCATTCTGTCTCGTGCTACCCTCGTCCAACGATCTCCAAACACTTCACTAAATTCTTGAGACCATCTCTGTCCTCTGCTTCTTTTTCCCAGCCTAAGATTCCAGGTCCTTGTGACTTTGAGACATCCTGGCCACGTGTCCTCCCCATCGCCATTTATGGGTTCTTGCTCTAGTGGCCACTTCGTGCATTCCACTCGTTCTTCTCAGCTCCTCACTTCGTACTTTAGATATCCCTGATTAGTCTGATGTCGATTATCTTGCTGGCAGAACTGTGTCATTTCAATCTGTTTTCTTGTAAATGTGAAAAAGGAGTACTGGGATGACGCAGGTTTTGAGGCTAATGTTGATACGTATGTCGTATTGCTACTGCTGTTATGACAACATTAACGGGGAAGACTGTACATTAGAACTGATATACGAGTACATACAGGTATTAACTGCTCACCTTGGCTACACATTGCGTAAAATCATAGTTTACAGGGACTATAAAAGATAAGCTGCAAATTTATAGATATATTTTAAATACCAAACAGTGAATAGTTTGTACAAGTTTCATTACTTCATATTAATTATTTTAGATTGTATTAAATTATATTAAATAAAGTAAATAAGTGCAATATATCTAAGTATCTACTGTATAAATGTCAAAGGTAGAGAAACTGATTTTCCACACAAATTCATTAATTAATCAATCAATCTCCATTAATTGAGCTCATAGTTGGTTAAAATAGGAAGCCTGAGACTTTGAGCATTACATTCATATTGAGTTTCAGATCTTTTTATAGTTTACCGGGGAAAATGCGAGTGACATGGAGAATTGAATGTCGTGTCGGCACATTCGCCATAGTAGCTCAATGGTTAGAATAGTCGGACAGAGCCTGGAAGATTCCTGGTTCATATCCCGGCTATAGCATTGAGTTTTTCAGTCTCATTCTACCCTTTACAGAAAGGTGGGTGAGTGAAGAAAAGGTCTAGTCAGTCACTTGTGGACGAAGCGGGTACTCTGGTTTCCCCCGCCATCTCATTCCACTAGTGCTCCATCTTCATTCCATGTATCATCAGTGTCACCGCCTGCGGTGCCGTAGTAGTAAAAGCGGGCGTTAAACACTTCCAAAAAGTCAGTCCTGCCCTATGACCCGTACCTAGCAAGCCTTGACCGAGATGCGGATGTAGATGGCAGTGCTCGTCTCGAAACAACAAGCTTATGGCTAAAAATATGGATGAAATGATTTTTCAGCAACTGGAAGTCTTGGAGAAATAAATGGTGAAATTTTCATTTTTAGGTAATGGTTGCGAATTTATTTAGAAGTTTCGTTTTTACTTCCATCTGTGAAATATTTCTCTTCTGAAAGATTTCTGTTCACGTAGGTTTGTTTTTAAATGGATCTTGTGATCCGAGAGTGCGACAAAGAGCAATAGTGAAGTTTGTGTAAGTACATACATTTCAGAAGTGTTAGCTTTTTCACATCGTTCCGGAAGGTCTGCTAGCAGCACATCGGACATGTTGAGTTGACAACTGATGTCGCCATAGTGCAGGTCCAGCGCCGTCGCCTTGCTGGTCACTCCTATCAGGAAGTGTCCCAACTCGGCTAGCAGGTAACCCAGTGAGACAATGACCAGCACATACGGCTTGTATAGGAAACTCAGCTTCTGCATAAGGGGCAGCATCTTCCCTGAAACAAACAATACACAACTGTCTTTCACTATCTGTATCAGGGGCAGCATCTTCCCTGAAACAAACAATACACAACTGTCTTTCACTATCTGCATTATGTGCAGCATCTTCCCTGAAACAAACAATACACAACTGTCTTTCACTATCTGTATCAGGGGCAGCATCTTCCCTGAAACAAACAATACACAACTGTCTTTCACTATCTGTATCAGGGGCAGCATCTTCCCTGAAACAAACAATACACAACTGTCTTTCACTATCTGTATCAGGGGCAGCATCTTCCCTGAAACAAACAATACACAACTGTCTTTCACTATCTGTATCAGGGGCAGCATCTTCCCTGAAACAAACAATACACAACTGTCTTTCACTATCTGTATCAGGGGCAACATCTTCCCTGAAACAAACAATACACAACTGTCTTTCACTATCTTCCACCACACACCGAGCCACGAGTGTCTCCTAACAGATACGTCATGATATGTCTGCGTAGTTAAACGGACGTAAAATAAGAGACGGGAAAAATGTAATACTAATTTAAATTCTTCGCTCTAAGCATTTTTAAAAGTTGTTGTTTTCTAGTGCCTTGCATCTGGCAATGAAGCCATTAGCATGCATTTTTAAAAGTACTCGGTGAGAATTTGAAGTTTTGCATTAAGTTCATATCGTTTATATTTTTACAAGGTTGATAAGAAATGAAAATCGGTCGAATAAGGGAATGTTATCATACACTGGTGGTATGGTCTCACTAAATGGCAGTTGTGACTCTGTCTCAAGAACGTCACAAGTCAAATTGCTGCATATTGGTGATTTCGCCCATGGTTTGGACCAAGTAACTACGGATCATATCTTGATGCTTCTTGCACGTCTTGGTGGCTGCAGTTGTTGCACCTCATTCATTCTACAAGTCTACTAGCGTTTTGCAACCTTTTTCTACTCTGTGTTTGTGCTAATGTGCCACATCTACTGCAGCAGAAAAGCAATCTAGCAACATTAATTATATTCAATTTCTGCAATGAGAGTGAGATAAACTCAGAAACTTATATTTACAAGCTAAAACTGCATGAAATAATAGCTTCTTTACATGAGATCTAGGTTATTATATGTGGCAAGCCAAGATTGCACGTTTCCCAACTTAAGGATTTGGCCTCGCTTACTCGAGCGTGATATTCATAGCGGTCAAGGCAAATGGTAAAGGTGAGTAAAGGGCAGCGTAAATCATACGAGTACTGTCCTTCGACCTACACTACCTTCGTCGGTACTATTTGCCAAATCTTCGTGAAACAAGATTATCGCAAGGAATTTCATAACACGTGTGACCTAACCTAGAAATTCTTAAGCGGAGCGAGAGCCAGATCGTCAAAATGTATCTATATAGAATATTTCATAAATGAAAATTGAATTTAAATACTATATCGCAAAGATTCGACCATAGAATGTTAAATTGTGATGCTGGTGATGATCCTGATGATGATGACGGTGATGATGATGATGATGATGCTGCTGCTGCTGCTGCTGATGATGATGATAGTGATGATGGTGGTGATGATGATGATGCTCTGGCTACTCTGTCTTAACTCTCAAAACCTTGGATCTCAGGGTATGCGTAGGTATCATTAGTTTGAATGGCTATCTATTGTCAACTAATACGGACTTACACATTGAGAACACCAACAGAACATTCTTGGACATGGTTAAAGCAACAAATAGTACTGTTTTTCAGCTGTTCTCTGTCAAGGGAATACTTCTTATCTGACAGTACATCAGCAATATTGCACTGTACTTTTCAACACATTTTCCACTTCACCTTTTACATGACTTATATTACTTGCAACTGATTTCATCAAGTTTATAGGGCGATTACAATTTACGGTACCAACATATTTGATTTTCTATTTCGTTGTACTTTTACTTCCGGCATGACAAAGTGCAACTATCAGCTCAGCACTAGCAGTGAACACTACATGTAACAGTAGATGCAGTGCGGCCCTCAAAAGTAGCAGTTAAGTTCAACCGACATTCCTTTGAGCAAAGTCTGTCTTATAATACACATTAACCGTTTAGTTGAAAGAGTCCAAATGTGAAACTAAATACGAAAACCTAACGGAATGGCTCAGACGGTAACGTCTGTCGTCCGCATTCGAGAGGTCGCGGATTCGATCCTCGTGGCCGAGTTTCCTTGCCCTTAGGTTTTTGCGGAGCTTTCCCAGGGTCGCCAGGCGAATTTCCTGTCTCTCCATTTGGTTACATTAACCATTTCATTTCAGTCTTCATTTCGTTAAGATTTGTTTCAGGGTTGGCAGTGTCGTCGAGCGTCGTGGCAGTTGCACGGCGGAGGGAACAAATACTCTCTGGAAATCTCGTCCCCCAGATTATGATGCGAGCCACCGGTTTCCAGCCCCCGTGGGATGATCCAAGCCCAAGGGGGCGGGGGAGGGAGTTAAGCCAGCCTCCGCCGGAGTGCTTCTAACTAGGAAAACATAGGAACCCTGCCACCAGGTTTGTCGTGACAACGTCTCGGTCGCCCTTCGATCCATTCGACTCATCCATCCTCGCAGGGGTTGGCGGTTCAGGGACATGGACACAGAAGATCGCCTTTAGGTCGGAGTGCTAAGCACCCATCCCCAATTTGTCATTGAGTCAAGTAAATATAGAATCTAAGTAAAATATATTTAGAAGAATGTTTAGATTTTGAGGTTCTACTAATATATGGTAAAATAACCTAATCAAACTCGCGAAAAATGACAAAAACCTGGATTTGTTCTACAAATGACTTATAATATGTAAAAAGGTGCTATCAGGTAAACATTTTAAAAATGCAGGAAAATTACCGTTATATTGATTAATTTCAGTGAAAATATTTTGAGTGACGCATATTTTCCACATAGTAAAGAGATGGCAATCGAAATGTGATGAGTAAGAATCACATGGTAGGTGATGCTGATGTATGTTTGGCCCACTTCCCTCTACTATCATCCTGGCTTCACTTCCAGTCATGGTCATCGAGAAGTTCACATTGCCAATTTACCGTACGTACGTTTGAAGATTTGTTCATATATATTTACTTTCTCTGCTACGTATAGTAGGTAGGGGAAGTATTGTATTCTTCAAGTAAGTTCATATGATGCTAATTCTTCTACATCTTGACCGATACTGAGTAAGAAGACAGGTTTGGCAAAACAAAGGAAACAAATGTGCTTGTAATTAAACAAAAGATAATCGAAATGAGGAGCAGCAGCTGCTTGTGTATTCAAGTCCTCCCTTGCCAACAAGGAAAAAGAACCTGATATAGTGAGTGACCTTGGAACTGCTTTTATGTATGTGTAGCAGGGATATGAAGGTGGACAGGCAATTTAGCAGTTTATTGTCAGCAGCACCACACGATCGCAATCTGTTGGTACTCCTGCTTCTGTTGTTACGCTGGCCCATTCAAGGTATTCAACAGCGTAGACATGAAGTCTAACGTTGCCTTGTTGGCAATCCTCGTACGCAATATGCACACATTCCTGTCAACTTCCATCACAAATCTTCATGGAAGCATTCCTTCCGCTTTATCACAATATCAATTATACGTGTGTGGTGTATGTGTGTGTGTGTGCGCGTGCGCGTGTGTGTGTGTGCGTGTGTGTGAGACCTAACCTATAAATTCTCGAGCGGAGTGAGAGTCAGACCGTGGAATAACGTTTATCTGAAAACTGGAAAGGGTTGAGTGAGACTGAAACTATTCGATTTGTAAAATATCAATTTAAATACCTACTAGGTATATCGCGAACATTTGACCAGGAAGTGTTAAATTCTACAAAAGTAACCCAAAATATATTCATTTGGACTAGTGTAGTTGGACATACTCAACACGGCCAACTGAGGGCAACTCACTCTGTCTCTCTTAATGTTCCATTTATACCACGCCGTTAACATCGGTGACCTTTGACCTCTTGCAACAATGGCTCAACATCAATGCTGTTCACTGACTTAACGGTGGATCTTTGATCTTTATGGGCTATAGCCAGGAAATTGAAAATATACATTTAGTTTGTCATAAAAATATTTCAAACATGAGATTTTAATCAAAATCGCTAGAACTATTTCTGAGAAAATACAAATTTTCGAAAAATTTTCTATATAGGGTAGATTAAGGTGGTGCTATTTTCTACAAAATCTTCGTGTGCCATCCTTGAGAGATATTAAACTTAGATACCAACTTTGGTTTTTAACTGACTTTTTAAATTATGCTGCCCCCCCCCCCCCACATACACACAGACACATAGACAGAGAGACGAACCTGGAATGTTTGGAAGGAAGGAATACAATACTTTTTCTACTATATTAGAGAAAGTAAAAATACTTAAATTTTTCTCAAATGAGAAGTCATTCGTTTTTCAATGTCCTGGACATAGAAAGAAGGGAATGTCAAAGCCATCATATAGCGACTAGCTTTTAAATATTTGACTATCACTTAGATCCTACCGTACTGTCGTATTCTCCTTGTACCGACAGTAAAATATGTAATAAATGTCTATCTCGAAGTAGATAAAATAATTAGAGTAAAGAATGACAACAACAACAACAATAATAATACATAAACATAAAAATAATAATAAATAATGGTTTGTATTGAGACAAGGCGCGAGGCGAGGCGAGGTGAGGCGAGGCGAGGCGCGAGGCGAGGCGAGGCGAGGCGAGGCGAGGCGCGAGGCGAGGCGAGGCGAGGCGAGGCGAGGCGAGGCGAGGCGCGAGGTGAGGCGAGGCGAGGCGCGAGGCGAGGCGAGGCGAGGCGAGGCGAGGCGAGGCGAGGCGAGGCGCGAGGTGAGGCGAGGCGAGGCGAGGCGAGGCGAGGCGCGAGGTGAGGCGAGGCGAGGCGCGAGGCGAGGCGAGGCGAGGCGAGGCGAGGCGAACTGCTGTGAAGGAAGGAAGGCACATCGCTGTTAGATAATTGTCCTTCCAATGACAAGGAACGAACGTGACTAGTAAAGCAGAACAATTAGAGGTCACGGCTGCAGGAGGTGCGGGATGTGGAGATGCACCACCCTGACGTGTTAGCACATGAATCCACGCGGAGTGGAAGCTCCCAGACAGGTTGTCACTGTGACGTCAGCTGAAGACGAGTTGAGCGTGAGGCGTCACCGCGCTGTTTGCTGTTTTACGAGTAGTGAGGGCAACACCTTTGGCCTAAAAAGTTCCCACTTACGCAAGGACACTTCGGTGGGTCAAACCCAAGGGGAAGAGTACAGCGAACTTGCACGCCGTGCCCCAGCTCTCCAAGTCATTAAGGACTCTCAAAACCTTCGCAAACCTTCGACTCGCAACCACCGGCTTTACTTCCTTTCCGAATAAAGCCGTGCTTATTGCTTTTTCGTCCGAAAAAATCCAGGATAGCGGAATTGTCCTGGAAGATTCCGAATATTTTCGAATCGTGAGTAGAATTTCGGCAGCTATATAAACGAGCCTGTGAATGCGATAGTGAGAGGGTTTCTGTCTATTCCGTGCGTGTTTCTGTCTGCATGAGATTAGAGAAGTACTGTGTTCGACTCCCGTAGCGAGAACTAGTGAGGGAAAGTAACATTGCTGCTTGGAACACCTGTTGCCCTATTAGGCAGATGTTGATAGCGACCTCTCCCAACCAGCTTCGCCCTGCTGCATTCCTTCCACACCAGTGGATATCCACCCCTACGTATAGGAAGGAGGGCAAGTATTGTATTGCACCCAACATTTCCATACCGAGATTACAGCGCAAATACATGTTTTGAGGTGCCCTGAATCCAAGGGAACGCATTTCTACAAAAAAGTATGTATGTCAACAATAAAACTCAAAAACGAATATCGGTTAAACACCAAACTTGGTATTTAAGTTCAGCGTCCTCCAAAGACGCGACGCAAAACTTCAGGAAAATCACACCACCCCAAAATATATTTAATATAAAAAGTTTTTCGAAAATTTTGATTGTCTCAAAAATGGCTCTAACCATTACGAGTAAACAACAAGATATTTTCATGAAAAATGAAATGTACCTATATCTTGAATTTTCTGGAAATGTCCTGAGAAATCCTTTTCATTTTGGATGACTTTTGTACAACTGGTAAACTGTAAGGGATAGACAACATTTTACTTCATAAAAGATGAAGATCTTGTTAAAACACACACTAGTTCAAATACATTCTTGTTGAGTGAGCAATTTCGAAGATATTCCTTCACTTTTCTTGAATTTACTATACTTATACTTTTCTCAAGTGGGAAGTCGAACAGACTTAGAAGCCCAATCACAATGTTGATCGTTCATAGTTTTACATACAGTAATATTTATACACATATAAAACATTATGTTGCATTTGCATGACTTTCTCTACTCTTGTACTAATCATCCTTTTGTTTACTAATACGACTACTACTGCCAAGCATGCGTTCACATCTACGATAGCCAAACTAGAAGCTATACTAGCCATAAAATACTGATTTCGCCGCGTGCTTATGTGTTTGTTATGAGCACTGCTTTCAAGCTTTCCGAGCCGTGTCAACATTCCTGACCTTGCACTCTGCGCACTAATAGGCTCGCTGGAATAAAACTGTTTAATATCATTTTGTAACTAAACGAATCGTTCTATATACAAATGGAAAATACAAGAATCATTCATGTTTTGAAGATCTATGCTAATCCCAGAGGTAAAGAATTGGCTTTTGTTTACGCAACGATGCACTACAGACGAAGTTCTGCTTCAGCCTGAAGTCCAGAAGTCGCCGTTAAGTCTGCACACTGAACATTTTGTATAATTTAATTTTGAAAACAGTTAGCAATGTAAAGTGAGTAATTGTGAACCTGTTTAGTACCTACCTCAGTGTGCCGTAACATTTTGAGTTAATTTTCCGGTTCTCCTACGTTGTTGACCTTCATTTAGTAGCTAATGGTGTTCTTCCTGCAGCTTATAAACACTTGGATGAAATTAATTGAATGCCTAATGAGCATTTGTGCAATAAAGGTTTAGTTAATGACAGGTTGCCATATCTTGCAGGTAAACCTTGGGAAAGTTTGTGTTGAGACAGCAGGTCGGTCGGTCGGGGGGGGGGGGGGGGGAGAGACAGGGAGCCTATATCTGACTGGCACCAGCAGTAACTATTTTGTCGAAATCGGCTGATCAAAGAACAAAATGCCATTCGAGTTTTGTGTTTGTAATGCTTCTATGAAGCACATATTAGAAGGAATGCAATGACTTCTCTTCCACCCTGTATACAACTGAGGAAAAATTAACTTATACAATCCTATCACTAAAATGGCATAAATCGTGAGGAACTACATTATTTCAGACACCAATACTAGAGAATGAATTACGTAATTACCATGGCAACAAGACAGCAATGACATCATCACAGCCACAACATAATTTTCTCCAATGTGCCTATAAGAATACCTGCGTACTTACTAGCCCTGAAAAGTATGTCAGTAATATGTTTTCAATATCAAACTAACGCATTTTTCGTTTAGCCATGTACAAAATGTTTCATATTCCTTTTCGTAAATACCTTTTGGTTTTTCTGGAACGAATAAACTCTCAGCACTGTTGGCTTCGTTCAGAATTTCAAGTGCAACACTGTTCATATTTTCAATTGTTTTATCATTACCTTCCATTTTCCTCTGTAAGTGTAGAAACTTCTCTTTAGCACTAATGCTATTTGCTACACGTGTTCACACAAGTATAACAAAAACTGCCCTACATTTGACTGTCAGGTATACCTACCTATCTAAATGTATATTTTAATTTTCAAATACAAAAATTACAATTTTTTAAGGCAAAGAGACATATTTGTAAGTTCAAAACGTTTTGGAGTGTAAATTGTAGGGAACACAAAGAAACCTAGGGCGATTTAAAAAACTAGATCTGTTCTCAACCTATGGTTAAAATATAATAGCAAAATTTCTACTTTTTGTTACAAAGGGCTTTCTTAGTGATGTAAGGAAAGTTGCATACTTGGAAGGTGCGAACATATACACATTACGCTCTTGTGCTAGCAATGTTGGGAAGCCTTGCTGCTCCTCTAGCCGTAATCTTTCTCAGAAAATCCAAGAGTTGATGATGTCCAACACATACATACCTAGTCCTGAGGGCAATACATCATCAAGGGCAGAATAAAGCACTCACAAGTGACAATCCATGTGTTTTCATTTATCATTTTGTCACACCGAGTAAGTATAAAGAAAGTGCGAAGTCACACACACATACTCGTATCTTGTGTTTCCGACCTTGTAACTGTACCAGCTCCGTCACTGCGGTTTTAGTCTTAGTTCAAGGCAAATGTGACGCAATTTCCCCGGAAATTCTACTAGATACGCTTTATGCAAAGTCACACAAAAACGTCGATTGACAATTTCTGTGTGAAGCTTGAACGGTAAAATGGGGAAATCCTGAACTTGTCATGTTTATTAGAAGGAACATACGTACTTGGTGTGGGTGGGGTAGTCGAGGACAACTCTACTCTCCACTTCAGCTTCCGCAACTTGCTCCTTATTGCTCCACTCGCAACATTTGTACCATATCAAACCTTTTGCTATATTTTCCGTCTGTGGTACAAACCTCACAAAAATAAACCAGCACTACCTTCTTGTGGACTCTTGAATCCTTACTGTTTGTAGGGTACAGCCGCTTCCAAATGTTCCCCGACACACGTGGGACTCGCCGGGGAGACGGAAGGGGTAAAGGTTATCGAGTAGTCAGTCAGTCCGTCCAGACCAGAGAGAGCCGTCTCAAGTTGTTTACCTGTCTCCTGAGTTTCATGGCTATAATACTAACGTTTTCCTGTTTCAACACAAGAAACTGTCATGGCGACGAGCTTCTTTGGGACTTGGCTGTAAAACAGCGGAGATTATTAATTGGGTTCTAGATCACTGAAGATAGGAATGTGACATAAATGTGTCTGTCGGGAGCAGGGGCACAGTAAACACATCATGTTATTATAAACGGTGTCTTACACGACATTAGGCAACGTTCACGCGCGCGCACGCACGCACACACACACACACACACACACACACACACACACACACACACACACACACAAACCAATATATACACACCAAGCTTCTAGGCGTTTCCTAATATAATAAGTTTATGAAAATAACAATAATACCTATATTATTAACGAAAATTGATTATATTCATTATTTTTTCAAAACATTTTTTAAAAATGTTTCTAAAACAACAGCACTACCACAAAATGACAACAGTAATTTGTTTAAACACTTGGGGAAAGGATGTGCAGATTTCTTTTGTTTGGACAGAATAATTAGGTATAGAACAAAGTACTTCGTTTCTTGTTTCCTCAACAGGAACTGCCCGTATGTCCTCAACTTAGACGACTGCACGTGAATGTAAATAAACACGTGCAATAACCCGCCCCCAGGACAGGCACAACTACTCGATGAGAAAATTCTCCTTCCGTTTTCCCTCAACACTTCTCGCCCATCGGAAAACATTTGGAGCCGGCTGTACTTTATTACGTCACGCTTTCATTTTCTTGGCTGATACTGTCACCCTGTGTTTTGTATCGAACCAACAGAAGATACCTATGTTGGTGTTCTCAACTCATTGGCTAGTTACGAATAGGTGTAGCTACCTCCCTCAACTGGAAGGGACGGGACGTAACGTGTTCACTTTCAAACTGATGGAGACCGATATCAGGAGATACCTACGCCCCTACGCAGTATTACTATTTGTGCTCTGTATACAAGATGTTAGGGTATGATTGTGAAGACTTTAAAGACAACTTGTTGATGCTAAACTGAAACATAATTTCCTCTACCATTTTCCTTTATAGTGCAGGGTCATATAAATAAAACGGTAACACTGGTTGAATGTTTGATTACCAACATGTTAACACTCCTTTATTGTTTACTTCTGCAATTAGCATAGAGAAATAGAGCTGTAAAAGATAAATTATTCGCATCTGTTCCATTTGTTGCTAAAATGAGTGGCTTAGCCACAAAATAATATTAAATAATTGTATTCTAGCCTGTGTATTGGAATACATTTATGGACATGCGTTTATCAAAGCGCAAAGCGGAAGTTCAGGCATGTTGAATACTGCTCGGAAAGCTTGAAAAGGTACTACCCCTCCCCTTGTTACTTGCAGTAGATGATAACAAAGACATAGGGATATGATGAAACCAGTTTCCTTGGGCTGACTTAGTCGTAGATATGAGCGTATGCTTGTAAGCACTACTCTTATTAACAAATAAACCTGGTGAGTCACTTGCCACTTGCCCGTACTTTTAGGACGGTAGGTCACCCGTCAAACGGCGCATGCGCTTCAAGTTCAGTTTTGCACGTCCTCAGATAGACGAATACGCCAAATCTAGAGGAACAGGCGCTTAAGACCTACATGTTTGTACAAACAAATTATCCTATTACACATTTTCCTATAGGTACAATGGGAATATAGTAGGCTTAAGGTTACTTAACTATTTGAAGAACTGGTTGCTCTGTGATAACTTTGACATTCCATTCTCTTTTATGTCCAGGGCATCAAATAACGAATATTTCGGGAAGGGTTCACTCCACAAAAACGGGTTGACATAAATTGTGTGTATTAACTAGATATGTATTTTACTGTAGTACGATTTGGTCTGTCTGTTACGGTTTACCAGTTATGGAAAAGTACTCAAGAGTGCCAGGACTTCAGGCAGTACTACCCACGTATATTTCATTTATCCTGATAATATGTGAAAAACAGCCATTTGAAACAATAATTGTATGAAATGTTTCATGTAAGGGGAAGCTTACAGGAGGAGTGTTTTCTTCACACACTTAACAGATATTGAACTTTTCGTTTTTGAGTTATGCTCCTCACTCAGACCTTTCTGAAACTCTCGCTGGGGAATATTTTGAGAGAGTAAAAAACACAAGCATGTCTAATACGGAGGAATAGGTATGTTGCGGAAAGGAAGTTGAGTGAGTGAGCGAGGCTATTACAAACTGGAGTCATTTAAGGCAGTAAACTCGCAAACCTCGACCTCTACGTTCACACAACGGAAAAATTCTGAAGTTGCCAACAACAAAATGAAAAGAGCTTTTTGTAGCGGTTCGCTTGCTTAGTGAACTGGGTCGTCTGCGAGTCTGCTTCTACTTGCAGATTCGCTCCTAGGGGTCCAGGTTCGTATGTAGTCCTGTTTACTCTGGATGACTTTTGTAGAACTGTTACTGTACAAGAAATGTACATCTTGCTAAAACACACAATTTATGTCTCAATAAATTTTCTTGTAGAGTGAACCATTTCGGAGATATTCCATGTTACTTGTGTAAGTTTCGGAAAAGTTAAAACTTTCGTGAAATGGAACATCGTTGTTCTATTTTTGTTTTTCGTGCAAAGAGAATGCAATTTCAAAACTTTAAAAGATCTGACTATCGCTCTAAGTCTACTGTATTCCCATATTCCCCTTGTACCTACAAGGAAATAAGCAATAAGATAATTTGTACAAATGTTTATCTCAACTAACACGAAGAAGATATAGTAATAAGAGTTTGTAAGAATGGTTAGTACAAGAGTAGAGAAAGTCATGTGAGTGTAACACGTCAGATATCTGTATTAACATGAAGAAGATATAGGAATAAGAGTTTGTAAGAATGGTTAGTACAAGAGTAGAGAAAGTCATGTGAGTGTAACACGTCAGATATCTGTATTAACATGAAGAAGATATAGGAATAAGAGTTTGTAAGAATGGTTAGTACAAGAGTAGAGAAAGTCATGTGAGTGATTGTTATTTATGGGGTAGGTAGGTAATGTGAGAGGAAGTTACAAATCACTCAGAAAGACATGCATCATGCGGGCGGGAACCGTAATTAAGGTCACTCAAGTTAAATCAAAATGCAAATTGACATTAATAATTAACGACATGATTGCCTTCGATATGGACTGTACAGGACTCGAAAGTGACTATTGATTATTGAGACAGAAAGGGCCGCTCTAATCCCATGAGAAGAGAAGAATTACCAAAAGTGCACTTGTAGTGACACGCAGGACTGAGAGGTACATATGTTCCCAGTGCAAGAACATGTGTTGCCCGCCCAAGTACTTGACGGCGACACAAACTGCAGAATAAGACTATTGTTAAAGAGTAAAACGGCACCAGACATCCATTAGTAACACAAGTTATAAATGAAAGACAAAATACGTATTTTTCTGCTTCGTTTTAAAATAAAACAGATGCATTACCAATAGTTTGCACTCCGTTTTTTAAGGGAGAGTTGTAAAACTGGTAAATAAAACTCTTAAGATAAAGGACTGAAATTCCAAGTATACACAAGATAAAAGAAAAGGGACTGCCAGAAGTTTTATAGTTTGGAGGCTGTAAATGTATTGTTCTTTTGCTTGCTTTTTCTTCCTTCTTTTTGTGGTTCGTTCGTTGGCGCTGTCGAACACGTTCCAGCCTTATGCACATTCCAGTTCCTTCAAGGTCCATCCATCCTCGTGAAGGTCTGGCTGGACTTCTTTCTATCGGAACATTTACTTGTGGAGTGACTAGGCGCTGCTCGCAATTAGCCATGACTCACAGCCCCAACTTGCCTACTGCTCACCACCTAACCTGCGTGTACTGTGTTCTCCATGCAAAAATACACACCAGCACACAAGTGCGAAAGAGATAAGCAACAATTGTAGAGATGGACAGGAGATTTGAACTCATGACATAACCTAAAATTTAAACATGCTGTTAACTGGATTTCTTATTGTTTAAACATAGTTATGTAATAACTACCTCAGTAATATATGTTAATGGCCACGAAAAATCGTTAGTGAATCTTTCAGAAAAAATTAAACGTTTTATTAAAATGCCCATTACATTAAAAGTGGCACGAGCCGTATATACGAGCTAATATAATATAATATAATATTAATATAATAGGAATAACATTTTGTAAGAATGGTTGGTACTAGAGTAGAGAAAGTCATGTGAAATATTTCTTTTTGATTCAGGAAGTCTGAAAACGTATATTTCCGGTGAAATCTCGATCCTCTCGATCCTCTACCAGCTATAAGTCATAATGAATTAAAAGCACATGCGTAAATAACTACACAAACTAGAATTTTGAAACATAGAAAGAATATTATAGATTTTATGTGAAATAAGTGACATAAGATGTCGCTGAAGCATTTCCTTCGCCGAGAGACTCGCCGGTTAACCTCCCAATGGCGGCACGAAGTAAAATGGCGAAGCTCAGATGGATGGGATGACGAGAAGGAGCCTGACCTTGACCACCGTAGATACAGCCTCAGGGATTCCTACCTTTCGCAGAATTTCGTCCATAGTCATTGCGTAACAGTCACCGATCACACGAGAACACTAGTGTATGAGTATCCTAACCTCAATATTGTATACAAGTCGGTGTAGGTGTGCGTATGTTTCCTAACGGCTTCTACACCAAATTAGCAGATAATCCTTGACACAAGGCAAAAATTAGTTTTTAGCTTTGAATTGGACATTCCATTTCATTTCACACAATTATTTACTTGTATTTGGTGCCTAAAAAGTTCCAAGACCATGTATATCTTTGTCGATGGTAATGCAACATTGCCAACATAAGAATAATTACTTGCATTTTCACGGTCTCAGAAAATAACTAAGGAATAGCTAGTTCATGTAATATTCTTTTATCTGTCTTCTGACATTGATCATAGCGTATCTTTGTATGATGCAAAATATGAGAGGTCCTTGAAGGTCCAGCCCCAACTGTTGTGGAATATCTCTCGTAATGGAGGCAACACTGGCTTGTACAAACGAGAGGAGGAGGGAGGGATGGAGGTCACGTGACACAGGGTCGAGAATGTCCAGACCTACATTATATTATGAAACAATTTCCATTCCATGATCCCAAAATGCTTCATAATTTGTTGCTTGAGAAACGCACTGAAAAGTGAAGGATTCTAATCCAGTTTAAAATATATGGTTCCATTAGTTTAAGGGAATGCACAATAAAAATGTTATTTTATCAATTTTTCAGACAATTTATTACAAAATTTATTTTCCATATTGCCCTGTATAAACATTAGATGGTTTAAATTTGAGTGTGATATCTATTTTAGTTCCATTAAATTTTAAAGTTCAACTTTATTATTCTATGGCAATACCTCCATACGATGCAATTTAGCTGATTATATCACACAAATTGATGATATGGTTTTGTTTTAGGAACCCAAGTTCAAACGAAAATGTTTAAATGCCGTGTTTTTTAAATTTCTAGTTTTTTGTAGTTAAATATAGCTTTAAAATTAATAACCTAAAAATCGATCAAAATAGAAATAATATTTTACAGATTGAATGTTATTTGTTTAGGAAATGTATAGGGAAAATTTCACAAAAATTGGATAAACATTATATCCCGTAGAACATTTTCAAAAAGTGAATGTGCCGAAAAATAATTTTTAAAAAGTTGAAATTTAAAAATGAGCATTTTTATTTTGGATTTGTAACCTACAACTTATAAATATCGGATGGAAGGAAAGTCATTACATTAATGTAAACCAATAATATATATCGATATTTGGAGCACATTTCGATCTTAAGTTTTTGTCTCTGACCGTTTCCTACGGAGATATTTTAGTTTTGTCGAAAACAAGCTGGCAACACTGCAGATTGTGTGGGTCTCACTTTCCCTAGCTCAGTAGTTACATAAACACCGTAACGGTGCGTCCTGAGAACATAAACACATACCCTGCCTTGTCCTGTATTTACTGACTAAGTGCAGGTCAATCAGAAGCGCTATCTCTTCCACCCAGCAATCAGCCGAGCTGTTTACATCCACATTCCCTGACCAATCTCAACGCAGCGTGTCGACTTACTTCACGTCTGAAAGAGCTGCTTGGATCATTGCTTCAAGTCTTTCAAGTGATTCATTGGAAACCCTGTGTGATGTTGCATGAAGCTATGTCAGAAATAAGTTACTCTACGCATCTTACAAGTAACAAACTGTTATCTTCGTACATTCCTATGGAACTATGCATCCAAGTTGTATCAAAAACCATTTATTTTTTCGAAATCGGCTGATCAAAGAAGAAAATGCCATTAGACTGTTTTATTTGTAATGGTTGTATGAAGCACATATTAGAAGGTATGTAATAACTTTCCTTTCACTCTGTATAATTTAATTGATAATTAAGAATTGCAGTTATTTATTTTCAAAAGAAATATAAAGCCATTAGCTGATGCAAGAATTACATTCTCTTTATTTGTTAAATGCTTTCTATGCTTCCTTCAATAGTGAGGCTATTGTTGAGGTTTTTCCCTTCTTTCGTATATAAATCCTTGAGCCAAGAGCAGCTTTTGTTGCCCTATCACAGGAAGATTGTGTTTAATAAAAGCACGCCCAGCGTAGCAGGTTTTATCATTACATAACAAATGGTAGGTAACGGTACCGTGGAGGACATGCAGTGGACGTATGCCACTCATTACCTACTCTCCTGTCCCTGACATTCCACCCTTAAGCCGGTGCCCCTGTCCCATGGTACAACTTTTTGTATTCAGTGGAATTGCACACAAAAGAAACAGTGTCTGTCTCTCTGTCACACTGTGATTCATTCTGGTCCAATACAAATGACAGTTGACGTAGCGAACGTCAGAAATAAACATGGCGGACGAAAATATTAATTTAGCGATTGCTATATTAAGTATAGGTTTGTGATATATTTCCACGAGTCTGTCCAGTAGGAAGAAAACACGTATTAGAAGTATAGCTCGTGGTTATGGTTACATGTATATTGGGTCTACTACAACACGAATTGAGGTTAGAAGACCCGCAAAACTATCGCAATTTTCAACGAATTGGCAAAGATTTACTTCTCAGCCTTTTACATCGTGTCGAAGGCAAAATTACACACCAATACACAAATATGAGACAAGTGTGAAAGAGATAAGGAATAATTGTAATGGTTTTAATCTTAGTACAGATGGACAGGGGATTTGAACTCTTGACAAAACATAAAATGTAAACATGCTGTTAACTGGATTTCTTATTGTTTATAAAATATAGATATGTAATAACCACCTCAGTAATATATGTTAATAGTCATGAAAAATCGTTAATAAATCCTCCATAAATAATTAAAGGTCTTATTAAAAAACCCATCTCATTAAAAGTGGCACGAGTCATACATTATATAACAGCTGACTACATGTTGCCTGCGCGGTCCGCCATATTGTTGCGTTACAGACGCTGATTGGCTGTTTTCAAAATGTTGGATGAAAAAATTAGATGCAACTCAATCACATTGTGTCCTTGATGATAGCTTGTAAATAAGAGAAGTTATAATTGTTAGGTATAGTTCAAATAAATAATGTATAAGATAAGTTTCACTTCATTGCTAGGTTTAATAAGACATGAGAGCGCTGCTTGTCAAGTTTACAGAAGTACTTTATCCTAACCGCTGCTACGCTTTGTGCAGTTCTTTACAGCAATTACTTCCAAACACTATTTGAACTGGCAAATTATGGGGCTCAAATTGGTAATGATGATGTACTTGCTGGTATATTGCGGAGAGCGCTCTGTAATTAAAACTATTGAAAACATTATTTCCATTGTTCAAACTTTAAAGTGTTCTTTTAACCATATAATCACTGGCTTGTGAAAAGTCTTGCAAACATTATCCTTATGTTGTTAGTGTGGTCCATCCTTCATATTCTTTCTCAAAGCACTTTGTTTTCAAGTATAAAAATCACATGACTTTCTCTACTCTTGTACTAACCATTCTTACAAACTCTTATTCCTATATCTTCTTCATGTTAGTTGAGATAAACGTTTATACAAATTATCTTATTGCTTATTTCCTTGTAGGTACAAGGGGAATATGGGAATACAGCACACTTGGAATTCCATTCTCTTTGCACTGCCAACAGATAAAGAGCTAAATAACGACCTTCTATTTCAGAAAAGTTTAAGTATTTAAGTATTGCAAAAGCTACAAAATAACAAGGAATATCTGAAAAATGGTTCACTCCACAAAAAGTTTATTTAGATATAAATGTTATCTTTTAAGTAAAATCTACATTGTTTTGTACAGTAAGATTTGTCCTATGTCTTACAGTTTTTGAGTTTTCTTGTTCACAGACACGCACGGACCTTTTTCTAAAAGTGCTTTTTCTTGTATTTAGGGAACCTCAAAACATACATTTCCAGTGAAATCTCGAAATGGAAGTTTTGGGTGGAATACAATACTTCCCCTACTTACTAGAGGTAGCAGAGAAAGTAAAAATGCTTTTTTTTTTTTTTTTTTATTCAGGGAGCCTGAAAACATGTACTTCCAGCAGAATCTCCGTATCGAAACAATGTTTATTTACTGATAGTCAGTTGTCTGGTTGCCATGCCCCCATTGTTGTAATGTAACTTGGTTATCAAAGGAACTAACTGTTTTGTGTTTCCTGTGCGTGGAACGCTGTTTGTCTGTCTATCTGTCTGTCAGTCTGTAGCACTTTCACTACATACATGTATAGGGACGGGCATCGACTGCAGGTACCCACATCTTGTGTAACCAAAGGAAATGAGACGTGTCCTAATGAAGGACGATGATATGGAGATGACTTCACAGGAACCGGTGACTTCAACATGGGAAGTTGTGACGAACATCCCGATCCTATTCCATGGCATAGACTGACTTACCGCTACTATCTCTAAATACAGTACTTCTTGATAAACACAATTGCTCACGTTGAAAACACGTTTCCTACATAACCTGTAATGATCAAAACATTAGGAACAAGTGAAGGATGTGTTACACGTGTAGATGAACACAAAGATAATTTCAAAATATCTTACATCTGTGTGTAAAGTAAATTGTTATTCTAGGTGAAAATGTGTCCCTGCTCATCCATAACTGTAACGTGTAAACTGACTAAAGTCAGTCAGTAAACAGATGACTAAGTGGACTTCTTAACCTTGTGTTTAATTACCATATAATGTTGCAGGAAGAAAAACACTTGTGTGCACTTGCCAGTTAAAAACTTACATCTTACATCGTGTAATTATACGAGTACGTCGCCACGCGCTCTTATATGGGCGTGTACAAAGAGAGACAAAGAAAGTCTTGAATGTCTTTTGAGAGGCCTTCTTCACCTTACGTGTTACAGAGAGTGGTGGCTTGATAACACTTTTGCATAACTGGTAAACCGTAACAGATCTACCAAGTCTTACTACACAAAAATGTACATCTTGCAAAAATACACAATTTATATCTAAATAACTTGTTTGTAGAGTGAACCATTTCGCAGATATTCCTTGTTATTTGTGCGAGTCTTGGAGGATTCACACTTCTGTCAAATGCAACATCGTTATTCATTGTTTATATATTAGCCGTGCAAAGAGAACGAAATCTCAAAGCTTTAAAAGATTTGACTATCGCCCAATGCCTGGCGGCGCCGTGGCCGAGCGGTTAGCGCGCTCGCCTACCACCTAGGCGGCCCGGGTTCGATCCCAGGGACCCGCATGTGGTATTCGTGGTGGACGAAGCGGCGTCAGGGCGGGTTTTCTCCGGGTTCTCCGGTTTCCCCCGCCATCTCATTCCACCGGTGCTCCATCTTCATTCCATGTATCATCAGTGTCACCGCCTGCGGTGCCGTAGTAGTAAAAGCGGGCGTTAAACACTACAACAACAACGCCCAATGCCTACTGTATTCCCATATTGCCCTTGTACCTACAAGGAAATAAGCAATAAGATAATTTGTACAAATGTTTATCTCAACTAACACGAAGAAGATATAGGAATAAGAGTTTGTAAGAATGGTTAGTACAAGAGTAGAGAAAGTCATGTGAGTGCAACACCTCAGATTGTTTCTTATAAACTTCTGCCTTGTTATATATTTAATGAATGCCTACCATTTAAACTTTAATTTGCACCCTCTGAAAATCTCACCCATACATACGAGTATTTTACTGTCTTAAACCTGGACGCTCATTTTTAGGTTCATGCGATTGCTCAAATATTGAAATAATCTTGTTTTATCTAAGGTCTTCTGTTGTGGACTTACTGAAAATAATTATACACAATACTTTCAGAGCGAAGGCGCGCATGTGTTGAACAAGTTTATATTTAGGAACCGAAATGACTTTCCAAAGATGGTTTGTTTTCTGTAAACATAAGATGTTCACTCAAATTAAGAACATTCTGCTGTTCTTATCATTGACTTCATAGGAACTAACCTGATTCGTATTGATTATGTTCCTGGGCGTATTCTTGTATTCTTTTTCCACTTGCTGCATGAATGGAGTCAGCCTCCATGTGGGTGTGACCAGACTCAAGGCTATTTTGGGACTAAACAAAGTCATAACATACGTATCACATTTTGGCGTTACTGTCACTGAAAAACGTGGAGCACCTTCACGAATATCTAGATTGCTCATTATGGCAATTAACACTTTAGAGTTTAAGACACAATATTGTCTTAATGGAAGCCATGTTATTGTTATTCCATATAAAAGTTAGAAAGCTTTGTACTCAGTTACATAACCTATCTAATCTAATCTAACCTATATCTGTCTATCTTTAGGTATCTGTCTGTGGAATGGTTCACTTAAGTTTTCGCTCAGTTTTTGTCCGGATCGTCAGCTGTTTTGTTGGAACCGGATGTCCGGTTTACACTGCTATCTAGCCCTAGGTCCACACCTTGTATCCCTCCGCGCTAACCTCGTGCTCGTATCAGCAGCAAGTAATTACAAATAAACAAGCCCTACGTGGACATTATTCTTATTAATATTATTCACTATTTTATATTAATCATGTTTGATTACCATATATATTGGCAACTCACAGATCGTCGCTAGTATTTAAGGTACTATATTGTGAGATGAGATCTGAAAGTGGAGCGATTATAACTGTGTAGTGTACAACTTCACTATGCCATCTACCGATTTAATTTCAAATCCATCACTCAGTGTTTGATAGCAAACCAAGACTTACACCGCACGGCATGCCTCAGGCCCGCATTCCGGAGGTAGCAGGTTCGATTCCAACGCCCGGCGGGCCTACCAGACTCATGTATGTTTGTGAGGGGTTCCCCGGGCCGCCAAACAAACCTTCATTACATTTCCAGAATTTCACTTCACTTCTCATTTGCTTTCACTCTTCATCAGACCCTCAGGCTGTCGGTCTGGGTGCCTCACTTGGTTAGACGCTGGCCTGCTGATCACAAGGTCACGGGTTCAAACCCTGCCCAGAACGATGGTTTTTGAACGACAGCTCCATGTCAGTAGATTTACTATCATGTAAAAGAACTCCTGCGGGATGAAATTCCGACACACCGGCCACGCTGATGTGATCCTGGCAGTTGACAGCGTCGTTAAGCAACAAAATAATTTATTTCATAAGGGTGGTCTCTTTCAGGGTGGTAAGTGTCGGCGGGAGTCTAGGCGCTACGTGGTATGTACATGTGTAAGCCTGTAGGAGGGCAGTGGTTGTACGAGCCACCACAGGGGACTCTATACGTGAAAACCGTAGAGACCTTGCCCTCTGCTATCGTGCCTCCTACTTCCGGATCGGGGACGGTCTCCAAATGTGTAAGCCTGTAGGAGGGCGGTGGTTGTACGAGCCACCACAGGGGACTCTATACGTGAAAACCGTAGAGACCTTGCCCTCTGCTATCGGGTCTCCTCTTCTCACCCCTCCCTCCTAGGGGCGCACCGTCAGGGGTGTAGGAACTAAACATCTTCCATAGGTTCAAGCTTCTTACCTTGTTTTTGCCTTCCTATTTTACTTTCTCTACTACATATAGTAAGTAGAGGAAGTACTGCACTCTACCCAAAAATTCGATGTCGAGATTTCACCGGAATATATGTTTTGAGGTCCCCTGAATAGAAAAAGGTGCTTTTGTCTGTGTATCTGTCAGTCTGTGGACAGCATAACTCAAAAACGAAAAGTCGGTGGAAAACCAAAGTTGGTATTTAAGTTTAATGTCTTTTAAGGATCCGATAAGAAGATTTAGAAGAACATTGCTCCACCCTAAGCTACGC
Organism: Tenodera sinensis; assembly: GCA_030765045.1. Taxonomy (NCBI): domain Eukaryota; kingdom Metazoa; phylum Arthropoda; class Insecta; order Mantodea; family Mantidae; genus Tenodera; species Tenodera sinensis. The sequence continues at coordinate 135,233,825 of CM060969.1, forward strand.
TTTACATGCAAAATTTTTCGAAAATATTGATATTTTTTTTTGAAAATGGTGCTAACGAATTTTATTAAAATGACATCTTTAAGATATTTTTATGAAAAAAGAAATGTATATTTTGAATTTTCTGATATAGCCTCTGTAGTCCTGTTTGCCTTTTGGTAACTGGTAAACCGTAAGAGATAGACAAAATCTTACTCTATTAAAAATGTAGATCTCACTAAAACACACAATTTATGTCCAAATATAAATGTCCAATTTTTTTTAGAGTGAACCATTTCGAAGATATTCCTTGTTATTTGTGTAAGTTTTGGAAAACTTGTACTTCTGTCAAATGGAACATCGTTGTTCATATTTATATGTTAACCGTGCAAAGAGAACGGAATCCCAAAGCTTTAAAACATTAGACTATCGCTCAAAGCCTACTGTATTCCCATATTCCCCTTGTACCTACAAAGAAATAAGCAATAAGATAATTTGTACAAATGTTTATCTCAACTAACACGAAGAAGATATAGGAATAAGAGTTTGTAAGAATGGTTAGTATAGTACAAGAGTAGAGAAAGTCATGTGAGTGCAACACATCAGATTTTTTTAGACTACTTTGGAGTTGCTTATGAATTTGGGGTAGTTTTGTCTGTTGGCACAGTATAAGTATATGGTGTGCATAGACTTGAGGAATATAGGGAGTTCCTTCAGAGTGTATTGCAAGGCGTAAGCGATCATAGCGCTGTGCCATGTTCCCAGTTGGCAGTGTTCGCGGCCGACCACATTACCACCATTTCTTTAGTTAGGTTGTGTTGGTTGCTGAAATCGCTTAGGCAAGAGCTGAATGTACTCCTAATTTACTGGCGAGGTGCCTATATCTACCGCGTAGGTACTCTTGCTGGGAAACAGCCAGACCATTCATTTCACAAACAAGCTTTCCTAATACCTGTAAAAGCTTCATTGAAATTGCATGCTTTAACACACCTGCATATTTTACTTAGTAGGAATTTGTAACTCTGATCTTTTATTAATAATCCAAAATTACGCCAAAATCATTTCGATAAAGCCATTTTGTAGAAAATACAAGGTTTATATTTTAAAACATTTTAAAGCTGAATATTGAATTTTTCGCTGGCTGGAGGTATTTTGTGTTAGAAACACCTCGCGCATTGGACGATATAGGCCTAGCCTAGTTCGCAGGTGTGTGAATCAGCCCGCCCTTCTCAGCAGCTAAATGTTGTACGTAGTATACCTACAGCTGAGTCCTTCAGTGACACAAGGTGTTCACGGTGAATGCTTCTGTATTAACTGTCCATATCTAACTGGGTAGCAACAGTTAGGGAACTTTGTCATGTTTTAGGTTATGTGGTAAGTTGACAATAGGTAACATCCATTACTGGAACAATCTCTTCTCTTACCTCTCACTGCACTAATCGTGATCTATTGTGTAAGGTAGGTACCTGGAATAGCTACACCAAACACAAATACATGGGAACCACTTGGCACAACACGCACGCTTATCGCCATTATTCCCCTTTCCTCAATTGCCCAAATGAACATTTTCAAATACTCTTATTTCGCTAATGTGAAGACAAACAATAAATCACAGGCATAGAAAACAATATAGCTTGTGTGAACACCTCACTATGGCCGCCATGTTTTTAAATCTCGAATGGTCCGTTCTCTACAGGGCCCTGATTCTGCATAACAGCTGTACCAGGTGCCACGATAACAGCGCCACCAATCTAGCGCATTGCCAAATAAGTTAGGAATATTCTACTCATACGTATGCACATAACTTGATTGAAGTTGATTTTTGACTTATGTGCACACGCGAGTATCTTTTTCTAAAAGTGTTCTTTTTTTTTTTTTTTTTTTGTTTTTTTTTTTTTTGTTTAATCAGGGTCTCAAAACATATTTCCGGTGAAATCTCGAAATCAAATTTTTGGGTGGGATATAACACTTCCTAGTTAGCAGTAGAGAAAGTAGAAATGGCTGACTCTCAGGTCGAACGGTGAAATAATTCGCAGAGGGAGACTTCAAAACACAGAATACAACAGGAAATGTGTTTGAGAAATTACTGACATTATCAACATGTTAAAAGATTGGAGCATCAATGTGATAACGTTGCAGGCCGTGCCAATGGACGCCGATCTATGTGTTCATCCTTCATATTTCTTTTAAGAGGTTAGGAATTAAATAACATTTCCTAGGTTATATCCTCGTTTGATTCGTGAAGCAGTCTTAATAAATGCAACTCGTGGTAGTGAATGGTGGCATTGTGGCGTGCAAGTTAGCGAGTGGCACGGTGTGATAGATTCGCCGGCCGTCCTTGACCTGAGCCCTTTCGCTCGGAGAAATAACATAGTGTAGGATTGCTGTATAAACACTGGTATTCAAGTTCACCACTAATCATTCTCCAGATAGAACCATGAAAACAGAGAAGATGGGACAGGAGCAATCTGATGTGTTGCACTCACATGACTTTCTCTACTACTCTATGATAGGTAAACATTTTCAGAACTCACCTTATATTTCCTTGTAGATACAAGGGGAATATGCGAATACAATACGCTTTGAGCAATACTCATATATTTTAAATCTCGTCGCTATATGAAGGCTTTGAAATTCTGTTCTCTTTACACAGCCAAGACATAAAAAGAATTAATTTGGACATAAATTGTGTGTTTTAACAAGATGTACATTTTTTGTACAGTAAGATTTGGTCTATCTCTTACGGTTTACCTGTTATGCGAAAGTCATCCAGAGTAAACAGGAAAGTAACTTAAACATATGAAGGTGGGTAGAGGCGTTTGTGACAAATCTTCGTGTCGCACCATTGAATTTTTTTTTTTTTTTTTTTTTTTTTTTTTAAATTAACGTCCTCCAACATTGTGTCATATCGGACGAATGGATGAAATGAAATGGATGAAATGATGCTCAAATGAGCCCGAGGTCCATGGAGCTTTAAGTTACCCGACATTCGTTTTCTCAGGGTAGGGAAAACCTCGGAAAAAAACCTTACCCGGATAACTTACCCTAAGCGAGATTCGAACTCGCGACCTCTTGAACGTGTGGGAAAAAACACGCTAACCATCACGCTACAGAGGCGGGCACACCATTGAAGGGTATTAGATAAACTTAAATACCAACTTTGCTTTTTATCGGACTTTTCGCTTTTCAATTATGGTGTTCTCTCTCTCTCTCTCTCTCTCTCTCTCCCCCCCCCCCCCCCCCCCGCCCACATACACACACACACAGGGATCTTTTTCTAAAACTGCTGTTGTTTATATTCAGGGGGCTTCCAGACGTACATTTCCGATGAAATCTCGACATCGATATTTAGGGTGGAATACAATACCTACTTCCCCTACTCACTATACATAGTAGAGAAAGTAAACATGTATGCAGTGTTTACAGAATGTGAGAAAGGGAAGACAGTCTCGGAGTGTCTGGGCTGGGCCAAGCGCCTGCGTTCCAAGCAGAGGCAACCCGCAACGCTTCCTCAAGGGCGGCGTTACTAGCAGCAGGCCGCCCGCCCGGCCGGACACTGCTATAATGGCAGAGGCATACATTACAGAGAGGGGTGAATATTTGCATGACTTGCGGTAGGCAGGTAGTGTAACGATTTTCAAGCCCTGAACATGCACCTGCGTGCAGTGGCGTTTCTTCTTCACCTTGGAGGGGCAAGTTCCCTACACTTTGATACACTCATAGGTACTACCTAGGGCTCATTAGGTATTTAGGCACGTACCGTACGTACTTTGCTTCCTAATACGAACTTCAAACTGAATTTAATATTCTCAATATTCAAACTAGACTAAATAGTTCGTCTTATTGCATAAAAACATACATGTTCTGATCTTTTGATGTAAATAAATACTTTTGCATGTTGACATAAATTACACAAGAATCGCATAAAGGAAACCTCCTTTAAAAATAAGTTTTACAATCCTGCTTTCTCAAGCTACATAAGAACGAGGAATTCCTCCACTGCCATGTGCTTAATCAAACATTTGTAACATTTCTATTAGCACAGCCGTTCTCGTCTTAAAGAAATATTCCATATATTTTGGTACATGTTTTTTTTTTACTTATGTAGCACTTAAAAATAAATATTCCCCAAGTTGTTAGAAGCTAAACGTCCTAACCTTGGAACTACCCGTAGCTTACTAATCTAGTGAGCAATGATACTTTCCAAAGTGTTTGTTTATCTTTGTTTTCCGCTATTGCCTCAATGCTGTATAATTTCAATATACAGAATGTAGACTATTGGCGTCAACTTCAGCAGGATAATGTTAACTTACGGGAGGTAGAAGACCTCCAGACAAGGCAAGCGACAGCACTTCAGTGGGACCCAGCTGAGGTAAACGGCAAACCTGACCATAGAGTTTATATACAGTGATAGCCCATAATAAATTAAGCAAATTTTGTTCAAAATGTATTTGTCTAAAAAGAAAATTGATAGGTTCAGTTGTAGTGTCGGTTTTGTTAAGCAAGATCGCTGTCTATCGCAGCTCCTCACTTTCCTCGCGATGCTGAGTTGCTACACCCACAACCCAGAGCGCAGCACTTGTATCCTTATCTTATCTATACCCGGCATCAACGACAGTTCTCTTCCTGTATAATTACAACCTATTTGTTTTAAACATTGCTACTTGCTGTCTTGACTCTCTCTCTCTCTCACAAATTGATTTATTGCATATTTCCTTGGAGATACAAAGGGAATAGGCTTAAGCGAGAGTCAAGTGTTTTAAGAGATAGTCACTATGTGACTATTTGAGAAAAGTATAAATATTTGAAAATTCAAACAAATTACAAAGAATACCTTTTTAACGATTATCAACACCAAAAATGTGTTTAAGATAACGAGATATACATATTTTGTTTATCTGTTACGGTTTATCAGTTATGCAAGAAGTCATCCCAGAAAATTCAAGATATACATACATTGGTCATGAAAGTACCTTAAACTTATGGGATTTTAATTAAAATACCAACATGTTTATCCTTGTAAAGGGTGGTTTGGGGTGGACGATATTCTTGAAAATCTTCATGTCGTATTCTTTGAAGAGGCACACACACACACACACACACACACACACACACACACACACACACACACACACACACACACACAGACATGGAGGGACCTTTTTCTAAAAATGCCTTTTGTACAATTCAGGGGGCTCAAAACATGTTTCCGGTGAAATCTCGGCATTGCATTTTTGGGTGGAATACAATAGTTCTTCTGTTTACTATACGTAGTAGAGAAAGTAAAAATATGGGTGCAAATAAAAACATTTTTGGTTTTTATTTATGTTCTAAAATATTTTCTTCTATAACAAAGTTTGGTACAAAATGCAGCTTAAGTTTTGAACACATATTGAAGATCTTAGCGTTTTACTGTTGCAATCGAAAGTAGCAAGCAGAATTGCACAATTAAAACACTTGTTTGTTCTCCGTTTAAACCTTGGCTACTTTGAATTGTTGCGCGAACAAACGACGAACGAGATTTAGAGTGGCAAAACGAGGAACAAGAAACTTGTGGAGCAAGCGAGGAACAAAGAGGTCCTTCTGCTTGTGGAGATGTGCGAAAAGGACATACATAGGTACGCACAAGGAGCACTTACCGGAGTGTTGATGTAAGAGAAGATGCACGCACAGTCGTCGTTATTCCACAATGCAATACACACACATACACACATGCACAAGATGTGCCGTCTGGAGGACTCTGCTGCGGGTCGTGGACTGCACCTTCTGGTGGTCAAGACGCCGGAGTAATGGCAAGGTGGGAGTCAGTCGGTGATGCAAGGGTAGGGAGGGAGGGAGGGAGGAGGACCTAGACCTTCAACATCTCTACGTATCTGAGTAGAATTGCGGAAGGAAGCACACACACACACACACACTTTTAGAAAGGGGATTTTTGTAGGCCATGTAACACGTTTATTGATGTTGAAACACGCGCAAATATATGCAAGGTGAAATACTTGTGTTCAATAACATCTTATACCTAGCATTCCTTCCATTTGAAATAATGCAAACTTTGTGCGAATACTTGCTTTACCACATTAAAGTATTGCAATCAATATACTGTGCAAGATGTTATTATTTCCTTAGCTTCTCTTTTTTCCCTAAAAGTCACTTAAACAAAAACAATTACTCTCCTAGTTACTCAAGAGAGGAATTAATACATAGAAATAGCTACAAGCAACAATTAATGTATTGTTGCTACTAAGTTAACATCTGAATGGACCGGTTGAAGCGAGCATTGTTATTGACCAACGAGGACCCTTATTGTTGTGCACCAAGCGGAAATGATGTCTCTGATACAAATACGCCATTGCAGACGATCACTGGAAAGGCATTAGGAAACTTTAGAGATGTCGTAAAATGATATCAAATAATTAGACTAAACATTGTCTTCTTGTTTTGTTCCTCTCACAGATGCGAGTGTAGGACGTGTGCACGAATCCCATCTTTTAACTACCCGTCTTACATTTGTCCCTCTTTCCTTTAAAGACCATCTTTGGATTCTGTAATTCTTTCCTTCGTTCCAAATCTCCCTTTCATTTTTGTTTGTGTTTTTCTACCTCATCATTTACTGCAAAATATTGAGTTGTTGTGTAAGTAACAATGTTATAAGGAATCAGGTATCTTGTTACGACTGGTTGCTTGGAATGCAGCCTTTGTATATAAAATAGATAACGAGTAGCAAAACAGGGATTATCACCAGTGTTATGAAGGAAGCAGCAACTATTATTATTTAAATTGTGGCTGTTTCCCAATAAGCGGTTGTAAGGATAGGAAAGCAAGGACACTGACCAGACACTGAAGGGTGACAGTGTTTCCCAGCATGTCAACTGTTATTAGTGCACCCTGTTTCCTGGAACCGCCAGGTAGCACCAAAATGCCTTGTTTCTAGTTAAACCTCACGCACCTACTAACATTCTAACCTTTGACCGCTCGTAAAAATGTAATTTCCGCTGTCTGCATGTGGCTTAGACCCTCCTCATGACCAGGGATGGTGATTTTTAGCATTATGATTTTACTGTTTAGCACTTTATAGCATTTTCACATTTTTTATATACTGTTTTGTAGCATTTTACGGAAAATATATATTTTAGGTTAACCCAGGTAAGTGGGCCATTTTTAAAACATAAACTTAGTATTAAATTCATAATTGTAAGAAAATGCTGCCTAAATGCAGCATATAAAGATATCTGTATGATTCATTAGTGCACTTACCGCATTGAATAGGTATAAGATAAATGCATTAAAATAATTAAGGAGAAATAATCTGATTTTTATTTCATGATAGAAACTAAACCAAATGACATAGGTACGTATACATTTCTGTATTTCCTGCTTTTACACTGTGTTCAAAAATCTGCACAACTGCCCAAAGAGATCATACAACATATCTGTTGTACATTACGTTCTGTCATTCTTACTCCTTCATCTGTTACAATTAAATTGTATTTACTAAATAATATTTCAACATCTACAGTGTTGGTAGGAGCCCAAATCCACTGCCCCCCCCCCCTCATCGTCCCATATTAAATGACAAAAGGAATAAGAAGAGTGATTAACTTACTAATTGTAAGTGAAACTGCACACAAGTTCAGCCAAACACTGGACTTCAATATACCTACCTACTGACTGCTATCATCAAATATATCAACAACTTCCTATTTAAAGAATTCTCATCTAGGGACTGAAAACATTCTTTAACGCAGCTAAATAGTTATTGTGTGTTGTGAATGGGATTTTGTATGACACACACACACACACAGACTGACATACACACACACACACACACACACACAGACACACACACACACACACACACACACACACACACACACACACACACACACACACAGACACAGACAATAGGCTTGGACTGAGACAAACCGTTTCGATGGATGTGATGGGCGGGTGAGGTTGAACATCTGTTATTTCTCCAATTTCCTACTCAAACTTGTTAATATTGTCACTAAATCACGTAAAATACCCTTTTCTTTAAAAAAAGAAAGAAAGCAAGTCAATTTCGTATTTATATCGCATTTTATCGCATATTGAAAACACGATTAAAATGAATTGATCATTAACAATGTAAATATGCAAGTATAGCCGTTTTGTATGTAATTCGCACTGTATCGCTAATGCCCTCCTCATAAGCCATAATTTATCGCAGACTTTTTCACATACAACAACTTGTTTGGAAAGGTTTAAAAGTCTAGAAGTTGGTGCTGTATGGTCTTGGTAGATACAAATGTTTTACACAACACACTCCCTCTCCACATGGCCAAGAATAAGTTGAACAATTAACAATATAAATAGAATGTTTATAATGTTTAGAGAATTTAGTAAAGTTTTAAACATTTTATAAATATAAAATTGTTCCCATGTCTTGTGCGTTTAACAGATTATTATATATAATAGCTGCACAAGAAAAAGGTACCTCGAGACGTTTTGTTCACTTGTGTGATTAACCAAATCAATAATAAAGGGAGAATTATTGAAGAAAGAAAGGTAAATATAAGTGTACCTTGGATAGCGACCTGGTTGTTCAGTGCATGGAGATGGAATGTTGCTAGTCTTCTTCTTTACGTCGCATCTTAAGAACTCAGTTTGATGATGCAGCTTTTCTTCTCCTTATGTATGCCCAAGCTTCGCCGGTTTTACCACCAATATCAATCCTGGCTACTCTCAAGTCTCTGTCACTTAAATTACTTCCTACTATTCCTTCATTAACTTGATACAATTTTTCAAACAATGCTCTCTTCCTTTGTTTTCCCTATGACAACGAGCATTCTTATTCTGCAGGTGAGCCAACCCTGTTTTCCTCGCCCGTAATCACCGCTAAAATGCTTTCTTTCTTCGCTACATGGCTTAAAACTTAATTTGACAAATCCTTTAGGTATAATTGCACTTGGTTTTCTACTCTTATAACCATATACTATTCGTACACTTTATTTTGAGCTGTTAAATGGCGTTGCCAAAACAGCAACATATCCTTTGCGCAGTCGCAGTGAGTCCAAGTTTCCGTAATGTTTCTACAGGTTAGCCAAGGCTAAAGTAAAACGCTAAGCACATGGCAGTGTGCAAGTAGTAACTACTTGAATATGCTTTAACAAAGGAAAAAGAACAGAATGTTAAGTTAGTACATTCACATACACCTGAAGTATGTTAGTGTTGTAATGTGAACATTAGACAAGTCATTGTGCAGTATTTGGAGCACCATGTTTGTAGCTCCGTTAATATTCTTGTAGGTATATTAATACCAGGGGAAGTTTGAAGAACCCTCTATTCTAATAAGTTTAAACTTATAGTAAACCCAGAAAGTGTATTCCTGAAAAAATGAGTGGATTAATTTTTCAGCACCATAATTTTATAGCGAAAATTGCTGTTTATATATAATGCTAGAAAATTAGCTCATTTTTTGTAATACATAATACCATAGTTTCTAAACTGTATGTAACATAATATGGTAAAAGTGCTCCACTCATTTTAAAGTTCATATGATGTTTTAGCAGCTCAGGAAATTTGAGGTTGCAATATGTAACAGTTTTGGACAAGATGGTGCCCACAGGTAGAACATTTAAAGCTACGGGAAAATACGGGGAGAAAAACAGGATCCAAAAGTACAATGCAATCAGTTAATAGTATCATTAAAGAGAAAATGAGTAACAATTATAAAATTAAATTAACTACAAATGTATTAAATTGTTAAGGAGAACAATTGTTAAAAGGGTGCTCCGGTTTCCCCCGCCTGCTTCCAGGTCTTCACTGTGCTGTACGTCCTACACAAGGGGAGGGTAATTAGGGAAGAACAAGAAGAATGGCTTTGTTGCCAAACCATTAGCATTACCCCCCCCCCCCCACACACACACGCACGTGTGCAACATGTTATTTAAATACAATTTTGATAACTATATGTACAACCCATATACTATCACTACGTTTCCGTGGGGAATTGAAATCGATTTGAATCTAATCTCATTCTCAATATGATCCGCGTTTCCATGTTGAATTCAATCCGGAATGAGGTCCATTTGGATTCTGAAGACTCAGGCATAAATAATTGAAGCGTTTATGTTGGCGAGCGTGTAAAGAAATATGTTTAGGTTAGTGAACACTTTTAGGTTATTACGAGAGAAATAGACTGTTTGAATACGCATGTTATAAATGCATAGCTAACTGTTAATGATGTAATGAATGTATTTATGTTGTGTTGTAGGGGAATGTTGCATGCGTGACCATATTGATTCCACCGTCACTCGCTAGGCGCTGAATCGTGTACAAGCGGACGAAAAACGCTGACATTTCGTTGTACAACAGTTATAGAATTTGTTTTACTTAGTTCTAGCACATGTGTTTACTCATTTCTGCATCTGGGACAACAATGACATACATTATTACCAACTGAGTTTCCCAACATAACACCGTAAATGTATGTATGTTGATATCACACTTGTAATAACCTGTATATTACCAGATTATATAAACTATAAAAGTCGTTATGAAAACAAAATGGCGAGCGTGGAGCGAGTACAGTAGAAGTTACCATCTGCGGCGGATTCAAATCGATTTGAATCTGGTAGGTCACAAAATGTCGACCCGATCCCACTTATAAGAGGATCGGATCCAAGGATTCAGTTCGGTTTGAACCCGCAGTGTTAAAAATCAAAAAAGGAGAGTTCAAATCGATTTAAATTCCACATGGAAACGTAGTATACATATATCAATGGATGTGCAAAGGAATGGATATTTCAGAAATGAAAACCAAAACAAGAAAATATATTTTTTTAACATAAGAAACTAGAATGTGCTCTCAAAAGATGAATAAAACGAGTAGGTAGTGAAGAGAAATTACGTATATTTTATGCGAAAGTAAAATTACAGGTAATTTACACTCGTGCAGGGTTGTAATCTGGTAAGTGGAGATTGTAATACAACTTGCAGAAATCGCTGCTTGCAGTTTCTCACCAGTAGCTCAGACGTTTACACCAGGAATAACGTCTGAAACGTGCAGTTACAGTAGCAAGATGGGACACTTTCCTTGTGTCGTTTCCATTGTTCTGCTAGGGAAATCAACAACGGAGACGGATCTTGGCACGTAGACATTTAGCATATGTCCTACACATTGCTGCTGTAAGTGATGAAGCTAAAGCCCTTGACTATAGCCATGTTCTTGCACTTCACGTGGTGATTTCTCCACACGCCACATCCTTAAACTTCAGGCGTTCGTACGTACGTACATATGTATCTTGAAATGCTTGCGATAATGCTGAATGAAACTGATTTATTAACGTTCCAGAAGACTAAAGCATTATGTGACATATTGAAGTAGTCACTTCACTTACTTGTGACTGTGATGAAATTCCGTAAACTTGGATGTGTAGATTCAGATGTGTTTTAATGTTAGTTCCCACATGTTGTGAATTTCATGCACAAATCCACGTAGAACGCCACGGAATACCCGTACTCTCACTCTTAGCAAAATTACACATTTGTAACGAAACTTTTAATTTGGATTCTGTGTAACTATGTAAATGCCAGAAAACAGTTCTTCACTTGTTTTTAAACATTGTCAGTTTGTCGGCTTTGCTTTGTTTTAGAGCTAGAAATAGTATCTCACAGAACTTTCTTTAAAGCAAATAATCTAAAACACAAAGAAATCTGAATTCTCCTTGAAATCAGGCTTTAATAATAATAATAATAATAATAATAATAATAATAATAATAATAATAATAATAATAATAATAATAATAATAATAATAATAATAATAATAGTAATAGTAATAATAATAATAATAATAATAATAATAATAATAATAATAATAATAATAATAGTAATAATAATAATAATAATAATAATAATAATAATAATAATAATAATAATAATAATAATAATAATAATAATAATAATGATGATGATGATGATGATGATGATGATGCTGATGATGATGATGATGATGATGATGATGATGATGATGATGATGATGATGACGACGACGATGACGACGATGATGATGATGATAAGTGAAAGTTGCACTCAAATGAGCATTTAATGAGTTTGTCTATATGTACATATGTTTTGTTCTGCGTTCATTTGCTGCGCATGTCCTTTCTTCGCCCTTGTTGTAGTGGTAGAGTTCACACTTCTCTTTACACGATTTGCACAACAATGGTCGTTCACTTGGTGAAATTTCACACAGCAGATGATGAAATCAGGCGTGAATATTACCTGTGTATACAAAAATGGACGTTTGCATATATGCAACTGCTAACCTCCAAAACCCTCGACCGATCACCGCGAAATTCGGCACCTACATGTATTTCTTCATGAAGAAGCATTTTATGCTACCCATTTTACTGTGCAACGTATTACATTCACATGATTTTCTCTACTCGATTTTGCTTTAATGAACACACGCCCATCAGCATATACATAATCCATACAATTTTCCATAATTGAAATAGAAATGTGTGTTACATTTACACGGTTTTCTCTACTCACTTTTCTTTTAGGAAAGTATCGCTCTTCTTTATCTACTCGCTCTTCATAGCATGTATTGGTATGTATGAACAACACTGGTGGATCGATTTCCATGAAAATTTGAACATCTGAGTGTTTGTCATGCAGGTTTTGATGCTATCCACTTTACTATGTAGCGTATTACATTTATACGCTTTTCTCTACTCACTTTTCTTTTAGGAAAGTATCGCTCTTCTTTATCTACTCGCTCTTCATAGCATGTATTGGTATGCATAAACAACACTGGTGGATCGATTTCCATGAAAATTTGAACATCTGAGTGTTTGTCATGCAGGTTTTGATGCTATCCACTTTACTATGTAGCGTATTACATTTATACGCTTTTCTCTACTCACTTTTCTTTTAGGAAAGTATCGCTCTTCTTTATCTACTCGCTCTTCATAGCATGTATTGGTATGCATAAACAACACTGGTGGATCGATTTCCATGAAAATTTGAACATCTGAGTGTTTGTCATGCAGGTTTTGATGCTATCCACTTTACTATGTAGCGTATTACATTTATACGCTTTTCTCTACTCACATAATGTCGTATAAAGTTCAAATTATGTGTATTACGGCAGTTTTATACCACAACCTATTCTCCTGTTGGAAAGTGCAAGTTTGCCACTCTCTGAATTTCACTATTAAATTAAAATTATTTTGTTGTTTAACGACGCTGTCAATTGCCAGGATCACATCAGCGTCGCAGGAGTTCTTTTACATGTCAGTAAATCTACTGACATGGAGCTGTCGTTTTTAAGCACACTTAAAAACCATCGGCCTGGGCCGGGTTTGAACCCGCGACCTTGGGATCCGTAGGCCAGCGTCTAACCAACTGAGCCACCCAGACCGACACCTCTGTATGTCACTGGCGATGTATCCAGAACATAATACCTGAATCACTGGCACTGCAAAGCTTTCTTGAACGCAATTTTGGTTTTGAAGACATGAAAATCATAAATTCAGTATTGTATGGAGAAAAGTTATAGGAAAATTACCCGTAGAACTTGCTGCATTGGCGTCCATGTCATACGCTCCAGTGACGTCATATTCCGCTGAAAGGTTTTACTTCATACAAGAATGAGTTACGCAATAATAGGAAATTGTTTACGTCAGACAGTTTGGATGTAATAGCAAACACTGAGCTATAAGAGAAACAACAGCAAAATTTGTTCTTCCCGTGTTTTTATGTGTATTTGATAATGTATCACACACGGTTTACTTCCTGCCCATTGTACGAATTATCACTAGGTTATATTTTGTCAGTGTCGCCAACTGTTTTCATAAATCGCAAAAAACCAATATATTACGCGTTACAATAGATTAACAATAAAAATAGCACTGCATTTCAACTTGACAACTGTGTCTTTAACCATGTTATTTTATAATTATACACTTTCCCAGAAAAAAAGGTTACTTGTCGATATTAAAAATAGAGACACATTTATTTCAGATTGTAAATTGGTTTTCTGTTTTATGCAGCAACAACAGAAGATCGAGGTAGTGTTATTCTTGGGTTTCATTATCCTCAGTTGGCAGTAGGGTAAGTCCAATTGTTCTAATTGTAATGAATATATTTTAGGTTATTTTAATGGAATTTAACATGTTCTGCTAAAGTCTTTGCGATATAGTATATAAATTCATACTTTATTAATGAAATAGTCTAGATAAATATCATTGGATGGTCTGACCTTCCCATGACAATCGGTCAGCTAATTATGATATTACTCGTAATAATGTAAATCTGTGTGAAAAAAGTTAATAAATGTCACAACCCTAAGAAAAACGTAAAATGATTGGTGCTTGTACTGATACACGAAGCAAAACTTAACAAGAGCCTATTTTAAGTACACAAGAAAGGTAATATGAAGATTTAGTTATTCTATCTCAGAATGAGAACCCTGCTGATTGACCACTGATGTATTAGATATCCCCCTAGTTGATAATTGTATAAAAGTATGCCAATGAATAGGGAGTGGAAGGGATATTTCGTATCTCCACCCCCAGGAGGCATGGATGAGGTGAAGGAACCCCAGGATGGCCGGGACGTGCAGATACTCCTATTTCACAGCGGGAAGACAGGGCCAATAACTGTAAGCCTGCAGGTGGGAGCTGGCTGTGCGACCACCACTGGGGATTTTTAATGTCTAGTTAGTAGGTCCCTGCCCTTTACTGTCCGGTCACCCTTAGTATCCTCTCACTTCATCCCTCTCTTCCGGAGGGCGCCCCCATAGACCCATAGCACGCCACTGAGTGTTTGGTAGACACATGCTAGGAACAATGAAAATGCAGTCCCAGTTGGCAAGAGAAAAGAAACTCCCCCCCCCCCCCCCCCCCCCGCCGCATCTTCTATGTTGGAAGGGAAAGAGGGGCAATGAAAACGCGGCACTTCAGAGCTTCAGTTGGCAACAACTAGTCATCTTCTCTCTTGCACAGATGTTGTTTGGAGGGGAAATAATGAGTGACGAAGACGGGAATTCCATCTCGTCTTCATAACAGTCTTCTTCACTCACTATAATGGGCTATCGGTGATTTCATCCCACTCAACAAATGACATTCGTTTATCGCATTCTATCGCTATTGAACCCTGCAGCGATATTTATACGGAAATCGATGCACAAAATCGTTAGAACTATTTTAAAGAAAATCAAAATGTTCGAAAGATTTTCCATGTAAAGGGTAGCTTAGGGTAGAGGAATTTTCTTCAAACTCTTCGTGCCGCATCCTTGAAAGACATTTAACTTAAATACCAACTTTGGTTTTTAACCCACTTTTCGTTTTTCAGTTATGCTGCCACAGACTGACACGCAGACGGACCTTTTTCTAAAAATGCATTTTTTTTTTAATTCAAGGGCCCTCAAAGCACATATAGTAGAGAAAGTAAGAATTGAATGTTTGCAGATTTTGATGTGATTTGCCTTATCTGGAGCAAGTGGTTGTGAATCAGGTTTTCCTGCTGCCCATGTGGCGGTTACTGACCTTGAATACGCGCTGCTGTCGTCACAGAAAGCCCCGGGGTACGGAAATGGCTGCAAGTGTTCTACAGACAATTCACATTTGCCCGCCCGCCCGCTATTGTACTGGCCATACGAGTGACCTGGAAAAACACCCACATGAATCATGTGCCTAGCAAACTGCGGAAGCAGGGAATTTTTATTAATTTTATTATAAAGTCATCTAGTTGTGTTGCACGCTACCATTGGTGGTCAGTATTCCACCCAAAAGATTCCATATTGAGATTCCACCAAGCGGCTAGACCGCACTGATAAGCCATGCGTTTCTCCGATCTCAAAACCGAACTGAACTACAACTTAAACATTTTAGGTGATAGTCACGTGATCATGAATGAACACCTTGTTTATTATGGAAGTGCTTTCCTCCGACCGAGAACTGAACTGAGACTGAATGACTTCTTATTCGTTTGTCACTAGACTTTTAAGTTTTCCACCAGAAATCTGGACGTCGAAAATTACGTTGGCGGTCCGTTCTTCAGTTGAGTTCAGTTGACCTGAAGTGAGGTTATAGTTGCGCTATTGGGTTGTTTACTTTGCAGATTGAACATAATGAGTGGTAAACGAAAGTTTTCACACACTGAAGAGGAAGTAATTATTAATTTTATTCGTCAGAACGAATGTATATGCAATCTGCACAATGCAGAATATAGAAATGTGGAGAAAAACGGAGACTTTGGAAGAAGTAGACGAAGTAGGAAAATCACGTACCTACATAAGTAAGTAAGTTTACTCTTTTTGGATAAGGCTTAATAATTTTGAGTTTGTTTCTTTTCTCCATGCAAACATTCTGTCCACAGAGTGGACTTGGCTGCTGTAACCTCGTCATGTATATATGTATAGGTGGTAATCTAACCTCACTTGATCGGTTGGTAAAGATTGCGTATCTGCTAAAAGCGCTGTTTGTAAGAAACACTTTACCTGGGAGGCGTGAAGATGCTGTGAGTGTGAATTACTACAAGTTGTGCATTATAATGCTACACATGATGGTGTACTAATACAGACATGTGTTGTAATACAAACAACGCCAGGTTACGTCAGTGAATTCTGCAGCTGGTTGCAGTTCGTTTATCTATATCTAGCCGTAGTAATATTAAGATTGGGTTTAATTTTGGTGTTCATCTGAAGTCCTCCACGAACTAGTGTCATTGTCCTTCAGGTGTCCCATAGACACCTTCTGCACTACGATTAGCATACATGGGATGTACCTCGGAGCGTTTTGCAAACTTTGTTCATTATCAGTATTATCTGTTAATTCATCCACCAAAATAAACAACGAAGTATCCAATTACAACTCACTTTCTTCACTGTCATGTAGCTTTCCCAATCCTATTTCAGTCATATTACTTATGGCACGATGTTTTCAGTTCAGTTTTAAGTTTTCAGTTCAGTGTTCTAGGGAATCGTTACTGAAAACTGAACTGAAGCGATCTTAACTTTTCAGTTCTAGTTCAGTTCAGTTGAGTTCTAGTTCAGTTCTAGTTCAGTTCAGTTGAGTTCAGTTCTCAGATTAGAGGAAAGCAAAGCTTTAGGCTTCTCGCACAGAATTCAGGATAACCGTTTTGTATGTTTGGTTGGTTTGGGGGGTGGAGTAGTGTGGCGCTACATGAGGCTTTGGTCCAGGTAATAATAGGGTTGAGGTGCTTCGCCACCTTCCAGAAAGAACGGTCTCGTTACAGGGAATCCTCAATGGTAGAATGTTCCAGGAAAAGTTGTGGTCGACTGTAGAAGCGGACGGACGATTTAGGCGCATGCAAGAGACAGAACGTGTCGCCCCAAGCAGTGTTATCGTAATTACTGCCAGTACACAAAGGAAACAACAATAAAATGGACGCTACAAATATAAAACACAATGTAAAGGAAGAAAGTCAGGGTATACGAATCGTTTTCCGATGTTGCTCGTTTGTGTTACTATGACAACGCTCTCTCCAAACTGCCGTGCAGGGAAATCAAAAACAATAAAAGGAAATGCTTTCCCCAGCTCCCGCTAGTGGATTATCCGGCTAAACGCGCAGTCTCCAGAGACCAGTTGGGGCAATGGCACTTTTATCTACGTCTCTACTGGTAAACATCATAATGAAGCCTTCTCTGAAAATGGTACCTGTACGCATGCGCGCGCACACACGTCAGTGTTTTTACTTTCTCTAATATAGGCAACATAGCTTATCGGCAGTTTCCAGGAGTTCAACATGGCCGACAGCAGTCGAAAGTAACCCCCTAAAACATTCATGCCAACGCATGTGCCTAAAGGCTTTTCTAACCTTAAATATCACAGAGTTCAAGTAATATGCTTTCAAATGATAATGCTTGAAAACCATTACCACAACAATGTACACTTCCGAATGTTAGATATAGTAATATATATTTAATGCACTAGAGTGTTGCGAAAATAATAACATTAACTATAGCTCATGCACGTACCTAAACAATTGAAGGGAGAATCACGCAAACACAAGCTATACGTTCACAGATTAATGCTTTACGGATTTAAGGTTCCAGATATCCCAAACTGTGCATGGAACATAGAGGAACAAACTATAAATCATTTAATTTACGTATGTTAAACAAGCAAAGACAAAAACTGTTAATCGAACTCGTAATGAATGGGCAGTGAATAAAACTTCATTAACCAATCCTTATTCTAGACATTTCAACTCGTTTATTAGTTCCATAGATTTCGACAAACTGAAATAGGCATGTGTTTGAAGATGTAAAATTGGGAGCATGGTTGATTAATAAATAAGCAAGGATAAGTATGTAAGTAGAGGCGCCCTGTGGTTCCTAACCTCAACCGCCTACGCTACGACAAACATGCGAGCGGTGACCTTAGGCTGGAGCGAGGAATACGTTGACCTTGGTCACACCGACCAACAGGTGTGCACCCCTCAGAGCTCGCACATAAACTGACGTCACGAGCGTGAAGAACACTACTGCAGTAATTCACCAAAAGTGAACGATGGCACACGCAGTACTGTGATAACATTCATATGTCCTTCTCTACTCGCAAGTAATAATGAACAAGTAGAGGCACGTGGCGAGAGACCTTGTGGTAATGCCCCAGTGATTAGGCAACCCTTTCACCATCACTGCAGGCGAGCGCCACTTCAATGATGCGCTGATGGGCGGCCCAAGTAAACACAAGGACTTGCTACAGCAGTTGAAGGCATGTGCGTAAAATCGCTCTAACCTTCAAATGCAACGTGTTGCACTACAGAGACGTTTTAGAACGCTGCAAGGGCGTTATTTATTATTTCCCTATTATATTGCCGTTTAAGTAGTTAACAGTTAACAGTAGTTTACATTTTATGTTATGAAATGAGTTCAAATCTCCTTTCCATCCATACTAGGATTAAAACCATTACAGTTATTCCTTATCTCTTTCACACTTGTCTCATATTTGTGTGCTGGTGTGTAATTTTGCCTTCCACACGATGTAAAAGGTTGAGAAGTAAATCTTCACCAATTCGTTGAAAATTGCGATAGTTTTCCGGGCCTTCTAACCTCAATTCGTGTTGTAGTAGACCCAAATACGTACCTCGGCTCGCGTCCTGTAACCATGACAAGGAGCTATACTTCTAATACGTGTTTTCTTCCTACTGAGGCAGACTTGTGGAAATGTATCATAAACTTATACTTAATATAGCAATGGTTAAATTAATATTTGTGTCCGCCATGTTTATTTGTGACGCTTGCTACGTGCATTGGACCGTGGGACACCGGTTTAAGGCATGAGGCCAGCAGGTTTACTGATTTGAGCCATACCGCTGTCAGTTTTAGCAGGAGTTTGTGATACAAAGGAGCATGTTGTGTGTACATACATACGGGCGGGCGGGCGGGCAGTGAGTGAGGCTGAGGCTGAGGGTGTGCCCAGCCGGACCCGGACGTGATTCAGGGCTGTATCTGTATCAGCACACATGATCTCTCCGCGACCTTGTCTCCTCTCCTCAGAGCAGGTACCTACCTACCTACCGGAACAGGAAAGTACCTGCCTACTCTGGTCAACTGTTATTGCGCATGCGCATTCCTCCCTCAAACAATTGATGTGTTACACTCACATGACTTTCCCTACTCTTCTAGAAACGTTTCTTCCTCTACTTGATGTTAAAAAGTTCGCTACGTGGAGTCTTTAAAATTACGTTGTCTTTGAATAGCGAATATAAATATTAGATACTCCAGACAAATAATAAGAAATATCTTGGAAGTAGTTCATGTAAATTTCATTTTGCATTAAAAGATATTAAACATGTTATTTTAAACAAATGGTTAGAGCCATTATTTAAAAAAATAAATTTTGGAAAAATGTAAAGGATAATCTGAAAATGTTGTCGCATCCCTAGAAGAAGTTAAACTTAAATATCTTCTTCTTGTGCTTCTTTCTGTATAGGATAATATTCTCTTCATTCCCCTTTTTATTGCGTGGATCAGTTATAAATGCTGTCAATGCATGTTCTAGCGGGTGTTCCTCTTGTCCTTTTCCCATCTACAGGCCTGCCTTCTTTGGCTCTGTTTACTAGACGCATCTTTACAGTGTTTTCGTCGCTCATTAACAACTTTTGTTACATCTTGAATGTGGCAATTTTCTCTGATTTCCGTATTCTGCTCTGGTCTTTGCTGCAGATTGGTCACTTTATCGGCCTGTGGTTTTACTTCTCGGATTTATATCCACTGCTTACTACACGTAGTGGGAGTATAAGTGAATGGTTGCTGGTAATATCTGGGCTTGGCACGCAGCCATATAACAGGCGGCAAGCTCAATGGAAACAAACTACAAACTCTTCTTTTTGCTTCTAGAAGCATTCGCAATTTATCACAAGACCGTTTCGTTCTTTCGGGAGGTAACAATACCTTACGTACACAGCCGAATATTATGACAGTAATCGACCTGCTATCACTTTCAGTAGTATATGTTAAATCAGTGGTAGACCTGCCAAATACAATGGGACCCGGGATTACAAGGAAAACTAGGGTTTTCGTGACACGCGCTTTATCTTGATGACGCACCACTTCTCATAGGAACGTATACCTACAATCAGAATAGATATGAGTGTTGCAGAAATGTTTACCCACTAATAAGAAAATTGCCTTTATGTTCACAAAATTGGATCCACGAATACGAGAGAACTAACTAATCTAACAGAAGCCAAAAAGTAATATAGTGATTTCGAGTACAAACAGTAGAGTGTCAGGAGTGCTACTTATTCTGCATTACATTTGCATAACTGGTAAACCATAAGAATTAGGAAAAGATCTTAGCATACAAAACTGTACAACTCGTTCAAGTATACAATTTATGTTAAATATATTTTTTGAGCACCTAACCATTTCCGAGTTATTCTTGTTATTGATATGAATGTTCAAATACTTATTACTTTTTTACTGTCGCATATCCTCCTGTTCTGATTATGCAATAAGATAATTTGTGCAAATGTTTACCTTGCTTAGAGAAATAAGCGTACCAACCTATGTAAAAAGCCTTGGTACAAGGATAGAGAAAACCATGTAATACATTTGTCCTCTATAATACCTAACTAGAGGCTTGTTATATTATTTATTCATTGATTGGTATCTTACATCTTACAGCATTTTTCCTCCAATTAGTTCTCATTCCATCTGCGTGGCTCACCGGTGCACGATCTGATGGAAATTTTGCTGCATGGAAACATTTAACGTATTAAAATCGATTCATTAACCTCAATTCGTAGAAAACACATTTTTTCAGTTTCGCCAACATAAGAGTTTTAATTATTATGCTTGAGACTTGCGTCACCAAATCGATTTCATTCCGAATTAAATTCAACATGGAAACGCGTATCGTTTTGAGAATGGGATTGGACTGAAATAGATTTCAATTTTCCATGGACACGTAGTGAATGTGAATTGAATAATTATTAGCTGATGCAAGTTTGGTAAGAACTACGGTGACTCTAATAATGATAAATGAACTTACGTCATATCCATTAACCTTTGAACTATAATCTCTCAACTTGAAGAATTCCTGTATCTCTTAGGACAGTTAAGAACTGTAACGGCCAATTTGAACAACCACTGTTAAATTTTAACACAAAGTTAAACTGATTTAACACTGAAGTTAACACATTCTGTTTTACAGAACAGTACTAACTCTAACATATTGTTAAAATCGGTGTTAAACTGACATATCCCTGGGTTAAGGCATTTAAGGGACCGAGGGACTGAAATATGACCACAAAGTTATCAAATTGACGATTTTCAGATTTATGCATATATATTTTCCACAAAAAGGACTCAAAAACAACTAAATTTAGTAGTAAGAAGTGGTTAAAGTATGAATCTGAGGAGAGGAACTACTAGACAAAGGAGGGAAATATAGCAAACATGCACATGTGTTTTTATCGACTTCACATTAAATTCTGTGCTGTTCTCCTAGAGTTTTTCCACCCTGTGTGCTCCATCTATGTGACTTCAACTTCAGTCATTGGTTTAAAAAACTGAAAATTTTCTTAGTCTACAAAATTAAATACAGAAAAAAAAGTTAAAAAATATTTTCAGTGTTCATCAAAGCAAATAAATGACTTTAAAAGTAACTATTTCTTCTTCCTGACAGAGACTGGTGGTGTTTATTAAGCAATTAGACTTTGTGATATTTTAGTTTTCAATGCGTATGCAATATTTTGAATATTAAGATATTTATGCATTGAAAATTGAGGGTTTAATTTTTCGCAGCTGGAACTTTGGGTGATAAACACCTACATAGACTATAGCCAGAAAATTGAAAATATATATTTCATTTGCCATAAAACTATTTCTAACATATGACATTTTAATCAAAATTGTTAGAACAATTTTCGAGAAAATCTAAATTTTTGATAAATTTTGCACTACTTTAGGGTGAAGGAATTTTCTTCAAAATCTTCGTGCCGCAGTCTTGAAAGATATTAAACTTAAATACTGACTTTGGTTTATAACCGAATTTTCGTTTTTGAGTTATGTTGTTCACAGACACAAGGGTCTCTTTGGATTCAGGGGGTCTCAAAACATATTTCCAGTGAAATGTCATCATCGAAATTTTCGGTAGAGCTATACTTTCCATACTTAGTACTCGCAGTAGAGAAAGAAATAAAAGAGGAACTTGGAGAATTGGAACATTGGTGAAAACCAATTCCCTAAGAAAAAATGAGGAAAACGAAATATAGGCCATGGAAAATGTGAGGGCGAGGGGACAGGAGGGGAGGGGAGTGAAGTGGACGATGAAGTGTGAATAATCGTGGAAGAGTCTGAACGGATCGTAAAACTAAACAGTAACACTATGGAAACTTTGTTGGTTCCTGATTTGTCACTGATGATGTTCTACTTATTTGTAGAAATCCCTACGTCATTGACAGTACAGCAGTTGCACCAGTCGTGCGGCATGACAAATATCATTCAAGGTTTACCAGTTGGTCACATTTGATTAATGGAAGCTTGGTCTGCTGGTTCCTTGTATAACACACACATGCACACGCACACGCACACACACCCATACACACGCCGTGTTCAGCTCAAACAAACTGTGTCATTCTTTACAGTTATTCCTTTGAAGCTAGTGTGAGCTCTAACCCTGGGCACACACGAGCGTGCGTTTTACGCACCAAATATGCGCGCAGTTTAGCTTCAGCACGCATCTAATGGAACAGCACGTAATCAAGGTTATGGAGGGGGTAAACCGAGTGTAAACGTGCGTCTTCTCAGTGGGGAACAGAACTGAAATGATAGAACGTGCGTAATCTAGAAGCTCAGTAGCGTAAGATGCTGGCTTCACATTCCAGATGTCTCTGCAATTGCAAACATGTATACAGAGTGTAAAAAGTGAGGTTGGAATTCCTCCTGTGTTTGATGCATACAAGAACAAGAGCCCCTTTGTATTTCAACGAACTTCATTAAAAGAAGAACCTAACATTCGAAAATAACTTTAAAGTTTGTCACGAACTTCATGGAGTGCAAACGCCCCTCACTGTTAATTGGGTGTATCCTCCATCTTCTTCAGTTCATGAGCTGCCATCTTGGAGAACTAAAAGGACGATCGAATTCGAGTGTGAGCCGTGTGTGTTTAGATCTCAAATGTGCGCAAACATTACGCTCGTGTGTCTGCGGTGTTAAGGGAAGAACGTAACGGAAAACGCATGTGATGGAGAGGTTGCCTGGGCAGCGCATTCCCACCAATAAGAACCCCTGCAAGTCATGAGAGATTCTTCCTGCAGTCACCAAGTGGCAAGGCTGAAGATGGTCAACTACTGATGTCCCAGCGAGGGTACCACAAGTCACGCGGGGCTACTTATCTTGCTCCTTTGTCTGGAGAATGGAGGTAATCATAGTGCGCCAATTCTCCTGCGATTACTCAAAGTGGCAACCTGACCAAGTAGTCGGGCGTATAATAATCGTATGCTCCGGAGTGTCCGTTTGAGCAGAGGTCCGTGTCAAGCAGCCCCATGCGGTCTAGATCGGATTTAAAACGGCCATGGCCACTCAGAAATTGGGTCACATAATATCGGACATCTCTATACCTCCGAGATATCAGGAATCGTTGTTATTTCCTCGATCCAATGTCGAATGCTGCTTTCTCTACGTTCCCTAGAGTTACAACGAGTGCGTTCTTGGACCAATAGATGTACAGCGAGAATCTGTAGACTGGGCTGGATCTGTACCCGCTCTAGCCAACTTCGGTATAGGTGTTCCAAACGGGCGCACCGTACAGGAGTTTTGGATTAGCCACGCTGTCAAGCAGTTTTGTCGTGCCAGGTTTGGGCATTAAGCGAGCGACCTTGAACTGCGATTGTCTTTTCTGTCCTACCAATCACATCGTAGTATTACTTGTTGTGTTGGCAGCAGTGGTAGTTCAATGAAAACTTTTTTTTCCCTATTTACGTCTGTACTAATAAGCATGTGATATGGACGGGAAGTTAAATAAAGCTCAGATAACAGAAAATATATGATCATAGTACTCGTATAACGTAAGTAACCATTTAATGTGTTTCTTGCAATACTCAATATGTAAGTTAACACATATGTATGTATATGGTAGCGTAAGCTAAATTTACAATTCATTTATCAATTCCCACGACAATGTAGCAGTAGGAAATGACGTAACAACTATACTCCATCCAGCCTTAGATCCACGCCTTGTATCCCTCCACGATAACCTGGTGCTCGTATTAACTGCGACTAACCAAACAAACAACACGTGGACTCATGCCTCGTGTTTATGATGCAACAGAACGATATTTACTCGGGATTTTAGAAATAGCGTTACATTCAAGTAGTAAGTTAAAATTGACCTTCAAAACTCAAAGATAATCACTAATATTTAAGGTACTATATTTTGTGATGCGCTTTGGTTTCGGCGTATCGTGAGTTTGTTGTTGACCACTTGTGTTTACATCAAGTGCGGATCTAAGGGTGGAGCGATTATAGTACCATTATAACCTAAACATAAGTTATTAATGAATCCTTAGCAAAATACCTATACAAAAGTAAAAATTATTTATTCATTGAAACATTAACTGTGCAATTCACTTCAAGTAAGGAATCTATTGCAAAATTCATTAACAAAGGAGTGGTTAAGATTTAGACGTAGTTTTTCATTTTGAAAATTTATTTTCTCTTCATGTTAAATAAAATATGGAGCAGCAATTTTGATTTATTACTTTTTACCGTTTTCAAGTATTGCGAAAAGTAAATTATTGGGTAACCAGGAACTGCAAGTTGGTTATCAGTTGGGAAACCTTCAGTTTGCGGGTCCCGTGTATCGCTTCCACTTCTTAGTACGCAATACACTATAAAGAGCATTGAACACTGATACAAAGGGTGTATTGTTGGCAGTTGAGACGTTGTGCCGCCTTGTGTTCCCAGCACTTACATTGTAGGCAAACGTTTAAATCGATGCAAAGTCACGCGATCTGACGTGTCACAACAATCTCGTCCAGAGTGATCTGATCACTTTGTATTGTTGCTTAAAGCGCAGCACCTGGCATCAGGTTAGGTTAGGGCATATTTGTAAGTCGTCCTTAGCAGAACCAGGGACAGGTTCGCGTGAGAATCCAGCCTACGTACATATATAAGTAAAGCATTGTTCCAACATAACAACACATGATGAACCTACTCACTTTGTTCTGCAATAACACTTTTATGATATAAAGTAATACAAAAACATGTTTTAAATTATTTCGATACAGTTTTTAATTGCAGTATAAGCATAGAGGCAATTTGTAGAATTATTAAACATGTTTTGTATTTTCCATTATAAAGCTTTACACGCTGTTATGACTCCAAGGACAAAATTAAACATTTTCTTATAACACAGAATCATTTAACTCAATAAATCCTCCTTATTTCAAGAAACATTTACACTTTTTGTAATAATTGTAACACGGAACATTAAAGTTAACAACGTAATATTACATAGTAACTGACTTTCGTCATTTTTTTCTAAAAATGCTTTATTGTGTATTCAGGAAATTTCGAAACACTCTACTTGCACTGCTTGCAATATTAGTGGAGAAACTTCGGTCAGTGATAGCAACAAGATAGTTGTGCTGCAGGTGAAATGGCTGCCCCGTGGTTACCACAACTCCGTAAAGACCATACCAATAATCGATATACATACCTACAGCGAGCGCCCTTCAAACTTTTGACCTCTGGGAGCGCGTGCCCTTCACACAGTGCTAAGGTTATGCATACTTCCCTTCCTATGTATATACTGCTACATGGATTGATTACAAAATTGCAAATAATCTTCACGATATAAACGCAATATTTTTAGAGAAAAAAAAAATATTTTAGACTTTATTATAACCTTTCCCACAAAACCTCGGTGATATGAACATGAATTTAAAAGTGGCTCAAATACCCAGTTTCGCTCGTGGTTTGAGCATTTTATCACTACAACTTTGAGACTTTGAAAATTGTATGCATTATATGTTGAAAGGCGAGTAGCGAAGGATGCATAAAATAAAATCGAGTAGAGAAAGCCATGTGAATGTTACGTTGTGTAGTAAAATGCACAGCATAGCACCTTGTCCATGAACAACAGCGCATCCAAGACAAACATACAAACATACCTATTCATAGACTAAAGTGCGCTGCGCCATGGCCCCTCTGTCGTTGGACACCCCTCTAAACTTCCCTACATATCATTTTTTTTAACGTGTGCTGTGGTTTATTGTTTATAACCTTGTTCAAATTTGTCTTTACTTTTAGCTTTTCATTCACTTTTGCCACAAACTTCTCTGATAATTTCTTTTTTCCTAACTTCATTATTATTTTAAATTGTATTTTTCGCTCCAAACTTTTCCCTCTGCCTTTTTTCTTTCCTGTGTTTTATAATCATTTACTAATATTACTTTTATTCGCCTCATTGATTCACTTTCTTCTTATCTCTTTATCACTTCCACTTCCTTTCCTCACTTAACCTATGCTTCTATAATTTCAACTTGAGCATAACCCTAAACTTTTCCCTTCATTCTTCTTGTCACATGGCACGAAAGAATATTTTCCTTTTTTCTTTGATTTCTTATATATTAATACATTTTTACTATCTGATACCCACTTTCGCGAAATACTATCTTTGCAAATACGTGCCTGTATGTTTTGTTTAGCATTTCTCCATTTCGCTCTACCCATATAGTTAGTACCTATAACCACATCCAGCCATTACACAGTTTGGAGAGTAAGCTGTATTGTATAGAAGGAGACAGGCCATAGTAAGCGACAGATGCAAAGACAGTTTAACTCTAATGATGTAACTTATTTCAAATATGCCCCAATAACATCATGGGATATTGAGAGGTCTTTTTGCCACTACAATGTTACTTGGAAGTACAACAACGTTACTTTTTGAAAACTTTAAAAGTATGTAATTTGCTACTGTACTTTTTGTTTGTGATTGCCCTTCAAAATGTGACATTTATTTAATTCTGTGCAGAGTGAAGGGTTACCTGAGGATTGAGCAATTAAATAAATTAAGAATACAACAATAAAATTAATATTGTTTATTTATTATTGAGTGTGCTAGATTTTTAAGTAGATTCTCAATATAATATTAATTTGAACAACATTGAATCTTTCGTAAATGCACCCAAAATATTTTAAGTTATATTTATTGTCATGTTTTAGGTGTTTTGGGGCTATAACTTGCATGTTTGTAATATTTTGGGGTTATAATCAGTCACTACCGTGCAGTTCAAAGGTAAGCGAGTGTGGAAGTTTCTCGAGGGCTGCAACAAAAACTGCATTGCGGAGGGAGGGAGACAGCGATTCCTGGAAGAGAGGCCCACATCTGTATTAATTCGCAAGCTGCCTCCCGCCCGCCCGCAACACTTCTGCGAAGTGATCTGTGGAACGAGAAAATAAAAACAGGTTTTGCTTCCACCTGCGCAAAATACCTATTTTATTTAAATGCGGAAGAACACAAGGGTTTTCCAGGAAAGCAGCTCTGGTTGGTTCACAAGAATGTGCTTTAGCTCTCATTTCTACGAACGTTCACTCGATTTGTTATAAATCTTCTTATGAAGAGTCGTTCCATTGAAGCTTTGTTAGTCATTCATGCGGAGGAAAAGACCAGCTTTCAAACATGAATATAGATTCCATCCTCTGTTACTGTTTGTTCACCAGCTCACTGCCCAAGGGGGCAGAGACAGACACAGAGCAGAAACATTTCCGAGATATTCCTTGTTATTTGTGTAAGTTCTGGAAAACCTAAAACTTTCCTGAAAAAAGGTGGGGGACGCAGCGGCTGGGCGATAAGGCGTGGTTCTTCATGGGCTGTAGTGTCGGGGTTTACTTTATCTTACCTATTCATTTTCACTTTCCCTACTACGTAACGTAGGGGAAGTATTGTATTCCATCGAAAAATTCGACGTCGAGATTTCACATATGTTTTGAGGCCCCTTTATCTAAAAAATCGTATGTGTTACGCTCACATGACTTTCTCTACTGTTGTACTAACCATTCTTACAAACTCTTATTCCTATATCTTCTTCGTGTTAGTTGAGATAAACATTTGTACAAATTATCTTATTGTTTATTTCCTTGTAGGTACAAGGGGAATATGGGAATACAGTAGTCTTTGAGCGATAGTCAAATCTTTTAAAGCTTTGAGATCCCGTTCTGTTTGCAGGTTAACATATTAAAATGAACAACGTTGTTCCATTTCACCAGTTTTAAGTTTTCCGAAATTGACACAAATAACAAGGAATATCTCTGAAATGGTTCACTCTACAAAAAAATTCATTTGGACATGAATTGTGAATTTTAACAAGGTCTATATTATTTGTACAGTAAGATTTGGTCTATCTCTTACGGTTTATCAGTTATTCAAAAGTCGTCCAGAGTAAATGCGACTTCATGGGCTATAGCTAGAAAAGTCATTTGCCATAAAAATATCTCAAACATATGACATTTAATCAAAATCTTTACAGCCATTTTCAAGAAAATAATTTTTGGAAATTTGTCCATGTAAAGGGTAGTTTAGGGTGGAGTTATTTCTTTAAAATCTTCGTGTCGCATCCTTGAAAGATATTAAATTTAAGTACACACTGTGGTTTTTAACGGACTTTTCGTTTTTGAGTTATGCTGTCCACAGACTGACAGGCAGACAGACGCACAGGAACCATTTTCTAAAAATGTTTTTATATGGAAGTTTTGGGTGGAATACAATACTTGCTGTACTTCAGTATACGCAGTAGAGAAAGTACGAGTACAAAATAAGAAAATAATCTATTTCTTTTCAATTAGAGTTTTTTATCAGCTATATATAATAGAAGTTTTTCTCCGCAGCATACATATACATATATATGGCAAGTGTGTGTGTGTGTGTGTGTATGTGTGTACAGCTGGATTCACAGTTCTTGGCCCCTGACCTTGAGTGGAAGTCCTGTAGGCGAACCTATAGTTTCTGTCATCTCATATAATTCTGGGAATGAAACCATGCACAACAGGTGGGGCGGGGAGGGGGAAGCCATTTCAACAGTCCTTGCTAATTCATAGTTGCTTTTTTGTGTAGCGTACAGTAATTGAAGACTTATTAAGACATTTGCGATAAGAAGTGAATATAATGAATTTATGAGACATTGGCCATAGCATAAATCAATTATGTTACCACTGTTTCCACATTAGGATCCAAAACATTACACAATCAGAGTAGCGAAATTGTTTCAAATGTACGGACATACATGAAGAAAAAACCTAAAAGCAAAGAACTGCTTACATCAGAAAAGTTTTTCATAAAAATTTAAAAAGTTCAAAAACGCGTATTAGATGCCACAGGAGCGTCAGAAATAACAGTGAAAAGAATTGTTCAAGAACGCAAACAACATGAAAATCAGAACATTTTGGAACTCCAGGCCAAAAAAGGTTCTGAAATGAGTAACCCATCTAGATGGCTTCGATAAATGTGTCGTTAGAAGAATGATTCATAATTCTTGTGTTCAGGAAAAATGTGCTTTTTTATTTTAATTAACGTCCTCCAACATTGTGTCATCGGACGGTGAATGAATGAAACGGGTGAAATGATGCTCAAATGAGCCCGAGGTCCATGGAGCTTTAAGTTACCCGACATTCGTCTTCTCAGGGTAGGGAAAACCTCGGAAAAAAACCTTACCCGGATAACTTACCCTAAGCGAGATTCGAACTCGCGACCTCTTGAACGTGAAGCAGAGACGCTAACCATCACGCTACCGAGGCGGGCCAAAAAAAAAAGTGATCCTACAATAGCTAAATTAGTTAGAATTTTAAGAGAAGGCATTAACTTCCAGGGCAGCAATTCATCCTTAAACAGAATAGTGAGAGAACTGGGTTTTAAATGAAAAAAAAAAGACCAAATTTACAATATCTGCAGTGATGCATTTATTAATACAATTTTCAGAAAACCACAGACATGAATCTCCGTTCTTTTTCCCCGTTATCCCGGAGCGGCTGTGTGTAACACAGCGAGTGCCTGACCTTGCCCTACTATCCCTCTGATATGAACTTACAGTGCTCTTTTGGGACCGTAATGCCTCGTCCTAGCAATAACAACTCAATGTCCCCCCCCCCCCCCCCCGAGAAAGGCCGCTAATTAGTAATTTACTTTCATTTTGTTATTGAGGATTAGATCGCGATGTTCATTCAGCAAGCCTATAGCTACATTTACGTACGTACGTAAGTAAGAAGAGTTTGTAGAAGTTAGAAGGTTGTGTGCACACAGGTTGTCGTGGAGTGGAGTGAATGGGGGTTGCCCCAGATATGATAGTGTACCCCTGGCGGTATTATCGACCGTCTCCGGCGCCGGCGCCCTCGTCCTCGCCCTCCTTGGTACCTATAGCTATAGTGCACGCACGTATTTCTCCATTCCAGTAGTGTCGGTGAAGAAGTGGCGAGCACCTCGAGGGTGAGTCTTCGCATTTACCTTATCTGTATCTCTGTATCACGTCGTCATCATCATCATCATCATCATCATCATCATCATCATCATCATCACCATCATCGTCTCCATTCTTTCACACTTACTTCCCATCTTCATCATTCTACCAGTATTTCTCTACTCTTGTACAAACCCTTATTCCTATATCTTCTTCGTGTTAGTTGAGATAAACATTTGTACAAATTATCTTATTGCTTATTTCCTTGCAGGTACAAGGGGAATATGGAAATACAGTAGGCTTTGTGCGATAGTCAAATATTTTAAAGCTTCCAAATTCCGTTCTTTTTGCACGGTTAAGATATACCATTGCATTTCATAAAACTATTAAGTATTGCAAAACTGAGACTAATAACAAGGAATATCGCTGAAATGGCTCACTACACACACACAAAAAAATTATTCGGATATAAGTTGTGTGTTTTAACAACATCTACATTTTTTGTATTCGTATGGTTTATCAGTTATGAAAAAGTCATCCATAGTAAACAGGACTGCATTGGCTATTAGCCAGAAAATTCAAAATATGCATTTGATTTGTCATGAAATTATCTCTAACATATGGGATTTTAATCAAAATCATTAGTGTCATTCTCGAGAAAACAAAAATTTTCCAAAAATTCCCTATGTAAAGGATAGTTTAGAAGTACAGGAATTTTCTTTAAAATGTTGGTGTCGCGTTGTAGACACACACACACACACACACACACACACACACGCACACACACACACACACACACACACACGCACACACACACACACACACACACACACAGACACACGGCGATTTTTCGTAAAAATGTTTTTGTTTGGATTTAGGGACTCTCAAAACATATTTTCGATGAAATCTCGACATCCAAATTTTAGGTAGAATACAACAGTTCGTCTGCTATACGTAGTAGAGAAAGTAGAAATATAAACGCGACAAAAATAAATTTTTCTACGCACACGGAAAATGTGCATGTTTGTTTCTCCAGTAGACTCTCTCCTCAGATTCATAGTTCATGTACTTGTTTCAACTGAACTTGCTGGTTTATGTGCTTTATTTTGTTCAAATACTGCCGCAGAAAGTGACGTTTAAATGCAACGCACATGACAGAACCTAAAGGAACTGAAGGTTTGGCAAACATTTATATTATAAATCTAAAAATCGTAATTTGATAATTGTTGGGTCATTTTTAGTCCCAAGGTTCCCTAACTATACAACAGTTGTCCAGTTGACTTGCACATTGTCTGCTCCCTTTCCTAGACCATGTTTCCAGGGTGAACACCTGCAGTATGAGAGTGAGCAAGAGGATTATAGGAAATGTACGCGAAACCGGTGAATGGAAAGGTGATTGTGGAGCAATCGATGGACTGAGTGGCGGGGTAAACCGGAGAACCCGGAGAAAACCCGTTCAGACGCCGCTTCGTCCGCCACGAGTACTAAAAACTAAACGTGCACCCCCTGCCACCCCCACCATTCTTATACCCTCTACTTTCAACATTCTTACTCATTTTTACGTTAGCCGTGCAAAAAGAACGGAATTTGAAAACTTTAAAACATTTGAGTATCGGTTACAGCCTACTGTATTCCCATATTCCCCTTGTACCTACAGGAAATAAGCAACTAACACGAAGAAGAGTGGTTGGAAGGTATGTGAGTTAAGGCGCTGAGTTGAAAGGAAAGTGAGTGAGAGATGTTGGTGTTGGTGAATGAGTTAATACGGTAAAGGTGTTTCCGTGTACTCAGAGAGAGATTTGTGCAAGCGATCAATTAACTGACGCAGCAGCACATAGGTTCCCATTGGGAGCAGTCCATTCAGCACCAACACCTCAGGGCGATCAGAAAAACAAGCGACTGCTTTCTACTGTATTCCATCCAAGGCTTCATCATATACCTCAATAACGACGTTCCATTTGACAAAGTCTAACTCCTCCAAAACTCACACAAATAACAAGCAATATCTCCGAAACAGTTCACTCTACAAAATAATTAAATTGCGTGTTTTACGAACATTTACTTTTTATAGTAAGATTTTGTCTATCTCTCACGGCTTACCAGTTATTCAAAACTTATCCACAATAAACAGAACTACATTAAAAATGTTTATAAAAAGTTCAGTCCTATTTTTCCCTTTAAACCACAATTGATTTCAATTCATATATCATAATATGCCTTAATGACAAGCAAGACAGACTTTCGAACTCTTGCCTTCTTGTTCCGTAACTGTTTGGCTACACATCATATCGCGTCCGAGTAATTGAGCAAATCACTTAGGGGCAGTTAAATTAGACGAAACAAAGAGGGAATAATATCCATCACCCAAAAAATGGCATATGCAGGGCCGAAGGTGCTCTCTAATACGTAGATACAGGTGTAACGAATATAAAATACTAAATTTCATTTCATTAGATTTAATCGTTTTGTAGGAATGTTCACTTTTTCGTCCATGTACATAAATGGTAGCGGGCTGCGTTGTACCCAACCGACGTGGGTTTCGAAGCAAGCACTGCCCTTGGACCAGTGCATTTACCGCACCGCTGAGGCGGCCACTACCTCGGCCAAATCGACACGTTATGTGAATGTTTCTCAAATGTTGCATTTGTTCAAGTAATAGCAATGATTCAGGTTCCATAGTTAAGAAAGCAGAAAACTGAAACAAACCGAACCACATATTCTAGGACTAAAACAATGCTGACAAAGGGATACAGTATTTCCCAGTAATGCATATTATTATTGTTGTTTACGAGCTAACACAATAGTGACTACTTTTAATGCACAAACAAATAAAACTAATATCTCCTTGTCATAAATGACAGCTGAAGCTGCTACTCCACCCAACAATAATTATATCTGGCACATGAATTTGTCGCCTGCCCTTCCCAGGTCCATTTTATACCACCCCTACCTTCCCCTCCATCACCCATCAATGTGAGAACACGCGACCTGGCTTTGCCACCTTTCTCTTACAAATTCAACTTTACATAACATTTTAACACTAAATTTTGACTAAATTCATTCATATTAAGGTAGAAATGCATTAAAACATTGTTCGAGAAGGTTTGTGCGACAGTTAGTTAAATAATGTAGCCATCAAGAATCTAGGGTAAAGTTACCATATACGGGCTTCGTGATGCGCAATGCCAACTTGACATGAGGTTGGCAAGCATGAATCAGATAGGAACATGGGTAATGGAACGGAAGTGCTATCTGACACTGAACAATGGCGAATTAAACACTGGAATTATGTAAACAAAGGAGATATAACACTAGCAGAAACTGTTACAAAGCGAATATTTCCTTTTGGTTGTTATCATTAATGGAAATCTGAATTTAAACTAACGTCGAAATCGCCAGTAATGTGCGACAATTATTTGCAGTAAAATCTTGTGTTTAAAGCATTCCGTTTGTCAATCACCTGCCACATTTAGCTGTTATAAAAGTTTGAATTTGTTTCATTAACATACATAATAAAATAAATATTCCCGTTTAAGGTTATGTACGTACTGCATAAATGGATGAACTTATGATTTCATAGTTATTTGAGGTTATATGGTTTATGCCTCTGAAATGCAACTTTGTATTTGTTTATAAGCGTATAGGTTATCGATGTATTGCACAACTACATGAGCTTATAATTTCATAGTTATTTCACGTTACGTGATGCATGAATTAATTTGTTTCATCCTAATATGAAATGGCAAGATGTGCAAGTTGCGCAAATTAGCCATTTTGAATAAGAATAGTTTCCCACCTTGTTGGTCATCTTCGTCATTCTGATGTAATACGATATCTACGCATTGCCAACTACACAATTCCAACATATGTGCTACTACTGCTAGCTACTTTCAGTTCTCATATGTTGGCGCCCTGCGTTACGGGGTCCCTAAGCTCGTATGTATGCTGCAACTTTACCCAAGCTAGATTGGCTGCTAATTTTTGGTATATTTTTGACAGTGATCATGTAGTCTAGTGAGTCATACGGCCGTAGCAGAAACTTGCATCCTGTAGCACATACATATCAAAGAGAACGTAGGCCTTCAGTTACATAATTCCATCGTCTCTTTCTTGGACACGCTATCCAACGAGTTGTCATGTTTCTATTGTCTTTCATTTTCTTTAGTTTAAGAACACACATAATTCATGTCATGGTCAGTTATAATATTGCACTTCTATACGTCAGCACGTGCAAACTATGTATGTTGTGTTTGTGTGTGTACACGAGAGGTAAACTAACACGTGTGATTGAAACACAATTAACTCATTCACATGACCTTTCCTAATAAATCCTTTTCTTCTATGTCCTTCTTGTTAAGGATGAAACTTTCATTATGTATTTTGTTGTAGGTATAAGAGGAATACAGTTGACTAAAATGATAGTCACTTCCCAGTTGAGAAAACTAGGAATTTTTGCAAGTTCAAAACAATAACAACGAATATCTCGGAAATGATATCGGCACGAAAATTGTGTTAAAGAATAGTAGAGAAAGTAAAAGGTTGGAATCGGCATTATATCTTCACAAGTAATGTCATAAGACATCATAGGAAGGTTTGGATTTAAATCCTACTATATTATAAGGATAACCTAATTCCACTGAAATGCTTCGACTTAACTCAGCAATACCAACTGAGGAAACAGAAACCCAAGAATTACTTGTATTTCGATCTTCTCTTCTTCTAACAGAAAACCAGTTTATAATCTCAAGTAACTCTCATTTTATTTTTAACTTTCTTCTTGAAAAATACATTGATTATTAAACGAACAATTGTTAAAAACACAGTTGTCAAATTGAAATGGGATGCTTCAATGTATAATAATTGTTTTTCAGCGATTTATGGGGTACAGTTGGCGATACTGAGTGAACAAAAGAAGGGGCTAGTGACGTGTACAAAGCAAACATGATGGACAGATATCTGCGGTTAGAATGTTTTATACTGGAGAGTGAATAATAAGAGGCTGATGATGGAATCCATATTCTTGGTGAAACGCTTGCATGTGAAGTTTTGGGAACAAGGACAACACATTCCAATAGTAGGTAAGGTCATTGTTTATCTTCAACATCACCGGCTTCCGGCCCAAATGCTTCAAACCGGAACAGAAAGGGAAAACATAAAAAAGTGAGTGAGCGGATGATAATCATAAATAGGTATATCTTGGAGACAATGGTTAATGACGTACAATATATTGCGTGTAGTTCAAGTACGTAATGAGAAAGGCACGAGAACAGCCTGTTGAACGTAAACACCACTAGATTTAATGTAAGGAAAACCTCACGACTTTCTCTACTCTTGTATAATGTTAGTTGACATAAACATTACCTATAATTTGCACAAATGTAAATTTTGATTTGCGTAGATATATTTTTGCGACATTCTTTTACTTTGTAGGTTAAACCTTGGAGTATATTTTGAACGTGTAGTGGTTGACAATCGAAGACAGAGTTTCCGGTCACATTTGTCCAAAGGTACACGCCTTGACCGTGCATTAGCGCCGCCTTCTTCACCACATTAGAACGTTGCCGACAATAATGACAGCCTCGTTGTTACTGATTCAACACACAAGAGGTCATAATGCAAGGTCTTCCAGGGTTATATTCAACACTCACATTCTTTCAATACGATTATAAAAGGCTGTACATAAACTTCCTTCCACCATCAAGGAGAGTAAATGAATTTGTAATTTCAGGAAATTCATTTGTGAAAATATAGTGCTCAAATTAATTAGAGGAACAAGATTTTGCTACAGCATGGTATCGTTGCAGTTTGTAATGAAGATGTACATACGACATGTTATTGTTCGGACATACTGGTTGTACAGCAATATACGGACGAGAGGGGGCCGTGCGGCCTGGAGCGGTTGTATTTGTGCGTGGCCGTGGCGGCGTGATAACAACAAAAGGGGTCGAGAAACTTCTCGCTGGTTCTTGCCGATTCTCTAGCATCTTTGTAAAACTTTGAGGATGTCACCGAACCTAACCTTAAAATTGAAAGAGTAAAAGCAGCACGCAATGTTTCAATTAAAGTGGGCTCTGAAAGCAAACCACCTCCCAAAACTGGATTGGGACTGTGTTATATAGCTAACCTCTGTTAGAATTTGTTGCTGCACGATCGAATGATCGTATAAAAGAAGTTGGCTTGAAGGCCTTCGTTGCAATAATGCACTTTTAAAGGACATGCAGCGTAGAGGTGACCTTCAATAATGTCACGTTTAGAAATGCATTGTTAGGGCCGTAGAGGTTGAGGCCAGGACGTCTGGCCTTGAAGAGCCTGGCTCTGTTAATGCGGTTACATTCGGAGCAAGAAAAAGCCACCGGAAATTGTACAGTGGAGCAGAGCAGAGCAGAGCGGTACCAGCCGTAATGTGGTTCAGGGGTTCCCTCACATGGTTCTGTTGACCTTGGTGTCAACAGCCCTCTCCACACAACCTGTTTGTGACGTACGTAGCACGCCTAGAAAAACCACCGTCTGCTTCTGTGTGTGTGTGTGTGTGTGCTTCACGGAAAAAGTAACATGAACATCTTTACAGGTTTACGTCTAAAAAACTTACAAAAAATCCTGAAAAACCCATCCTGGTAATAGTTCTACGAGAAGCATCACGTAACTTTCTCTACTCACTCATGTAAAACTTGACAAGTTTATTGTATCTACTTCATATTAATTGCTCGTACAATGGGAACACCACACCTCCCCTTGTGCAGAACTTATACCCCCAGGACTCAGTGCCTAGTGTCGCACACCTGGCGGCGAGCAGACGAACCTATACACCGGACACTGAATGTATGTATGTATGTATGTATGGCGAGAGTTTAACACAACACAACCATTTACTTATTCGGTTCGATAACGCGAAAGTGCTAATTTAGTTGCGTATGAATTTGTAATATTTAGGGAAAAAGCTAATATTCTACCTTTCTCACTGCACAAACAAACTTATAGACTATTATTCAGCGTGCTGTGATCCCTTCCAGGTGAATAACACGTACCTACATGCATAATAGCTCAGCCATTCTGATTAAAAAAAATTAGAGGTTATTGTCTTGTTGATAATGGAGGAAAGTTAACCGAAACGCGTTCCGGAAAATTATAAATATAAGTGTTGTTTAGTGTTATTAATTGACTCACCTTTTAAATTAAATATTTTATTTATTTTGGCACATTTTTTATGTTTTCAGCACATTAGAATATATATTTCTCAAGTTGTTAGCAGTTAAAAATGCAAGCCGTACTTCTTGTGTGTCAGCTTGGCAGTTTCGCTAACACGCTAGAAATACCGCTAAACGGCGGTGTTTACGCCATTTCTCGCACTTCAGCACAACACAGTTGTCTTTGTATTCTTTACTCGCAAATACACTAGGTATTTATAAGCATGAACTTATTAAGAACTGCAATGGCAACAAAAAGATTTTGTATACTATGTATGTAATGAATGATAAAAAGCTAAAATCGCATATTATAAGAATTGCTGCACATTACATAACCTCACTTGAAATGTGACTTCCAGTTTTACGTTTTCTTGTGCTGCACTTGACATTGTGACTTTTCCTCATTGGCTGTCCGCCATCCGCGTGACGTAAACACCAACGTTACTATTATTTTTCTATTTTTAACTGACAATCTGGTTTTTTAGTTTCCATCTTTATGTATCCTCTGTATTGGGGTTTTCATACACTCTGTCTTGTACCTTCGGGGTTTCAAGGGAACGAGGAAAGTTGTCAAGGATTGTTTGTGCATAAAACAGAGAGGAAAAGGGAAGAGAATTAGGTTATTTGAAACAAAGAAAATAGTCACATGTAATGTTATAAGACATCTAACCTAACGAACAATATTTATCTGGACAGTTTCATAAATAAAATATAAATATAAGTACTGTATAATATGACCAGAAAACGTTAAATTCTATACAAATAACCTAAAACATATTCGTTTCGATTTAACTTATTCGGCATTGCCAACTAAGGAAAGCGAAGCTGTTATAACAGTAACCCAATTTATAATCTCAAATAAATCTTACTTTACTTTTAACTTAATGAATAACCTTTCTTCTGGAAAAGTACACTAATTATGAACAGAACAATGGTTAAAATCACAGTTATCAAATTGAAATGGAGTGATATTTTGATTGTAATGTGTAAAGGTTCTTTTTCAGCGGTTTGTGGGATAGAGTTGGTGTCACTGAGTAAACAAAGGAATTAGCTAATGATAATTTGTAGAAAACTAAATAACTACGCCATAATTCGTATATGATAATATGTATGTAGGTATATGAAGTGGAAGAAATCGAAGTGGGTGAGATAGTCAGGACAAGGATTATTGAATAAACTGAAGTTAAAGCTTGACGAAATAGAAAAGCCCCTAAAAATGAAATGCTTTACGAGGTAACAATACTTTACGTCAGGAATACTATTAAATGGAGTAAAACTGACAAAATAAGCATGAAAATAAAGATAAAAGGCTGTACACGAAGGGGGATACCTCGCACACTGCGATCTCCAAAGATCTCTAATGCGGCTAACTCCCCCAGAAGGGAATCGTAGGCTGTCATGGGATCACAGGTAGACGGGACACAGAGGGGCGCGGAAGTCCCTAACAGATACTGAGATCTCTTTATCCCAACGATAATGTCTATCATTGCTCCTGCCCAGCACTTACAATGCGCAAGCATCCGCGCTATCTGTCCGGCACGCGGTTGAAAGCACCTGAAGGGAATAAGGAAATGGAATGAAGGGAAATCTTTTGTTTTTCTTTCTGTAGTTTTTAACGCCTGCTTTTACTACATACGGCACCGCAGGCGGTGACACTGATGATACATGGAATGAGATTGCGGGGGAAACCGGAGAACCCGGAGAAAACCTGCCCCAGCGCCGCTGGCCGCTTTGGTGAGAAGCAAATGGTCTAACCACTCGGCTACAGTGCGGCCGCAAGAAGGGAAATGCAACACCCCAGTCTTGGGCAAAACCCAATTCAGAGTGCACGGGGATCGAGCCTGCGACCTCCCGAATGCGATTCCCATACGTTGCGTGGTGGCGCCTCGCTCGGTAAAATAAAAATAACGATAGTCACAATATAACAGATTGTTGAGGAACTAAAAAAAGACATAGTACTGAACCAGACGTGGGATAATAACTTGCGCGCGCGTGTGTCTGTGAACAACGTAACTAAAAAACGAAAAGTCGGTTAGATACCAAAGTTGGTATTTAAGTTGAATATTTTTCAAGGATGTGGCACGAAGATTTTAAAGAAAATTTCTACACCCTAAACTACTCTTTACATGGAACATTTTTGTTCTCAAAAATAATTCGAAGATTTAGATTAAAATGCTATATGTTTAAGATATTTTTATAACAAAATGTATATCTTGACTTTTCTGGCTATAGCTCTCATGTAGTCCTATTTACTCTGGATGACTTTTGTGTAACTGGTAAGCCGTAAGAGATAGACCAAATCTTACTATAGAAAAATATGGATCTCGTTAAAACATGTTCCACTCAGAGCCTCAGTGGTCACCTCATCTCTACGGTCCCTGGATGAAGACAAGGCTTCGCTGACCTGGACCGAGCATTAACATGGAAACCTTCAACTAGCCCAAGGAAGACGGGCAAACTAACCGAAAATACTCATTAAAGGTGAAACAGTGCCTTCTAGTTGATGTGGACCGCTCGCCTGTCACCAAGGCGGCCCGGAAGCGTATGTGAGAAGTAGCAGCATTTGAGATAGAAAAAAAGGCACATAGAAAGAAACGAAACAAGGAAGGAAACAAAGTAGCAAAGAAAGAAGGAGGGAAACAAAGAAAGAAGAAAGGAAACAAAGAAAGACGGAAGAAAGTAAAGAAGGGAGATAGGAAAAAAGAAAGGAGGAACAAAAACACGGAACAGCACATATCTATGCAACATACTATTGTAAGCACAGTTGTTTCCACATCACAGAATCCAAGAGTAGAGATCTCGTTTGACTTAGGATAAAAGACAAGAAATTCGCCAGAAGCTGGCAAACGCTAACAAAATGCTCAACAATAGACACTACTAGCCCTATCGTGCACTTGAACCCCCAACTTAGCAACAGGTGCGCTTGTAACTACTTTAGCCGCTACATAGAGGCAAGGACGGAGGTGCTCAGGTGGAACCCCAACTGTTCTGGAAATACGTCTCAAACCCCACACACAAAGAAGACTAATGCTGAAACAATGTTTGCCTCTGACATTAAGATTCCCTTGTTTTTACGTGT
This sequence comes from Tenodera sinensis, assembly GCA_030765045.1. Taxonomy (NCBI): domain Eukaryota; kingdom Metazoa; phylum Arthropoda; class Insecta; order Mantodea; family Mantidae; genus Tenodera; species Tenodera sinensis. The sequence goes on from CM060969.1 coordinate 135,274,981, forward strand.
TGCCATGTACAGAACCATCTCACAGCGGAGACCTTCTTTCAAAGTTGATTGCATTCTTTAATTTTGCATGAACCTTCTTTAGCAAGAGGAAACTCATTAAATGTTGCCTCGTTGGAGCTTGAAGGGCTCTATTTCTGAACAAAGCAGTAAATATGTCCAGCGCACCAAGTTGCACTCACATGACTTTCTCTACTCTTGTACTAACCATTCTTACAAACTCTTATTCCTATATCTTCTTCGTGTTAGTTGGGATAAGCATTTGTACAAATTATCTTACTGCTTATTTCCTTGTAGCTACAAGGGGAATATGGGAATACAGTAGGCTTTGTGCGATAGCCAAATCTTTTAAATGCCGTTCTGTTTGCACGTTTAACCTATAAAAATGAATAACGATGTTCCATTTGACAAAATTATAAGTTGTCCTAGAGTTACACAAACAACAAAGAATATAACTGAAATAGTTCACTCTACAAAAAAATTATTTAGATAAAAATTGAGTGTTTTAGCATGATCTACATTATTTGTATAGTAAGATTTTATCTATCACTTACGGTTTACTAGTTATGCAAAAGTCATCTAGAGTGCATGCGAGTCATAGTCTATGGCCAGAAAATTTAGATATGCATTTCATTTGTCCTAAACATATGCCGTTTTAATTATAATCATTAGAGCCATTTTCAAGAAAATAAAAATGTTGGAAAAATTATCCCTATAAAGGGGAATTTAGAGTGGAGCAGTTTTCTTCAATGTCTTCATGTCACATCCTTGAAAAATATTAAACTTAAATACCAACTTTGGTTTTCAACCGAGTTTTCGTTTTTGAGTTATGCTGTCCTCAGACACACACACACACACACACACACACACACACACACACACACACACACACACACACACACACACACACACGGACCTTTCTCTAAAAATGTGTTCATTGAATTCAGGGGACCTCAAAGCATGTTTCCGTTGAAATCTTGACATTCAATTTTTGGGTGGAATACAATACTTCCTCTACTGACTGTACGTAGTAGACAATGTAAAAATAATAAAGAAGATAAATGATGTGTATTGGAAATGAGAGAGGGACGTTTAGTAAATGGGTCACACACGTGCTGAGGGGTTGAAAATAGGAGAAGTACTACGTCATCATAGCGACTCCCATTTTACCTGCCTGCCTTTGATTTAGTTACTTTATCGACGTTCTCCATCTGCTGCTATTTAGGCACCTGTTGTGTAGGAGTTGAACTTGGTTACAGCACGTGTACACCCTCTCTTGTCACTCGGCAAGAGAGTAAGGCAAGTTCAGTCGCTACCTCCCCTCTCGTGCCCATGCCTGTCTTCGAATGACAGATAATCTTCTGTGTCTATGTCCCTGACATAGGACGGATGAGATGAATTTCCTTGTAGGTACAAGGGGAATATAGGAATACAGCAGACTTTGAGCGATAGTGAACTGTTTTAAAGCCTGTGACCAAGGTCCTTCATTGTTTTGGAATATACGTACAACCAAATTACGTTTGCTAATTTACAAAATTTTGTGTTGTAGTTTGGTGGATGCCTTCCTTCATTAAGTAACACATTTCAAGGATTACTGTGTCATAATGAAGGTCTTTAAGGACCATCATCGGCGACTGAAGGCCATGAGACTTGCGTTAATCGGATAATAATTGTGTTACTCCGGTGTGCGTGACTTTCCCCCTTCAGTTGTGTGTTACTAGTTAGAGAGGAGTGCTAATAAGAAACGGAGTTACTTCAGAATGCGGAACTATTTACTCTGGCATGTTGAAGCGGAATATTCCTTTTGTAGGTCACTCGTTGAGAAGACAATTTGAAGCAACAATGTGCTCCCTGTAGATGAAGCCTCATACCGCCCGTCTGACAATGTGTCGATTTCCTTATCCCTGCAGCTGCCCGATCACTCTTCCTCTCACAGGATGTGCGTGGATTTTGTGCTCAGAAGGAACTACGATAAGTATTCCAGTCATGAGGTCGTGAAGGGCTCAGGGCTCAGAGCGCTAATTACGACCCACCCTCCAGTACAGCACACGTGGGAAACGCAGCGGCTGAGCGGTAAGCCTTGACCCTTCATGGGCTGTTGTGCTGGGGGTTAATTTCTCTCATGCGTGTCTTGGTTGAAATCACATTTGCTTTGTTAGGTTATGATCAGGTTAGGGAATCCAGTTACAATGTGCTAAACATACGCAACAGTTGACGTAATTTAACGCAACAGAGCAGCTATTCAAATGTCAAATATACCTAGCTGAGGGAAACCTCACAACACTGAATACAACAGGAAATATGTTTGGAATCAGTTTGACAAATGTTGTGTTGAACGAAGTTATAAATTAGTAGCAGCAAATACTCAAAATACTGACATTGGCAACATGTTAAAAGATTGAAGCATCAATATGGTAATCCTGTGGGCCGTACCAATGGAGGCCGATGTGTGCATGTTTCTTTTGAGAGGTTAATAATTACAGTACAGCATTTAAATAAGATTTCATACACTATATCACCCTTTAATTCGTGAAATAGTGTTAATAAATGCAACTGGTCATACTCAAATTCTCTAGATAAATTGACAATTACTCGTATCATTATTTATTGTAACAAATAAGTAACACCAGTTGCTGCTAATCACACTGCCATTAATTTCTATAGTCAGTTAGCGTAGTGCTAAGTTACACTTGGATCACTCACAGCAACAGAACAACTGGCGAATTGAATCACAATAAAGAACTGTCAGATTACAAGTCGCACGATTCACAGGCGCTGTCCATCGAACGCTTCGTAAACGTTTAACTATGTCCCACTGTCCACTACTACAACAACCATATAGCTTCATCTCTGGGCACGAGCGAGTCGCTTGTGTAATGCTTCACAGAATGAGAAAGTTCTGAAAGTGGAATGCTCGAGAGTGGATAACGAAGAAGAGTCTAGGTTGTTGGACAGCACACAGTAGCTAGTGCTTCCGTATGGCCGGAGGACAGGTAAACGTCTCTGGCCCGTTCCTGTCCAAGCCGCCGACCGCCATCTCACCAGTAGCGCCCGGCGCGACATTATCACTCTTTTCATAAATGCCTCCAATGAGATGTGACCACCTAATATACATTCATCAGCTAAAAAATAGTGCTCGTATATAAACACCTTTAAAATATAGAAGAACTTTAACTATCCGAGGCAAAGGAGACCGACAGCTCTATGGGCTGTCACCAGGGACTCAATCTGGAGCTGGAGCATAGGGGCCCTGCCCTCTGCTATCGTGTGTCCTAAGTTCCCACCACCCCTCAACTCCCTTCCGTGATGCAGACATTGCTCACGGAGTCTCTCGGCTTGCAGTAACTGATAAACACATTACCTAACGATCCTTTCCGCCGCATGTCTAAGGTTAAAACATTTATAACGTTTTTAATACTCCGCGCTAGATTTGCGGTATTTTAATCATGTCTTTGTTATTCGAGTCTACGTACAAGAATCGATAGTTGCGCCTTCAATTTGTATTGTTACGTTGACCTTGGCACAATGATACAGAGAGTATATATTCTGTCATCTTTAAAATGTAGACTTTCAAAACCAAGAATGCAAACTGGATGCACTGGAATGTTATTTACAATATTAATACTGATTATTAAATAAGCACAGTAGGTTTACTTCATATACGGGAGTCGCTAGTTTCGCTTTCAGCTGCGCAGGCGGACAAGCACTCATAGAATCAGCAGTATCGTAATGAACTGGTGCACCTTAGATTGGTGGGTAGCAGTGTCATTATGCACAGATGGATATAATGGTGTATGGTCGAGTATAAAAGTTATAAATAAATTGGAAGTGCTTAAGGACGAATGAATGAATAAATGCCCCCAGCAGCAGAGGCAGGTATATCCCTCCTGCTGACGTCATCACTGGTTCCCAAGGGAGATAGACGCCTCTCCTATATGTGTGTGTATGTAGCAGCTCAGTTTTAACTGGAATATGAAGAGAGGAAAGACGTACGTACTAATAACTGCAGCTTGGTAAGTCATTATCCCTATTTAATGAGCCACACTCGCTTTCCAGCTTGCCTAATCCCTACTTCATTTCTTTTGACTGATCTTTGCTCCAAACAACTGTAGAAGAATTGTTTCAGCTCTCGACTGCTGGTTGCATCTCGATGTCCTTACTTGCATATAAAACACACACATACTGACGCGCTGCGTGCTAGTGTTTTGTTATCATTAGGACTAGGAGCTGGAGGAAAAAATCTGTTTTAGTGTTAGAAACAGTACATGAATACATTTTTTTGTAGTGTGAACCATTTCAGAGATATTCCTTGTTATTTGTGTGAGTTTTGCAATACCTTTCTGAAATGGAAGGTTGTTATTCATTTTTTTTATGTCTTGGCCGTGCAAAGTGAATAGAATTTAAAAGCTTTAAAAGATTTGACTATCGCTCAGTCTACTGTATTCCCATATTCCCCTTGTACCTATAAGGAAACAAACAATAAGATAATTTGTAAGAATGGTTAGTACAAGAGTAGAGAAAGTTATGTGAGTGCAACACATCAGATTTTTTCTAATGTCTCGAAGTCAAGACCCAACATGACTACGTTTCCATGTGGTATTAAAATCGATTTGAATCCAATCGTGCTTTCTATACGACTCACGTTTCCATATTGATTTAGATATGAAGTAATGCAAGTTTTCATGTTGGTCACTGGGTTTATGTTACCGAACCTTTAAAACATGTTTTCAGCGCGTTTTAAGTAGTTTTTGGGGTCGCTAAATGTTGACAAAAGTGGCTTTCTTTTTATTTTATTACCTATAATTCCCCTTAAAAAAGACAAGGCGGAACAGTGGTGGATTGAAATGGATTTGAATCCGGTAGGTGTTTACATGCAACAAGATTTCGATCCGATCCCAGTTTTAAGAGCTCGGAACTTATGGTTGTGGGAAATAAGTGGATTGAGAACAAGAGGACTGGGACCAATACAATGGATGGAGAAGGAAGGCTCCTTAGGCACAGAAGCAACTGTAAACATTCAAATAAATACGATTATTTATGACTATTATTATTGCTGCTATTAGTTTTTAACGTTTATAGTGGTTTGATAAGTTTATTTACAGGTTTATTGTGATAGAAATGTGTAAATATCCGGGTTGTAATTGCGCATGCGCACACGGGTGCTTTTACTTCACATTCACTTCCCTTACATGAGCTTTATCTGTTTAAGGTAGCAGACCTTTGTTGTATGAAACTATAAACTGATCTACTTCTAATTAATGTTGCCATATTAGGTAAGTACGTATAGTGTAGCTTAACGAAGAATGCATTGTCCTTATTAATTGTCACAACACGTGCGTATTTCCCTTGTTTTACTTAACAAAATATCACCTGGAACATAGGTTATAGGTTATCTTCAATACACAGCACGTAATCCTATGGAACGGAGATTTTATCGTTTTTTAAATAAAATATTATAATATTCATTGATATGATTCTTGAAAATCATTCCTAGTAAAATGTCAGCGAACTTTAACCAAAATTGGTTTAAAAATGCTGTTCCACACGATTTGTAGCACGACGTTTTCTATGTAACTGCACATACAATGGCTTTGGAGACAATCTGTCTGTAATATATTTTATTCCCTTTTATATACTTTGTGTATCTCGGAAACGACTCCATCGATTTTGATCTAATGTTGTATTCTGTTAGGTTTTGCCCCTCAAGTTCAACTACACTGGTGTCTTTGCTGAAAAAACGCGGTTTTACAAAAGAACATGTTTTATTCTGCCGTGTATAAATAATGTATACGGTTTTGCGCATGTGTGAAATAGAAACCCTACGTATTACATTTATATTGTTTCCCCCTCCAAATAACGCAGCAGTAGGTAACGATTCAGTTTAAGTAAATTTGCTGTTATTTTATATGCAAGTTGACATGACATAAACACTTGACTTGCAAAGAGCAAGCGTGAAAGAGAGATGCAGTGAAGCAAGGTAAGATGGTTACGTAACCAGGGATGTGGTAGATAATGCCTGGCGCCTGGTGCTAGGCAGCTTCACTAACACCAACTTGCAATTACACTCCGCGATACGTACGTACGTACGTACGTACATATATCATCAACAGAGCATATTTTACTTTCCCAGCCGCGTATCTACTTAGTATTGCATTCCAACAAAAAATTCTATATCAAAATATCAGCATAAATACACGTTTTAAAGTATCCTAACATGGAAATGATCCACCTCTACCAATCCAGCGACGTTGAGGTGATTCCGCACCTTTACATCAGGGTGTGCTGGAGCTCATGTCGGCCACTTCAGCAGCTGGTGCACGTCGCACTGCTGTTAAAAATACGTTAATTTACTGGAAACTATACAAGTGCGTACTCCACTTACTTCAAATGTTCTATTTCTTATAGCAACGTCACATTTCACACTCTATCCCATTTATTCTTACAAAGTGTTTTACCAAATTATTCTTGTAGTCATTTTAAATTCAATGTTATTTTGTATGTTAATTAACATTCGCGCTGCGCCTGCTGAGATGGAGGTTGTGCGCTTCGATCAACCAATCACATGTTACTTAAACATGTGCTGTTTTTACTGGTAAGTAGAGCAAGCATTGTGTTCCACAAAAACATTCCATGTACAGATAGATGTTTTTACCTTTTTATGACAAAGTACCCCCCCCCCCCCCCTCTCTCTCTCTCTGTTGGTAATGCTGCAGTTAGTTATGGAGTGAGATTAAAGGACAACGCAAGTGAAATGCTGTACGTTAGGTTGGCAGCACTGCAGTTGTTGACCAGCAGGTGGACCGACCAAATCGCCAGGTACGCCCGCCCGCATGCCATGGTAACACTTTCTTGTCCAATTAGACGAACTTGCCCTTCACAATGAAGGACGTCTTGTATGCAAAATTCACTTTTGTTATTTTTAATTGGTTATTCTTCAGAAAGAAAATGTTAACACGAAACAACCAATTTGATACGCACAGGCTTGAATGAGAACAGGAAAAATGAAAACGTTTAATTTGAACATGACATATTCTTAATTTTAAAAGGTCTCCTATTAAGAACAGTGACTCTGTAATGTTGCATAGAGTCATTACTTGAAAAAATCTGATGTGTTGCACTCACATGACTTTCTCTACTCTTGTACTAACCATTCTTACAAACTCTTATTCCTATATCTTCTTCGTGTTAGTTGAGATAAACATTTGTACAAATTACCTTATTGCTTATTTCCTTGTAGGTACAAGGGGAATATGGGAATACAGTAGACTGAGCGATAGTCAAATCTTTTAAAGCTTTCAAATTGCGTTCTCTTTGTACGGTTAACACATAAAAAATAAACAATATTCCATTTCACGAAAGTTTTGTTTTACGAAACTGGCACAAATAACAAGGAATATCTCCGAAATGGTTCACTCTACAAAAAATTATTCAGACATAAATTGTGGATTTTAGTAAGATGTACATTTTTCGTAGAGTAAGATTTTGACTGTCTCTTACGGTTTACGAGTTATACGAGAAAACTCATCCAGAGTAAACAGGACTACATAGGCTACAGCCAGAAAATTCAAAATGTACATTTCATTTGTTATAAAAATGTGTTAAACATGTGACAGTTTAATCAAAATCGTTAGAGCCATTTTCAAGAAAATCAAAATTTTTGAAAAATTATTCATATAAGGGGTAGTTTAGTGTAGAAGGATTTTCTTCAAAATCTTTGCGTCGCAAAGACAGTAAACTGGAATATGAACTTCGGATTTTAAGCGACTTTTCGTTATGCTGTCCACAGACACACTCTACCTGTCTCGCCCGCCTCGGTAGCGTGATGGTTAGCGTGTCTGCCTCACGTTCAAGAGGTCGCTTAGGGTAAGTTACTCGGATAAGGTTTTTTCCGAGGTTTTCCCTTATCCTGAGAAGACGAATGTCGGGTAACTTAAAGCTCCATGGACCTCGGGCTCATTTGAGCATCATTTCATCATTTCATTTCATTCATTCGTCCGATATGACACAATGTTGGAGCACGTTAATTTAAAAAAAGAAAAAAATTCTCTCTTTCTCTCTCTCACACACACATGGATCTTTTTATAAAATGCTTTTTTTTAATTTTTTTTTAAATATAAAAATAGGTAGAGTAGTAGAGAAAGTAAACATGATGGGAAACAGTGATAATTGGGAGTGTTGGCAAGAGAATGAGATAGATGAAGGCGACAGAGAGTACGTTATGAAGGTTATACAATACACGAGTTGGTACGTTCTGGAAACGTGCCATTAGGAAGTTGTGTTGGCACGTGTGTGTGTGTGTGTGTGTTCACTCGGATATATACCTATACCAGTTCCTATCCTTTTACTTTCTCAGTAACGTGCCTACAGCAGATAAAGGAAGTATGTATACTCTTTACGAAAAATTAAATGTATATACTTGTAAATTACCTTTCATTTTGAAAGTAATTTGTATAGTTTTATATTACTGCTATACCACAAGAAAGACAAAGGCACCGACAAAGCTAAGTAGATATATTGTGCGGGATGGCAAACTGATCGGTTCTCATATATGAAGCCCTGCCTGTTCGGAAATGCACGGTTTATCCTTGTCCTTAGAAGCATAAAAACGTGTAAACATAGATAATACAACATACAATATTGAAAACGTTTAATTCTTGCACGAATTAGACTGTTATTAAAGTAGCTTTGAGACGTTTGTCTACTACGTTACGTCATAAAACAGATATTGCCTTCGAATGAACTGTTTCCTTCTAATGCATATGCAATTTAATTACATTTCAGTGAATTTGCATAGTTTTGAACTGTGTTACCAGCTTGCCTTAGATCAATAAACTGAAACGTGAAGATTCGGATGTTGTGAAATAAGCAGCAGTTGTAGCTAAATGAGTAACGATTTACTAAGTGACCAGAAAAATCAATACTTTCCTTTCAGGCCGACGTGTCATTGGTTATAACTAGCATGTAGTAGGAATACTGCTCAGTCATTCGAAAGAGGTAAAGAAGGGGAAGCTATAAACTATAATGATACTCTTGTGTTTTACTAAATTCCTTTTTGGGTAGTGTAGAGGAGGAGGCAATAAACGTACGAAAGGTAGCAATAGGATTGGCAGGGTCCGTTGTATGTTGGGGGCAGCCATGCGGAAAGTAAATTAATATGGCACTTAGGGCAGCGTGCCACGACAATCAGACATCGTTACTTAACAACGTGCTAAAAAACCCATTACAACCTTTGTAAGTGAACCTCGCTATGACCGACGCGTTGGGAAAATTGAAAGTTACAAATAAAAAGGCGACACATTTACTTTTTTCATGTTTTAGAGTAACCTGACCTTCAAGAAAATTACTCCTAGAGTCCAGGAGTCCAGGATATTGATGACTTAATTATTAGTTCACCGAGAGAGATTGCTCCGTGCTAACGTATCACGTTCACATTTACAACGTCGTGGATTCGATTAAAATAAAATAAAAATAAAAATCTGTAGGTATATCTATAATTCTCACATCTAATTCCTTAATCCAGGATCAATATTCCAGATCTTTAAGTATTTTAACAATTATAAAGTATACATTTATGATTTACAGACTATATAATAAAAATCAAATAAAAATTAAACATTACATATAATCAATATAAATAAAATACAAATAAATAAATAATTAAGTAAATACATCATTTACTTTTATTACTAATTATTACTTATTTAATACTTATTAATACGCGATAATTAATAAGTAATTTCTAATTACTTTCTAGTTCTATAAATGAGTATTTCTAACTTTCTTTTCTAAAGTGCCGTCGGAGCCTGTAGATTCCATCCCCGTGGCGGAACTTCTTGACTAAGGAGTTTTTCGTTGGTTTCCCAGGTAGTTAGGCCAGTCCTTGGAAGTACCTATAATTACATCCCCCGAATTTTCCGTTCACGTTGCTTCTCTCTGGTGTTTTCTGAGTTGCATTGTTCAATATGGGCCATGGTGGTGGTCTGATATAAACTGTGTATGGAACCCGCCCTCCTTTTCTAATCCAATGGAAGGAGTTTCGGCAATAGTCGAAAAGTAGTGAGCGTGCCTTGAACCGTTATATTTAACTTACTTATCACTTCCCCTCCAAATCCCCACCTCTGCTGCTGCTTCTTCTTCTTCTTCTTTTTCTTCTTCTTCAATCCATGTAGTCACGTGACTTCTCCCACCTTTACTGTGACAAACAAATCACTTTATTCATGCACGTTGTTCTGAATTTGTTCCTTAAAAATAAACAGATTAACACGTGACCATTTGTCTATTTCAACCTTAAAGACCTAAATAAAGAATATATGTAACGACCCTAGATGACATTGTGGCGGGTCTTGTCATTGTTGTGAACATTTCGAAACGTTCTAACATCAGATAAACACAAACTGGCGATCGCTAGCTCAGAGCTAGCTGCGTCTGCCTTACTGATCGCAATTACAGCGGCAAATATGTATATAGGTAGGTAATACAGAAATCTGTATTTCCACAGCATTTCTGCCTCACATTCTCACATTGTTAAAGTATTGGTATTCACATTAATGATTGTCTTATGTGCTATGAATTACAAAAATACTGCGGAAGCACTTGAGCAATGTGCATACCCTGCCCAAGGTGTACTCTGATTCTTGCAGAAGAAGTTAAAAAAAATTAAATTAACCTTCAGTATCAAAGAAAATACTGAAAAACTTAGCTTTAAACCTCGTTAACATTAACAGCCGAGATGCAGTTTTGTGCGCTGCATCTGCGCGGCGCGCGCACATCGTTTAACGTGACAAGCAGAAGCAGCAGCAAGCACTCACTTGCCTGTGAGGAATGAAGTAGGTAAAGTGTGGCAATCAGAGTGATGAGGTAAGCATAAAGCCAGCCAGTTTCGTTGGCCTTCACCTTGCAAGGCCAGTGAATGGCAGCCACACCTGCTTGCACCACATTCCAATCATCTACATACATAAAAATGGTACGTGTTTCTATAATCCACTTTACTTATCTTCAAACTCACTGTGTCGCATATCTAAACGTTCATTAACCTTCTCGAGTTTCTTATCTCATTTTCCTAATATTTGTCCTATAATTTGATTCAACTCACTCTGTCCATTTCTGTAACTATTTGATTTCACTCTATCACAGGCTTCTCTTGTGCACTACGTTCGTATTACTCTTCTGAATTGGCTATGAGTTCAATTTCATGCATAGAGAGGCTGTTATCATAGGTCATTCTTTTGTTTTGTACAAATCATCACTACGTCATACTTTTGGACGCCAACTGTATCCCATAAATCGCTGAAAAACAATTTATTGCACATTACAATCCATTAACAATAAAAATAGCAGCCCATGTCAATGTGTCAACTGTTTTTAACAGCTGCCCTTTTAATCTTTATACATGTATAAACGCCTTCTGTCCGTGTGTATGTGACTGAACTGTTCCTAAACAGCTGGACCGATGTGTGTGTGTATGAGTGTGTGTGATAAACGTCATTCGAGAGTGGTTTAGATTACAATTTCACTCGCTAGAACATGTTCTTTTTAATTAATTAAAGTAATTTGTGTTGTTGATGTTAGGATGGTTTAGGTTCACAGAATCTGTCGAGCAGCGTTCTGATCGCGTTTTACAATTTTGTTCCCCGATAGGATTGTAGGACGTTTTTGTCGCAGTTTAGCCTTAATAGTACATTAAAAGAAAAACCATTGGAACATTCTACATCAAATGGTAGCAACCATTATAAAAGCAATGGAGATCGATAACAATGGTAGATAAATAAGCGGTTTAATTAACACCTACTGATCGTAACAAATGACTTGAAGGAGCGAGTGTGAGTTCTTAAGATGCTTATGATACACTGTTTATAATATAAACTGAAGTACGTACGTTGTTTAGTTTATAGAGAATGAAGTAATTACTTCGGAGTGTTGTGATGTTGTGCATTGTAGGTACATACAGGCTGGAAACCTCCCTCCCTGTGTAGTCAAGTAATGACAACAAACGTGGCCATCTTCCCGCTACAGAGACTGCGCAATGACGACTTGTAAGCGAAATTCGCTGTGTTAGCGATGCTTTGAGTTTTGTTTGACATGTTACTTTATTCACACACTTGTATAATTTCTGGACATAACAGGACAACGTCTGTCAGCTCCGCTAGTACTTGTTAATGTTATAAATAAAGTGAGATTTATTTGAGATTATAAACTGGTTTTCTGTTATTACTTCGATTAGCAGTGCTGAGTAGGTCAAACTACACTAACCAAAATAATAATTTTAGGTTATATTTTACATAATTTAACTTTTCCAGATAAATATCATTCGATGGTCTGAGCTTCCCTTTTCTTTGCGCTCGAGAATTTATAGGTTAGGTGAGACATCTTATGATACCTATTACTTGTGACTGTTGCACGTATGCCGGTATATCACCTCTTGGTATTATCACTTTACTTACATCGCCTCCTTCATTCCTCCTTAAGTTTCTTAACTTCTTCACGTGCAGTAAAAACAATTAACGGGCCATTCAAAAATGGCAAAATGTTAACTTTGTAACTATAACCTAAAATATATTCATTGTGATTAGTGCAGTTCAACTTATTTAGTACTGTCAACTGAGTAAAACAAAATCCAGGAGTTACCTACCTGTATGTATTTCCATTTTCTCTTGTTGTTGTAATGGCATTTCTGTTGATAATCTCAAATAAATCTCACTTTTTTAACATTGACAAATAACATTTGATCTCAAAAAATATTAATTATTAAAAGAACAATTGTTAGAAAGAAGTTATCAAATTCAAATAGAGTGCTATTTCAATTGCAATGTGTAATAAATTGTTTGTTAGCGATTTATGGGATATAGTTGGCGACACTGTATGTATGAAATAGGCACTCTCCTGTAAACAGAAAGCCACAAGTATTTGCTAAGCTGTAGAGGTTACGTGGAATTGTTAGCGGGCGATTTGCACTAACGGGGCGGGGGTTCCCAGTGGCTAATGCGACTGCCTCTCAAGGACTTGAGGCGACATCTGCTACTGATGCTTGACCAAGACTCCCATCCTCTGCCGGTCCAGTCAAGGACTTGGACATTACGATCGTCTCAGTGCTGCGGAGAGAATGCCCAAGTACACTCACTTACATTAATGCGGTCTACTGCCATTAGCTCAGGCACTTCCCAACAATTCACATTACACTAAACTACAGACAGCGTAGCAATACTGCCAACCTAATCATATAGCATTATTTCTAACCTCAAATATCACAGGGTTAAAGTAATATAGTTTCAAACGATGATAATACTTGAACATCGTTACACACAACACGTGATGAACATACTCATATTGTTCTGCAATAACACTTTTGGATAAAATCACTTCCCAACGCTAAATATCGTAATATAGGTATATTTAATGCACTAGTGTGTTGTGAACACAAAAATAACAACACTAACTATAACTGTGTGTAACTCTACGTGGTAGAGGAAGTAATACATTGCATTTGAAAGAAGTTATTAACGTGAAATAGGTAGTTGTGAAAACCGCGTGTCTGCGACTGACGTGAACATAGATATTGGTGGGCACACTCAGGAGAAACCCTGACTGAGTGAAGGTTACTTAAGAATACTGTCCTCGTGGATCACCAATAACCACAACTCCGGAAGCTGTGCCACTGAGTTGGTGAACCTTGCCATGAACAGATGACGCTCACATATGTACCTACTCAGCGTATAGAGGGGATGTTGGGTTCACCTCCTTCCACGTGGACTTTGCTTCTCTCTCTCTATACGTACGTTGTGTTTCATTTACGAAAGCACTTTGAAATCTTATACGATAAACATGTGTTGAGTAGTGACTTAGGTTTAACAAGTCTATCAATATTTGGTAAAGAAGATAAATCAAGTGATCTCGCAGTCTAAGAAGCGTGTCACAGGACGATCTTGTTTTGTGCGATATTTAAGGGACGTAGTACTCGTATTTTGCAGAAGAATGAAACTCATGGAGTTCGCTGCACGAACAATATACCTACATACAATAGTGTTTTTAAACAATCGTTTGATTTCCGTTTCCTTTGGAGTACAAAAATATTGACGGAGGCCGTGACGACAATGACCGAATAGGAGCGGAACAGTCCGATTAATAGAAAATTGATTATTTATCACAAGAGCAACCATAACTCCTCTGACCTTAGTTGAACTCCGTTCGAGAATTTGTCTGGCAAGGTAAGATCTTCGAATGATATTTATCTAAACCATTTTATAAATGAAATATATGTTTAAATACTATATACCAAAAATTTGACCACAATAACCTCAAATATATTCATATGTTCATTACCATTAGTGTTATGTAGCTCAGCGCTGCCAACTGAGGAAATCGAAACCCAAGAATTACATGTATTTCGATTGAAATATGTAACAAATTGTTTTTCAGTGATTTATGGGATAGAGTTGGTGACAATGACTAAACAAAAGAATGGTGTAGAGCTGGGACGCACCGTCAATGGATGTGGGTGATGTGTTTACATACCCTGCCAGTTTTCCTTAGTTAACTTTCCTATTTTCTACATATATACTAACCCAACTGGCCTAGTACTTGCTGATGAACAATAATCGGCTATGAGTTAGTATCACGCCAAGCATTCAAACAGAGAGGGAGTACAACAAACAGCATTTTCAACAGCAATGTGAGTGAAGGGATAAGAAAAAAGTACGCCAGGAAACCTTGAGCAGGGTATGCACATTGCTCAAGTGCTTCTGCGTGGTTCACTACGAGGAAAATTATAACATTCCATAAAAAGTAACTGTGAAGACATTTTTTTTTTCAAAATTAATCATTTTTATTTAATAAACCAAAGCATTGTAAAACTTTATATTCTCAGCATTGTTTTGAGAGCACTTATCTGTAATACAATAATATTTAATATATAGATTAGGTTACACATGCGAAATGAAGTGTACGGCATTTCTTGGAGTTTTTCTTGTAGATAAAGTACTTTCATGCACAAAAAGAAGGCAAGCAGATTTGGAGAGGAGTGCTCGTGACCTTAGCAAAGTCCGAAAGCTGTCCACCTCGGGAAGAGCGGTGTGATGCTCATTTGTCAGAAAGTGAACGGGAAGCCACGTGCCAACACTTGACCCGTGGATGCGACCCGCGGTGGTGAAGGGAAGGTCACTAACTGACCACTCGTCCTCCAGTTTCGTGACACCCCCAAAATGAGCCTGGCCTTCGTTCTCCACACACACACACACACACACACACACACACACACACACACACACACACACACACACACACACACACACACATACACACACACATACACACACACGCACACACGCACACGCACACGCACACACACACACGCACACGCACACACACACGCACACGCACACGCATCTTAACAAAGGAATCCTCTTTATTTTCAATGTTGCTTTACATAAACTTTAGGCAGCCCTCCTTTATTTATGGAGAGTAATGTTTCCTCTTAGCAATTATCCGCGCTAACTGTCCGGCACCGCCACACACCACAGAATCCAGAAGCACATCTGAAAATGAGAAGTAAACAGAAGGAAAGACAAATGGCACAAACGGATGGATGTTAAACCAGCTATATTCGGCTAGTATACACGGAAAAGCACTAAAAATTCAGGTTAGACTGGACGGTAATCGAACCTGGACCTCGAGAATACGCGTATCACACTAAAATGATAATCACAATTTTAGAAAGCGAATCACGATAGGTAATTGACTTTGAAATGACAAGTTGGCCACTAACGACGTGTTCCGTTCACATGACCTTCTCCAGTCACTCTTCTACAACCCTTCTCGTATATAGCCGAGGTCATTATCACGGATCTGCCGCACAACTCCTGCGAGAACCGTCCTCCTTTCCTCAATTAGGTATTATGTCAGTATGTACTGCGTGGTATTGAAACACTACTAGGATATCTGAACTGTTGCAATCCTATTGAACTACTGCGCATGCTCACAACTGATTCTGGATCGTGTTGGAACAAACCTATTCCCACCCATATACACACACTGACACGCACACGCACGCGCATGCGCATGCTAAATAAAGCATATCTTACAAATTAAACTTTGCATGTCATTTCAACATTAAATTGTGACTAAATCCATTCGATTTAAGGTAGAGAGACATTACAACAATGTTTGTGCGACAGTTAGTGAAACAGTAAACCATTTATATCCATTCATCAAGCTAGATTACTTCCAAATATTTCACACAAATTATTTTTTTTTTTCGTCTAAACGATTGTTTTTTACATATCTGTTACAGTCATTATGTAAAATGCCTGGTTAACATATGGCTGAAGCGGTTTCTTCCACCTACATGATAACAGTGATTCATAAACACACGTGAATGTACGTAATATAGGCAAGTGTAAACATAACCTTAAAATGTGGTATGTACTAACATATTGTATTGTGGCCTGTTGGAAGCCGCCATAGACAATGGTGAAATGAAATGCAGTGAGCGAAAGTCGGGGAAAGGAAGTATTCGTGTAGTGATGATGGACAGAAACCTTTCGTCAGATTGATCGGTCACCAGGTTCGAACCCGGGTGAAGCTTTACCCCCTGAGCCACTGTTGTGCACAAAAGCTTACAAAGTATTCTGTTTCGGCTACTACTAAACCAGTACATTATTTTTGTGAATTGTTGCAGGAGCTACAGAGGTTTGTTGGAGTACGTCACTGAGTCGGGGGAACATTGAGCAAACCCGGAGAAGAACAAGAGCTGGTAAGTATTCTATCGATGTAAACGGAACCTTGTTTCAGCTAATATCTACTTCATGTTCTTCAGAGTCGTCTCCCTTGTGGTAAATTTAGTAACACAATATTCAAACAACGCGAGGGAATTGAGAACAGGAGACACTTTTGTAAGTAGTTTTCTGTGCCCAACGGGCCAGTGTTTTCTGAATACGCGAAACAGAAGTTCAGTGTCACAAAATTCCAAACTCACTCTGAATATACATAAGCACTGTGGGAAACCCTAGTGTGGAGCACGTGGGGAGTTACATAATCCGATATTTATTCTGGATTCAATCCATGTGGGACAGATCGGCATACATATGATGGCTAATCGTGAAAAACAAGTTGGTTTGTGGAATGTTGTCGATCCCGCCCAAGCGGATATTACCTGTCTACCTGTCCCAGTGCCTGGTACCTGAACCTAAGCTGGGTGAAAACGAAGGCAAATGGATTGGCGTAAGTGGTGACGTCTGCATTCGGGAGGTCGTAGATTCGATTCTCGAGGCCGGCCAGGCCTTCCGCCGGTACCGAAGATCAAAGCTGGATGTGTTTGGAATTTTACTTTAGCTATTGGCTAACCTGGAAGAAGCAGTTATGGAAGCTATAACTCACATCCTTGTGATATCATTTAAATTACGAGCAAGTAAAAGACATGAAAAGTTCGACAAGAACGCCATCTGACAGCAGAAGATCAAGTGTGCGCCAGTTCCGTTTGATTGCATCGCTATTTTGTTAAAAAGGCGCGCTTCTGTTTGCTTCAACCACAAACGGAGAAGCAGAATGTGTTAAGACCTTGAATCAGCTCGAGAACTATAACACTTTTTCATATGCTCGTTTCTTTTATAAGCATGGGCGTGTTCTAATATCAGAGCACTCATGCGAGGCGGTTGTTTTTGGATATCTGCATCGGCAAGGCAACCTAACCTCGCTTTATAACTCTTAACCTATCTACTTCAACACTTGCTCGCTCCTTTGTACGTCGTACATTTGTTTAGTCAGTGTCGCCAACTGCATCCCATAAACAGCTCAAAAACAATTTATTACGCATTACAGTCGATTAACAATTGCACAATCATTCCATTTCTTTTTAACAACTGTTCTTTTAACAAGTGAAGTATTTTTAAATAAGAAAGGTTATTTGTTAACGCTAAAGATAAATTGTGAGCTATTTGATATAATGAACTGGTTTTCTGTTGTAACAACAAGAGAAGATCGAAATAATGTATTCATGGTTGCTAGTGAGGTTATTTTTTATATAAGTTAACATTTTCTGTTCAAATGTTTGCGATACTGTATTTAAATTCATAGTTTATTTATCAAGTAGTCCATATGAATACAATTTGACACACGTGAATTTATAGGTTAGGTCACACGTATTGGTTAATCCGCATTGCTCTACAAATAAAACATAATCATTCAAAATTAATGCACTACAACTCCAATTATCCGAATTAGGACTGGACCCGATTCGGATATTGAAATTAGATACATCACGAAACATTTTCATTTCTTTAAAAAATATGACGTATACACTCACGTGACATTCTCTACCCATTCTTTAGTCAATATTCTTCCAAAACCTATTTCATGTTAATAGAATTAGTATTATTAGAAATTATCTAATAGATATAACGGAAATATTTAGTAGGTTTAGCGATAGCAAAATATTTTAAGAGTTTGTTGCTATGTGATTGTTTTGAAATTCTGTTCTATTTACATAACTAGGAGAGAAAAAACAAGAAAAAGAAACGAGCAACGGCATCCAGCGTGACAAAAGTATAAATATTGGAAGATTCAAACAAAGAACAACGAATATCTCCGAAATAATTTACTGAACAAAAAATATATTAGTGAAATAATAAAGCATTTATATCTATTCGTGAAGAAGTTAGATATCTCCAAATATTTGACACAACTTATTTTTTCGGCGAAACGATTCTTTATTAAGGATAACTATATTGTACATATTTGTTGCACTCGTCATGGGGCCAAAGTGAAATAGAGAAAGGTGTAAGGAATTAAATAATACAACAATTTTGTAACTATGTATGATGGCTTGATGTGTAGGTAGCTTACTTTGTGAACTGCCCTGGTGTTTGTGAGTAATTTGCAGAACAGTCGTGAACATGTGTAGAGAAAGTGTTACCCATCTGAGTGTGATAAACATCGGCAGTTTTGTAACAGAATATTGAGAAAAATCTCACCTATAGATAGATATATTGCAGGGAGTGGTTTTGTCCCAAAATTCAGTCATGTGTGTCGAAGGTTCGCCGCATTTTATCACACCCAACTAAGTAAAGGCTATAAATATTATCAGAGAGATCAGCACGCCACAATTCCATAAACTTTGGCTCTATAAACCACCTCTGCCTCACATTCAACATGTCACGAGTTCGAATCTCGGTTATGATATGCAGAAAAATGTACTGGAATTTAGTTAGTTGCGTTTTGTTTAAATTATTTGTGTTGACATTTTATCTGTATTTTCTTGCCATAATTTTTATATTTACTTTTGTTTTAATCATTCAACTTCTGACACCAGTGCGAAAGACGAAAAGGTCACTTTATTGTCTTCTAACTGAATGAACAACAACACAGTTCTCGTTTACTTACGCTAACGCAGTCATCAGTCCTTCCTGATATTACAACTCACAACTGTTTTCTTGTCGTAACCCTGACTCACACTTTTCTACTTTCTCTGTCTTTGAAACAAATCACTTTGAGGATGCAATCACTCAATAGTAATTAATTGCTTCGCTGTCTTCGTTCATGACGCAACCATACACATGAGCTGATGCACACATACGCACACAAAAACTAAAAACTGACTCATTCCCCAACTCTCGTTACCTCGTCTCCTTATATAGCGAGGATGACGTAACACAGACCGTTCTCGAGCTTCTACAAACACGCCGGCCGCCGGGCATTTCTCGAATAATCTAGAAAACTGACGTGCCGCGCACATTTAGTCACGTGTTCACCTGACCTTGGGCGTTTTTCATGCACATACAGCGTGTGGTGGCAGCTGGCCCCGACTGTCCTTTGTTGTGCGTCAGAACGTTTGCGACAGGTGGGAGGTTAGATTTGCCTCCTTTCACTATATCTGGACTTTGCTACTCGTGCATTTTGTTGTAGTAGTGGGTTGACTACATGTACGTTGGTTGCATTTGATTTACGAAAGTTATGAAAATTATACCCGTGGTAACGGTGAACTGAAAAAGAAGAAAAGAAAAGAAACCAATATCTATTGCTTGCGCAGTATGTGATTTCTTTTGCTTTTATCCTACTTAAGCATTATATTTATAGATATTTAAGATTTGGAGTGACTTTTGAAAGACTATATACTGACATTTTATATGTTGTTAAGCCGGTGTCCAACGGTCCAACTTCTTAACCAAACTTTTAGTAATTAATGGAATTGCACACAAAATAAACAGTGTCTCTCTGTCACGCTATGATTCATTCTGATCCAATACAAATGACAGTTGACGTAGCAAGCGTGAGAAATAAACATGGCGGACACAAATATGAATTTAACGATTGCTATATTAAGTATAGGTTAGGAATATGTATATATCAACGAGTCTGTCCAGTAGGAAGAAAAGATGTATTAGAAGTAAAAGACGTTGTCATGGTTACATGTATATTGGGTCTACTACAACACGAATTGAGGTTAGAACACCCGCAAAACTATCGCAATTGGCTAACATTTAGTTCTCAACCTTTTACATCGTGTCGAAGACAAAACTACACAAATATGAGACAAAGTGTTACATCACTAAAGAGGATAAGGGACACTATGGCCTCCTGATGCTGCAAGTTCTGTAAAAAGCACAAATGCCTGCGTAGACCGCCATATTGTTACGTTATAGACGCTGATTGGTTATTTTCAAGTTGTTGGATGAAAAGATTAGATACAACCCAATTGGATTGTATACAAACAGTTTGAATACAAAACTTAGGATGGAACAAAATTGTATCCAACTCTGACGACGCACTTTTGTTGTACACAATGCTTTGGACCAAAGTTAGAGCCTGGGACATCGGCATTACATAACCATTACATCAAATATTACATAGAAGATTGGTACGATCAAGTGCGGCTGACCTTGGGCGCTGTCTTTCTTTGGCACCCACTCCAAGGTCACGTAGTAACCAATAATTATAATAATTCACTGTCATGGATAGGTATAGCAGAGAAAGATGACGTACGTGTGGTGACAATCCGTGGTAATGTAGACAAAAGTATGGCTCTACTTTCAGGACCTCACAAATGTCACACACAGCATTAAAGCTCTTTAATGCTGGAGTTCCCTTACCTTTTAGGTAAATTTTGAGAAATCGATTCAAAATTTCACACAGTGGAACACAACACTCACAGTGTTGTATTCATGCTAATTGCTCCTAGTTACTTATATTCCTAATTAACAAAATATTTGGAATTCTGTCTTCAGAAATGTAACTTTTCAAACAAACATTGTATTAGAAACATGTACAACATTACGTAATACTAAACTACTACCAACATTATTGTTTATGAAACAAATATAAAGTTGAGTACTCGAGGTCACAGCCCCAGGTACCCATCCCTGCACCTAACGTCCTCCTTGGCACTTGCTACCGTCAAACAACCAGCGGCATCAACGATGAATGAAGTGAAACGGAAGCAGAGGAAATTCGGCCTTGGGAGTCGAACCTAGAACCTTCCCAGCGCAAGTCATATCAGTCGGTTACTGCCATGCATAGTAAATCAACAAAATCAAACCCTACCTACCAGGTATTGTGCGTGTAATGGCAATCGACGCGTGGCCCCTTGCGGATGTGGTTAGGCAAACCTTTCGACTTGAGTGTTTTGCGGGACAATCTACTTGTGGCAAACAGTGTTAAAATGTCGGGCTTCCTGCCATACGAGAGTCCATGGCCGTCATCAGAAACTGGATAGATAAATATTCATCTCATCATGGCCTTCAGGGAACATTGATATGTCGAGCTTCAATGACCTTCTGGAACTGAATTAGAAAATTAAACGGCCATTACAGAATCCGTGGCCTTCTTCAGGAACCAAATGAATCATCTGCATGTAATTTAATTATATGACCTCTTTGATGACGCTGTTGTAATAGTTTTCCGTACATTTCAGAACTGAAATTACATTACTGCACCTTCTCTATACAGTGTTGGGTTACTGACGTCTTTTCCGGTAGAAGGAGTTGGATGTTCCTTGGCAAATCTCTTCAACCAGTTGAAGATAGAAGATAGAGCAACTTCTTCTCATTTCTACATGATTCTGATTTGCACAATATGAATCTCACATGCGTGACAGGGAGCGAGAACGAGAACATTAGAACTTCCTTTCGGTTCTGGACAATCCGATTTGAATACCTAGTTTCATTGTAATTTGGTTACCGTTACTGGTGATTATAATCTGCCCTTGTTATTCTCAAGTTAAGAAGCAAATAAGAGGTATTGTTACTTTCAGGAGAGCCAACATGATGTGAGGAGCTGATGGGTTCCCTACCCAACCTGCACACCATCTCAGCCTCCGAACGTCCACCCATATCGCGACTGTTCGATCCGTCCGCAATCCGACAACACGCTCCACCACAACAGCAGGTAAGTCAGTGGGCAGACACACGGGTAGCGACTGTTCGATCCGTCCCCAATCCGACAACACGCTCCACCACAACAGCAGGTAAGTCAGTGGGCAGACACACGCGTAGCGACTGTTCGATCCGTCCCCAATCCGACAACACGCTCCACCACAACAGCAGGTAAGTCAGTGGGCAGACACACGCGTAGCGACTGTTCGATCCGTCCCCAATCCGACAGCACGCTCCACCACAACAGCAGGTAAGTCAGTGGGCAGACACACGCGTAGCGACTGTTCGATCCGTCCCCAATCCGACAACACGCTCCACCACAACAGCAGGTAAGTCAGTGGGCAGACACACGGGTAGCGACTGTTCGATCCGTCCCCAATCCGACAACACGCTCCACCACAACAGCAGGTAAGTCAGTGGGCAGACACACGCGTAGCGACTGTTCGATCCGTCCCCAATCCGACAACACGCTCCACCACAACAGCACGTAAGTCAGTGGGCAGACACACGGGTAGCAAGTGTTCGATCCGTCCCCAATCCGACAACACGCTCCACCACAACAGCAGGTAAGTCAGTGGGCAGACACACGCGTAGTGACTGTTCGATCCGTCCCCAATCCGACAACACGCTCCACCACAACAGCAGGTAAGTCAGTGGGCAGACACACGCGTAGCGACTGTTCGATCCGTCCCCAATCCGACAACACGCTCCACCACAACAGCAGGTAAGTCAGTGGGCAGACACACGGGTAGCGACTGTTCGATCCGTCCTCAATCCGACAACACGCTCCACCACAACAGCAGGTAAGTCAGTGGGCAGACACACGGGTAGTGACTGTTCGATCCGTCCCCAATCCGACAACACGCTCCACCACAACAGCAGGTAAGTCAGTGGGCAGACACACGGGTAGCGAGTGTTCGATCCGTCCCCAATCCGACAACACGCTCCACCACAACAGCAGGTAAGTCAGTGGGCAGACACACGCGTAGTGACTGTTCGATCCGTCCCCAATCCGACAACACGCTCCACCACAACAGCAGGTAAGTCAGTGGGCAGACACACGCGTAGCGACTGTTCGATCCGTCCCCAATCCGACAACACGCTCCACCACAACAGCAGGTAAGTCAGTGGGCAGACACACGGGTAGCGACTGTTCGATCCGTCCTCAATCCGACAACACGCTCCACCACAACAGCAGGTAAGTCAGTGGGCAGACACACGCGTAGCGACTGTTCGATCCGTCCCCAATCCGACAACACGCTCCACCACAACAGCAGGTAAGTCAGTGGGCAGACACACGGGTAGCGACTGTTCGATCCGTCCCCAATCCGACAACACGCTCCACCACAACAGCAGGTAAGTCAGTGGGCAGACACACGGGTAGCGACTGTTCGATCCGTCCCCAATCCGACAGCACGCTCCACCACAACAGCAGGTAAGTCAGTGGGCAGACACACGGGTAGTGACTGTTCGATCCGTCCCCAATCCGACAACACGCTCCACCACAACAGCAGGTAAGTCAGTGGGCAGACACACGGGTAGTGACTGTTCGATCGGTCCCCAATCCGACAACACGCTCCACCACAACAGCAGGTAAGTCAGTGGGCAGACACACGGGTAGTGACTGTTCGATCCGTCCCCAATCCGACAACACGCTCCACCACAACAGCAGGTAAGTCAGTGGGCAGACACACGGGTAGTGACTGTTCGATCCGTCCCCAATCCGACAACACGCTCCACCACAACAGCAGGTAAGTCAGTGGGCAGACACACGGGTAGTGACTGTTCGATCCGTCCCCAATCCGACAACACGCTCCACCACAACAGCAGGTAAGTCAGTGGGCAGACACACGGGTAGCGACTGTTCGATCCGTCCCCAATCCGACAACACGCTCCACCACAACAGCAGGTAAGTCAGTGGGCAGACAGACGCGTAGTGACTGTTCGATCCGTCCCCAATCCGACAACACGCTCCACCACAACAGCAGGTAAGTCAGTGGGCAGACACACGGGTAGCGACTGTTCGATCCGTCCTCAATCCGACAACACGCTCCACCACAACAGCAGGTAAGTCAGTGGGCAGACACACGGGTAGTGACGGTGTGAAACTTCCAAGGGAAAATAAACTCAACTGGGCTTCTTCTTACATACATTTTGTGATCGTAAGGTTTTAATATGAATTAAGGTAGTAATATAATTATTCAAAAGAAATTAATATTGCAAAATCTACACATTGATAGCACTAAAGATAATAAATACTTATATCACTTTTAACCTTATAATTTATAGAGAAATAAACTGCTGCTGTAATATAAAACAAAAATAGCTCCACATTAAAGCTTATACTTGTGGCCACACTTTGAACATTAAAGTTGACTCTGTGTTTTTCCACCAACGTTTTAATATTTGATGAAACATTGACACATGTGAGGTTATTATCAAACAAAAACTGAGCATGTTGTTACGATTAGATCTCAATCACAGCATAAATCAGCAAGTAGAGCTTCTGTGGATCAACTAAAAGAGAGTTTCCAAATCTGAAAATCCTCCATTCAGTATGTCACAATACTGTGCTTGTGTTAAGAGTGCAAATGTCCGGGTTATATAAGGCTGTCCGGGCAGGTGTTGCTGTTACGGGCACCGTGGACACGCTAAGCTCCAAAGCGCGTGCATGCGCTCAAACCTGCTGTTTGATATCGCTGCTCTAGCTTTTCATGAAGCGCTTCTCTGTGTTGTAGCTTTATTGCTGTCGTGTTTTTGAAGGTTGTGTGTGTATGTTGTATTTCAGTTTAATGTGAGAGGAAACATAGCGGCACATCGACACCATGGTCACTACCATCACCGACCCGTCCAGCAGACCCGCAGTGCCGGGCACGCAGCCGCTGCTTCTGGCTGGGACGACTTCATCCTCGAGGTAACCAACTACATATCACATACATAAAGTATTGTATTCCCCCCCCCCCCCCACCAAATACATCTTCTGAGGCCCCCTGAATCCAAAAAAGCATTTTTAGAAAAAAGTGCGCGCTTGTGTGTGTGTGTGTGTGTGTGTGTGTGTGTGTGTGTGTGTGTGTGTGTGTGTGTGTGTGTGTGTCTCACTCTGTAGACAGCATAACTCAAAAACGAAAAGTCGGTTAAAAACCCAAGTTGATAATTTAGTTTAATGTCTTTCAAGGATGCGACACGAAGATTTTGAAGAAAATAGCTCCACCCTAAACTACTCTTTACATGAAAAATTTTTCGAAAATTTTGGTTTTCTTGAAAATACCTCTTAACGATTTTGATTAAAATGCCATATGTTTCAGATATTTGTGTGACAAATGAAATGTATATTTTGAATTCTCTGGCTATAGCCTATGTAGTCCTATTTACTCTGGATGACTTTTGCATAACTGGTAAACCGTAAGAGATATACCAAATCTTATTGTACAAAATTGTAGATGTCGCTAAAATACACAATTTATGTCTGAATAAGTTGTTATTTCACTGAGTTTTGGAGAACTTACACTTCTGTCAAATGGAACATCGCTATTCATTTTTATATGTTAACCGTGCAAAGCAAACGAAATTAGAAAGCTTTAAAAGATTTGACTATCGATCAAAGTCTACTGTATTCCCATATTCCCCTTGTACCTACAAAGAAATAAACAATAAAATTAATAACGACAACGGTCTATAAGTAATCCAAAATTCGGATAAATAACACCAAATATTTCCGAAATGGTTCACTCCACAAATAAGATCATTTAACATAAATTGTGTTTTTAGCGAGATCTACATTTTTGTACAGTAAGATTTGGTCTATCTCTTATGCTTTACGAGTGATTCAAAAGTCATTTGTCATAAAAATATCTTAAACATATGACATTTTAATCAAAATATTTAGTCATTTTCAAGAAAAATTTTTCATGTAAAGGGTAGTTTAGGGTGGAGCTATTTACTTCAGAATCTTCGTGTCGCATCCTTGAAAGACATTTAACTAAATTATCAACTTTGGTTTTTAACCGACTTTTATTCACGGGGCCTCAAAACATGTATTTCCAGTGAAATCTGATAATGTTTGGGTTGAGTACTTTAGTATACGTAGAAGAGAAAATAAAAATCATAAAACTAGAAACAAAAGAGTGAAAATATCTAATATTTTCGAAAGCAATTCTACTTTACCGGAAATCCCTGTGTCTTTTATTAAGTACTTAACTGCGGTGCAAAAGTTGTGGTTTGGTGCGCAGCGAGTGCGATACAACAGTTCATTCGACATCTATGTGATGTGATTTTTTCCGCCCGCAACTAAGAAGAAATGAAAGTTTGTGTGGTTGGTTTCAGCTATAGTCTACACTTTTGTGAATTCTATGTATGTTCTCGTATGTATGGGTGTATGGCCACTTGGTTCCCCTCATCTATCTCCATGCGATAAAGAATAAACTGTGTGCACACGTTAATAGAATTGAAGGAGAAAATCAGGCAACCAGTCAAAGTAAGGCTAATGTAACTTGTGTTTTGTACTCATGACTTGCCGGTCGTTTACGTGTAGGTAACTCTAGGGAAGGGCGCCCAGTCCGGTGAGATATGATAATGTTTTTTTGTCTGTGATTGCAGCAGATGGCAGCCTACTCGCCCATCTCCAGCAGGTCTACTAGGTCCACGGCGACTGCGCACAGCGGGTTCACAGCGGCGGCTCATGTCGTGACACCGTTGTTCCCAACAGCAGGTCGCCGCGACTCCATGTCCAGCTCGGGAGGCGCCTCCTCCGTGCGACGTCTCATCGCCGTGGTTCGCTCGACGCCCTCGAGACTCGGGCCGGTGTATTCTCGCCGCGTCCTGCTGCGCAACTTCGCGGCGCTGTGCCTGGGTCACGCCACCATCACGGCCGCTCTGCTACCTCTCGTGGCGCTGCAGTCCTCCATATCGGCATGGTGGTGGCGAGCGGCCAGTCCCAGCTCTGACGCCGGTGCTCTCCTACTGGCGGTCCTCTTCGCCACGGCGTCACTCTCCTCGCTCGTCGCTCCTACTCTGGTACGCTCCTACGCCTCTCTGGAGAAAGCTTCCCATATACCTGGTACAGCGAACAAATAACAAAGTGCGTGTGTGTGTGCGGTCACACAAGTTTTAAAACTTCATGAGATGAATACTGAATACTCTTACATTCACTTGTAACTCTGTTATTTCTTCCCCCTGCTTAGCCCTAAGGTCTCTACCTTGGCAAGGTTTCTCCATAGAGGTGTTAAGCAATGTTACACTATCCCACTTCTGACACCATGTAACACTGTTCACTTAAATCGAGCTACAAAGCTGAACAACTTAGCCGTACAAGATAACTAAAATGATATTCTGTTAATGCAGACCTAGATCTGCTTTTCACATGATTAACTGGCCCTGAGCCTGTTGGAGAACTGGGATTTCAACCCTCTGTTGTCGAGTGTGTCCTACATGACAATAACATTCATTAATTTCTTCAAAATCTTCGTGTCGCATCCTTCATACCAACTTTGGTTTTTAACCGATTTTTCGTTTTTGAGTTACGCAGTTCACAGACTGACGTACGCACATACACACACACACACACACACACACACACACACACACACACACACACAGACACAAATTATCTTTTCCACTGCCGTCTCCTAACATCACATGTTTACGATGATTCTGCGATTTTTCCAGAAATAGTCCAATGTTATAATTATCACATTATTATTATTATTATTATTATTATTATTATTATTATTATTATTATTATTATTATTATTATTATTATTATTATTATTATTATTATTATTATTATTATTATTATTATTATTATTATTATTATTATTATTATCATCATCATCATCATCATCATCATCATCATCATCATCATCATCATCATCATCATCATCATCATCATCTATTAACGGAAAATTTATTACATTCATTTTTACTTTCTCTACTGGTAAGTAGAGGAAGTATTGTATTCCACCCAAAAGACTCGATGTCCAGATTTCACAGGAAATATGTTTTCAGATCCCCTGAGTCCAAAAAAAAAAGCATTTTTGGAAAAGCGTATGTGTGTCCGTGGACAACATTACTCAAAAATGAAAAGTTGGTTAAAAACCAAAGTTGGTATTTAAGTTTAATATCTTTCAAAGATGCGACACGAATATTTTGAAGAAAATAGCTCCACCCTAAACTACCCCTTACATAGAAAATTTTTGGAAAATTTTGATTTTCTTGAGAATGGCTCTAACGATTTTGATTAAAATGTCATATGTTTGAGATATTTTTATGACAAATGAAATGTTTATCTTGAATTTTCTGGCAATGGCCCCTGTAGTCGTATTTACTCTGGACGACTTTTGCATAACTGGTAAATTGTTAGAGATAGACCAAACCATACTACACAAAAAATGTAGATCTTGCTAAAATATGCACTTTATGTTCAAATAAATTTTCTTGTAGGGTGAACCATTTCGGAGATATTCCTTGTTATGTGTGTGAGTTTCGGAAAACTTAGAACTTTCGTGAAATGGATCATCGTTGTTCATTTTTTATATGTTAAGTGTGCAAAGACAACAGAATCTCAAACATTTGACTATCGCACAAAGTCTACTATATTCCCATATTCCCCTTGTACCTACAAGGAAATAAGCAATAAGATAATTTGTAGAAACGTTTATCTCAACTAACACGAAGAAGATATAGTAATAAGAGTTTGTAAGAATGGTTAGTACATGAGTAGAGAAAGTCATGTGAGTGCAACACATCAGATTTTCTTTTTTAAAAACATTTGTTTAAACAACAGCACTACCACAAAATGTGAACATTAATTTGTTTCAACACCTGGAGAAATGATTCGCAGGTTTGTTTTGTTTGGACAGATTAATTAAGTTAACTATTTCGTTGTTTGTTTCCTTAACAGAAAGTACTCTGCCTGCCTCACTGCATGCGAATGTACGTGCAGTAACCCGCGCCCAGGTCAGGCACCTCACGCCCATCGGAGGCGGCTGTACGCCAGCAAGTGTAATGTGCGTTTTGTTGTATTGCAGGTGCAGCGCATTGGTGCCAATTGGACCCTGATTCTGGGTTACGTCCACGCCTGTGTATTCTTCGGACTACACCTGTATCCTCTGCCATACACACTGATTCCTGGGTACTTGATGATGGGTCTGTGGCTGGGACCTCTGGTGTCGGCCAAGATAACCTTCCTCATGACGCTCGCCTCCAAGCTGTGTTACATGGTCACCGAGGAGGGCGACGAGGCGGAGGAGACTGAGGAGTACGGGCGTCGACGTGAGACAGTCGTCAGAAGACTCGCTAGAGGCCTGCAAATAGCTCAGGACTTTGGTCTCGTCCTAGGGAACATAGTGACGGCGCTTCTGCTCTGGTACACCCTGCCTTCCATCCAAAGTGGTAAGTTAACTCATCTACACACCCTGCCAAAATTACAGCTCATAGATAACATTATTTTAAACACTTTTTGTTAAGGAAAGTATTTTGCTACGATGCTTCGTTTAACCGCTAGACGAGTTAATGTCATAGATGACTGCCTTCCGCCCAGTTTAAGTATTTACGGCAAAATCAACAGTGTAAGTTAGTATTGCATTTATCTTAGTAAGGCACACAGTCTTAATCCAAGAAACAAACACAGAACACATAAACAAAACACAAACATATCATTGTTTACGGTTAATTACAGCTTTACTGTTTAAAGTAAATGTTGGAACGCACGCCCATTGCGATTAACACAGAGTGCAGCGACGTGTCCTATTCTGCCGTACTCTCGCAAAGACACCAGCCATTTCTCTGGTCTAATAGTTTGTGCGTCTAATTTTGTTTGTGAGCTAGACGCCTCTGAGTCCCGGTTTATTAAACCTTAGCTTTAACAGCTGTTCTTTGAAAGTTAATAGCTATTATGTAACGAGACTATAATGGTAATAACTAAGACACGAGTATATATTAGGAAACGAGCGAAGCTAATAGAATTACCATTATAGGTAAGTTTCATACGACAATTTATTCTCGACCATATACCTAATTTTACAGTTGAAATTTTGAACACTCACCAGGGACAATGACCTACATATTGCATCAGCTGATATTTGGAGTTCTGCGCAGGCGCTAAACGATCGATTCGTTTCCAGCACGTCACAGCTGCATCGTGAAAATGATCTTGGTATGCTACGTAGCATTGAAAAATAGAAGACAAATTGAATATATTGGTTTTCAGACGAAACTTTATTTCATGTTTACTATCACTAACTTATCCTCGTGTTGCAACTGCGGGTATGGTCGTTTCACTTGTTTTAGTAGATCCATGTGGAAGCATTAGGAACGCTGTGGTACTCTGTACGCTAGGACCGTAACAATCGCACATTCTTTGTTGCTGCTATTGGCATGCAGCCAGTCGTGTTCACTCGGCACATTTCGGAGACGCTCGTGTCAATATGGTGAGAGCCTTACACTTCCCCAGCTCGTCCTAGTGAAGACTGCGGCAGTAAGCATCCGAAGCCCTACTCTCCCCTGTTTCAGTGAAGGAGACATATTCCATCCGAGGCGCTAACATTACAATTATTAATGTCTAGTTTACTTTAGATGTGAGGTTGGGTGATAGTTTTGACACGTGACTGATTATGTCAGATTTCACGAGTGTACTGAATGTGTGCATTTGTTGCAGATGGCAGTAGCTACTCCTCTTCCGGAGGTGAGGGAGTTCTGGACGCCATGTTTGCATGGGACGAGAGTGGGGAGAGGATATGTGGCAGTGAGGCATGTCCGTTTACAAGCGTCTCGACGTTGATGATGGAAGTGTCCGACACGTACTCTGTGGGCGTGTCCCGTAACGGCAGCGTGACCGTGAACGTGAACGCAAGTCTCACAACTCCAGCAATAGACTGGACCTTCTCAGCGCCAACTCAGGTCTTCGTGCTGCCATGCAAATCCTCGGCAATGCTCGCCAGCGTCTTCCTTGGATGCTCTGTTATGGGTAAGCCTTTACTTCTTGCTAAAACACATACCTAATTTATATCAAGTAAAGCTTTTACACTAAACCATTTCGGAGATATTCCTTGTTATTTCTGTACATTTGTTCACATCTCTGTTAATAACTCAAGGTCTGCTTCATTTCTGACAAAATACGTAAAATATAATTTTGTAGAAATATCGAACAACTGAAGCTAAAATTACGCTCTTTTCTCGTATATACTTGCATGATCATTCTCTTTATGTCTTAACATAAGTTTTAAGGTTATAATAAAGTATTCATGTCCAAGCGTTTATCTACTAGTTACTAGAGGGCGGATAAGTGTGCGATAAGCCACAAGTTTAGTGCACTTGGGTTCTACTGCTGGTGCTCGCGCAGGCGTCTTCTGATGCGCGTACATATACGACGGCTGCGCAGTAACGGTTAGGTCATTCATTCTCCGTGCCCCACTAACCTATACCGCTTGTGAGTGCACGCGGCGCCGTTCTAAGCGAGACAAGGGAACGTCGTGGTCATATGCAGAGGATTTGAAGTGAATCTTAGCTCCATTCCTTCTTCTTTCGTTTGTTCCAGGGGTAGCAGTGACGGCTGGGTTCCTGGACCGTATAAGGATGTTCGTGTACCAGGATCCTCTGGAACGTCCAACAGGAGTAGCAGCACTTCGGGCCGTGAAGAACGCCTTCCGCGATCCTCGGCTGCAACTTGCCGCGCCTCTCGCAGTCTTCATAGGGCTGGAACAGGGCTTCATGTACGCGGACTTTAGCAAGGTGAACAACCAGCCGCACATTATCACTCATCCTTTCAAATATTCTGTGTTCATCAAGATATTAGAGGAGATGTTTGTATCACTCCGCGGCCACGTGCATTCGCAATGACGCAACACAGTTACCTACCGCTACGCGTAAGTATAATATGTATTATAAAGGGACATATTTACTTGATCCAAATAACATGTAACACATTGAAATTAACTACTACTTTCGTCATCTCTGTCCACAATAACACTTTCATTTCCTGCTCACAATCTCCAGAAGCAGCTTGTGGAGGGAAGTTCGTTTTAAATCTGGAAGATCGGGATCAGAGTTAACTGCCAACAGCAATTTGTTTAAGGTGGAGGTTCATTGTTAACAAAGAACTGGTGAACTTTTCGACGGATTGCAGATCTCACAAATTATCGCAAACTACATCCACCATTTGCCTGGCACGTGGTCGCTTTTTGCCGGGATCTTCACCAACTGACGATTTTTCTTTGCGTGTGTTGTAAATACTTGCAACTGGCACACAGGTAAACTCGGATGTTAATGTCATCACGTCTTCTACAGCAAGTTCGGGATATTTCTCACAGAACTTGTTAAACATGTTCAATATTGTTGTCTTTTCACCACTTCGCAACGGTTTGCCGCACTTATGTTTCACAACTCACTTGTTCCGCCATGTTACTTTCATACTGGATAATGCGCGCGCAGAATGAATTAGGCTGGTTACGGATTCACTTAACTGCGTATTCTTACACTTCAACTATACTTAGTACACTTAGTTGATGCTTTAGCAAACATTAAGTGACATTTCAGACCTCAGTAACAGTATTTCTTCAAGGGACTATTTACACGGCGAAGGCGTCAAGAGGGCGCGCTGTGACCAAAACGCGCGTGGCTTTGTTTACGTCTCCTCTAATGTCTCGATGAACAGAGTATAGGTAATTACTTGGCTTTAAAACTTTGTTTTTATATTTAAATTTATAGGTTAAGACTTCTCTGTTCACCAGTCACTGCTTTTCCATAAGGAATTGAAATCAATTTGAGTCCAATCCCATTCTCGTTACGATCCGCGTTTCCATTTTGAATTTAATCTGGAATGAGATCGATTTGGATACGCAAGGATCAAATATAAATAATTCAAGCTTTTATTTCGGTCACTTGGTTTATGTTGGTGAACGTGTTAAAAGTGTTTCCAAACTTAACCGAGTCGCCACGATGCATGGTGCACGGAATCCCTGCACCTTAGATTACACCCAGTGCAAACTTAACTTTTGAGAGGCTCTGTATTAAACTCACAAGATATAATGAAGAGGAAAGGAAAGCAATATTAATAAATTATAAACATATTCATTGAAATGAAATGTTCAATTTAAGCAAATATTATTTACCCAAAATTTTTACCCATTTACATAAATATAGTGTGTTTTTATAACATAAGTTTTTGATTCCCTTTAGAAGTGTTTATAGTCTTGTACGAGTGTTATGTAGAGGTGAAAGATTCATGACACAGTCTATTTTCTCTTCTTCCACAACAGTCCTACGTGGTCTGTGCGCTGGGAGTGCCGAACATCAGCCTCGTGTTTCTCAGTCTGGGGTTACTGCAATCTCTAGCTGCATTTACCCTCAGCATGATGCTACGTCATATAAGGCGATACCTCGTTATAAGTAAGTTCAACACATTTAACGTTTATAAGTAACTTGCTAAGTTGTGGGAGTCTTTAAGATTCAACATCAAATAACCTTTAATGATCAGTAAAAATCTGAAGCTATTAACAGTAAAGCAATATAGATTAACAAATACACTATAAGTGTTTAGAGCTTAGGCTTCACTTATTTTAGATTTAAATATCTCCAGACAAAGAAATCTGCTGGATTCAAATCAGGAGATCAAGCAGGCCATGCAATCCAAAATAAGAAGAAATTAGAAACTAAAAGCTTCACTTATGTTAGTAATATTGCAAGATTTTCCACAGCTGACATGTTTCAAGTTGTAATCCCATCACTGTGCAAAAGCTGTATTGGTTGGATGATGCTCAGATGCACATCATCGATTAAATGATACAACGACCTTCTGAGAAACTGCAGATACATCTCTGCGTCCGGGTGCAAAGGAAAGAAGGGACCAATAACGCAATCACCCCACACACTTAGGCAGAACCTCTGTTTTTCTTGATAATGGTTTTCATAAGTGCAGTTATGAGTTTAATGAAAATTACATCCTCCAAGAACTAAAAAACAATTTTCAGAGACATGTACATGAGCTTTTTTTACTGTTTGAATGCTGCAAGGACGTCCTTGAAATATTTGACACCAATAAAGATTCATCCAGTATTGCAATAACAAAATTAAAATGTATTCCAATAAAGTAGACTTGTAATGTATAACATATGTGTACTTGGCATATTTCTCGTACTTGACCACATTTTTTATTGCAGCAGTTGGATTTGTATTCCATGCATGTCTTCTGTTGGTGCTCCTGCTGTGGAAACCATCTGGAGATGACCCTGCACTCTTTTATGTCATATCAGCAGCTTGGGGGGTATGCAATGCGATATGGGAAACTCTTAACTTCAGTGAGTATTAATATACTGGCTCTTAAATTCACTTACCTAGACGTTAACATCATAAGTTAAGATAAATTAGTTAAGTATGATAGATAATAACTTAGAATTTAATAGCTATTTGTTTAATTTAAATTTATATGGAACTAAACATGAAATTAAATCATATTTAAAATTACAAGAGAAGAAAAGACATTAGGTTTTTGAATATTTGTTGAAAAGGAAAAGTAACTCCTATTTTTGTTAGAAGAACAGTTAAATTGGGTAATAATAGTATTCACCAGAAGGCAGCAGAAAAGAAAGTTATTGAAGTTGAAAGAAGTTTACATTTTAAAAAATTAAATAATATTGAACTTAGGTTATATGACTTGCATTTAAAATTAATGCATATTTTAGGTAACTTAATTTGGGTTAATTTGGAATCTAAGTTTTTTGAGTATTTAAATTTTAGCATGAAAAGAAAAACAAAGAGTTTAAAAAACAAGCTAAATAGACTATCTTCCTTTCATATAAGTTTGAAAACAGTGTTGTAATTAATTTAATTTAAAAAGTGAGTCAATTAATAACACTGAACAACACTTACAACATAATTTTCCGGAATGCAAGTAGCTCTTGAAACTGGTAAAAACAAATACATTTAAGTGATGCTAAATGTTTCAACTCGAATCAGTTTTATAACATCAGGGTTTGAATTAACAGATTAACTCATTAAGTAATTTCCCTGCCTCATCAAAGAAAAGTTCCTTCCCTGTCAGGGAAGTACAAGTATTTTTTCTTTTTATTGTAACTGTTTAACCTTTGAAAATACAAGAAGATACGGAACACTTTTGATGCAGAGTTGTGAGTGCGAGCTGAGAGTAAGCAGAAGTTGTTAGCTAATGCTGGATTTCTGACAATGAAGTCATTAATCCTCTTGCTCTCCAATATTTTTCACCGATGGATGGGAAGGGCACTAGAAGTGGCCGGGCATATTTGAAGGTGGTCTTGGTCCATTTCCTCTTGCAGATCACATAGAGGACAGTTCACTGATGGATGGGAAGGGCACTAGAAGTGGCTGGGCATATTTGAAGGTGGTCTTGGTCCATTTCCTCTTGCTGATCACATAGAGGACAGTTCACTGATGGATGGGAAGGGCACTAGAAGTGGCTGGACATATTTGAAGGTGGTCTCGATCCATTTCCTCTTGCAGATCACATAGAGGACAGTTCACTGATGGATGGGAAGGGCACTAGAAGTGGCCGGGCATATTTGAAGGTGGTCTCGATCCATTTCCTCTTGCAGATCACATAGAGGACAGTTCACTGATGGATGGGAAGGGCACTAGAAGTGGCCGGGCATATTTGAAGGTGGTCTCGATCCATTTCCTCTTGCAGATCACATAGAGGACAGTTCACTGATGGATGGGAAGGGCACTAGAAGTGGCCGGGCATATTTGAAGGTGGTCTCGATCCATTTCCTCTTGCAGATCACATAGAGGACAGTTCACTGATGGATGGGAAGGGCACTAGAAGTGGCCGGGCATATTTGAAGGTGGTCTCGATCCATTTCCCCTTGCAGATCACATAGAGGACAGTTCACTGATGGATGGGAAGGGCACTAGAAGTGGCTGGGCATATTTGAAGGTGGTCTTGGTCCATTTCCTCTTGCAGATCACATAGAGGACAGTTCACTGATGGATGGGAAGGGCACTAGAAGTGGCTGGGCATATTTGAAGGTGGTCTCGATCCATTTCCCCTTGCAGATCACATAGAGGACAGCTCACTGATGGATGGGAAGGGTGCTAGAAGTGGCTGGGCATATTTGAAGGTGGTCTTGGTCCATTTCCTCTTGCAGATCACATAGAGGACAGTTCACTGATGGATGGGAAGGGCACTAGAAGTGGCTGGGCATATTTGAAGGTGGTCTCGATCCATTTCCCCTTGCAGATCACATAGAGGACAGAGTGGTGAAGAATATATCCCAATTCTGTTTAAATGTTTTGCCAGACAATCATGTCCTGTAGTCAACCTGAAGGTTGCAACTGCTGTTTTTCGAGGATACTCAGGAATCACTGTTTGAATGTTTGGTAGTTCCCATCTTTTATTCTTTGATTTTTCATAGTAATATTTTGCAATAATTTTTTTGAATTCAGAGTTGACTAATCTTTTAGCTGCATAAAATGGTAAATTAGCTATAGACTTCTGTACACCGCTGGTACCCTTTTTTGCAAGAAAATCAGCTTTCTCATTACCACTCAGTCCACAGTGAGCTGGTATCCATTGGAAGACTAGGTGTTTTTGAAGTGCTGTTAGATGGCTAAGTATCTTCCAACATTCTATAATAGTTTGGTTTTTTGGTGACAACGTGGAAGTAATTGCTATAATTGCTGCCCTGGAATCTGAGAGAATAACTGCTTGATGAAAACGTGAAATTCTGTACAGAAGATCTTGTAGGACCATTCAAATTGCATCAATTTCTCCATCAAAGTTAGTAGTTCCATAACTTAAAGATTTGTAATAGGAAAAGAGGTGACACGCAACTCCAGCACCTGCTCTATCTCGGTTTGATATCAACGATCCGTCAGTATAAATATGGAGCCACTCATGTTCTGGAAATCTAGTATGGATTGTCTCTAATGCCAATAATTTTAGAACATTAGTTGGAGTATCACTTTTTTTAACTTCTTCTGTCAGGTGTAAATAATATGTGATGTCTAATGTTTGTGTCGGACTAACTTTAGATATGAAGTTTTCCTTTGAATTAGGAAGGTATACATTCTTCTTGATGTCTTGAATTTTGGAAAGAAAGCTCTCCTGAGTCTTTAGTGTATGTGTAAAATTTCTCTTGTGCCATGTATTGAATGGGAGTCTGATCAACTTTTCGTGTTGAATAAGAGCCGCTTTTTCTATTTCATATTCAATGGGATATTGGTTGGTTAGTATTTCCAAAGCTGCTATTGGTGTGGTTTTGATAGCACCTGTAATTAATCTCAGACTTTGGTTGTGAAAGATTTGAATTTTTTTTGTGTTTGCTGTTACAAGAACTTCGCTGCAGTAAGTAAACAATGGTTTTATATATATATTATATGATGTGTTAAGCGTTGCTCTGGAACATCCCCACTTCATTCCTGTTAAACGTTTTAACAGTGAAAGGCGCCTCTCTGCTCTTTGTATTACATTTTCTATTTGTTTGGTCCATGTAAGTTTGGTATCAAATGTAACTCCTAAATACTTTGCTTCCTTTGTTTCTGGTAATTGTTGACCCTCAAAATTTAGTTTTATTTTTAGTGGTTTTTTTCTTAGTGAAAAGATTTGGTAGTTTGATTTTGTTGTATTAACAGTCATTAAATTTTCTTTGGTCCACCTCTGTAAGTTGGTTAAGGATTGTTGCATGGTTTTTTCCAGTTCTGTACTTTTGCTTTTTGGTTTTGAAGTCCACATTACCAAGTCATCAGCAAATAGTGCACACTTCACACCTGATTCTTGTATTTGTTGTGGTAGATCATTAATAAATATATTAAAAAGTGTAGTGCTGAGCACTGCACCTTGTGGCAAGCCACGGTGTATTTGTAAGCAGAAGTATCATAGTGTAAGTAAGCTTAACAATAAATAATCCTCAGACTGATTAGTTGTGTTGGCATTCATGATCAAAATTCCAGGAATTCTGCGCCAGCAATGACAACTGCAGTTAACATACTTATTTAAAACTGGGTTAGTCTTTTAGTGCTTTTTTGTTTTGCTCATGTCTAAATAAACTGCAGTAAATATAATTTGAATTTTCCATGTTGGCAGCTTTATTGGTGACAGTGTATCCAGATGCATGGCAGGCCCCATTGGCTCACTGCTACTTCTTCAGATTTCTGGGATTGTCGCTGGCGTTTGGACTGCACGGTGGAGTATGCAACTGGTTGAAACTGTATGCACTAGCAGCAGCACTTGTGCTTGCAGTAACTCCGTACTCGTGGTTAGAGATGCAGCTTGAATCACATCGTCGCCTCAAAACTCACCTGGTCACTTTGTGACCTCGACTTGATCACCTCTGGCAGAGACGTCGTCATCGTCATCGCCAGACTACTGCCTCGTGACACACAACATGTGCATGTTTAGTGCAAGTGGTGAACATTGTAAAATTGTACCTGCTAAAAAAACTGCTTACTGGAATTTACAGATTTGCTACTTATTACATTTATAATCTCAGAATTAGGTATTGACTTAACATTTCAAACATGGAACAGTTTATAACATGATTTGAACAAACTGCAACATTTCTGACTTGAATTTCACTAAGCAGGAAAGAGACTGCTTTTTATTGGCTTTATTATTTGTATGACTTGTGATTTATTTCTGTAGAAAACATAAAAATGCGATACCTACGAAAAACGTTAATTTTTTATGCACTCAGTCAAAAAAATTATCTCCTTACTCCAGTCATTTGTGTAATTTCACTAGCATAATTCATAATATAAAGAAAAACAACAATCTTACATGTTGCATTCACATAAACTTCTGTATTCACTCTTCCTACAAAATCTTATTCTTCTGTCTACTCCTTGTTAATCGAGATCAACTTTCAATATGAATTGTCCATTTGTTGTAGATATAAGAGGAATAATAACTAACGTGATAGTCAAATAAGTGGATAACTCTATAACGGCTAAGTTCCTTGCATGACCACAAGCAAAAACAATAGCAACTTACCTGTTCAAAAAGGTATATTATTTGAAAATTCAAAGCAATATTGTAACTGATGGGTTATTAACTTCCTCCACGCTGAGCTGACGCATATTGCTTGAGGTAATGTTGGTACTCCTAGATATCCCTCACTCCACACTGACAGACATGCTTCCGGCATCTTTATCGCATGTAATGGTTGGCTATCAGTAGAGGAGTCATTATTATCATGTGAGTGTTGACGTATTGACATGTGTATAAGATGACAGCATCCAGTGTTGCCACTGGAATTCCCTTCTCTCGGGGAATCTTGGTTACACGAGAGAGAGCTTTAGAGTTACTTCTCAATAACCCTTATATTCACTTTCAATTCCCTTCATTTTCATAATTAGTATGGTCTCACTCACACAAATTATCACTATTACACTTGAAACTCGTTTTGCTACTTTTACAACTAGCCTCTCAAACTCTGAAAGTTACTCACTGCGTCCCTGGCAACGTGATGTATTCCAAGGAGTCTTTAATTTATGGGATGCTTTCTGCAGGAAAACTTGACATATAAATGCCATAAAATCTTTAATTGTTTTATACAAATAATAACTTATTTTACACAAATGATATGCTTAAATAAGAACATCATTTTCCTGTAATACAATTCCTCTTTTTCTTTCCTCTTGTTCCTTATTATTTTATTTTGTTTTTGTCCATTTCTTTTACAGTTATACAAAAGTCATTAGAAGGAGAGGACATCGCAGGCTATTCCTGGAAAACTCAAAGTGTACATTATATTTTAATGAAAATGTGATAAATGTTTTAAATCAAAAGCTTTTCAGCCATTTTTGAGAAAATGAGAGAATGTCATTCAAAATCTTTGTCTCACATCCTTGAAAGATGCTGACTTTAAAAACTAAGTTTGTATTTAACCAAACATTTTTCTTTTTGACTTTTGTGGTTCAGAAACACACACATAGATGACAAACAGCATCTTCATTTTCATATATATACAGAGTGGAAGGGAAGTTATTTCATTCCTTCTAATACGTGTTTTATAGAAGCATTACAAAGAGAAAAGTCTAATGGCATTTTGTTCTTTGATCAGCCGATTTTGAAAAAATAATTGGATTTTTATCCCAATTGAATGCGTAATTCCACAGGAATGTACAAAGATAACAGTTTGTTACTTGTAAGATGCATAGAGTAACTTATTTTTGACATAGCTTTGGTAGTAATTATGGAACACTACGCAGTGTTTCGAAATGAGCACTTAAAAGACACAAAAGAATATTCCAAGTAGCTTTTTCAGACATGAGGTATGTTGACAACATTGCACTGAGGTTGGTCAGGGAATTGACCTGGTTTGTGGATGTGAACAGGTCTGGCACTTTCGCTTTCGCTTTAATGTTTTGGGAGCTAACGCTTGTGATTGGCCTACACTCACGCAGTAAACACAGAAGGACAAGGC